>ML685848.1:378037-397973 GCA_007922175.1 Pelusios castaneus | reverse complement strand
ATCTATCTATCTATCTATCTATCTATCTATCTATCTATCTATCTATCTATCCTCCCAGTTGTCTGCTCCTTTTTCATGCAGCTCTGGTTTGAGATTTAACGTTAGGCTCTCCCGGCCCTGTTTTCATGCCGAGATTAACCGTTCTCCAGGCTGAGCTGAAGGTGCCCTTGCTTCCACCTGCCCTGACCTGCCCTGGGCTGACTGTCCTGACCTGGGCAGTGGAGACAAGCTGTCCCCGCTGCCATGGCCGCGTGCGAGCTGACCGAGCTGGAGACAGCCATTGAGAAAATCGTCAGCATCTTCTTCACCTACGCGGCCCGGGAGGGCAAGAAGGGGACACTGACGGCTGGAGAGTTCAAGGAGCTGGTCACCCTGCAGCTGCCCAACCTCATGAAGGTGCCAGTGAGGCGGGCAGGGGGGTGGCAGAATGGTGTGGGTGCAATGCGTGTGATGGAGGAGGGAAGGTGTTTACTGGCAGGAACAGCTGCACTGAGAGAGGGGGTCAGGGTAGGAGTATGGAGAGCCCTCTGGGGTATGTGGGGTGCTCAGCTATTTCCCCTCAGCACCAATGCTGCACCTGGCTTCTCATAAGACACTAGGGGAATTTTGTTCATGGGTTACAGGTTGAGACAGCATCTAGCTACCTGCCAATCCATCCATCTGTCCACCCGCTCATCTATCTATCTATCCCCACAGAAACCCCTCTCTTTATCCACCTTTCTATCTGTCTAATTGATCCCTTGGTATCAGACTAATCCCAACTAAAGCAGAGCCCAGCCACCTGCTGGCACCCATTATGCTGTTCTCCCCAGATGATGTTCTGCCCCCTACCGTGGCCCTAGATCAGTGCTGGGCACCGCGGGGGGTAGGGGGAACCGGCCTGGAGGAGCAGAACACAAGTGCCCTGGCTTGTACAGCTGCTTCAGGGCCTGGGGTTTTTGTGTAACTTCACTGCATCCGGTTCCAAGGGGAGAGGAAAGTCCGGGAGCGTTAACGGAGGAATTCGGAACTCATCCCTGCAAATCACTCAGGGCCCAGCCGCTGTGGCTGTCGATAACTGAATCCTTGCCCTGCTGCTGGGGAGCTCAGTGGTGGTTGAGGGGGGCAGTCAGCTGTGCCCAGATGTGGAGACACCCCCCACCCCCCAAGTAAGAAGCCTGTATAATGTGATTCCTCCCTCTGAGATGCTCCAGGGTGAAGCTGCCCTTCTCAGCCCTCTCTGCCCCATGTCTCTTCACTCGCTCTCCACTGACCCAGGGCTGGCTGGAGTCCTGGTCCAACCCCTTGGCCCTGGCCGTACTTTTTTGCAATCAGTGCCATCAAGCCAGAGGCATGGCTGGTCCCTGGGCACCAAACTTCTGGTGCTGACTGCCTCTCCCCACTGCCCTTCTTTGTAGGACGTGGGGTCCCTGGATGAGAAGATGAGCAGCCTGGACGTGAACAATGACGAGGAACTGAAATTCAGCGAGTACTGGAGACTGATTGGGGAGCTGGCCAAGGACCTCAAGAGGGAGAAAGTGGGGAAGAAGAAGTGAGCGGGGGCTGGGAGAACTTGAGGGGCATCTCAGCCTTTGTGTGTGTAGGGGGTTGTGGGGGGTGAGTGGGCTGCTCCGGGCATGAATAAAGTGTTCCCTTGGCGGCTGAGCATTGCTCTGTTCTCTGGGGTGAAGGAGGGCCGGGTATCGTGAGCAAGGCGGCTGCAATATCCTGGCCTGGCCACCTCCTGGCTCTGTGCAAGGCACAGCCTGAACTCAGCACCAGAGGACACTGGCCAGTGTACTGAAGGACCGGGAGGGTCTCTGTGGGTGGGGGAGCCAGACATCTCCCATGAGATCTTAGGTGACGCTGCAGAGATCTCCACTTCTCCCCTGGGCTGCCCCACACAGCCTTTACTAAGCCAGGCTGCAAAGGGGACTGAGGTGGCTGATGGCTGGTGCTGAGAGCCCCAGCAGCTCCCGTGAGCCAAGGGGCTCAGGTCAGTGTTAGCCTGGCTCCACATATTCATCCAGCCCCCAGCTCCTGGGTGAGGCATCATTAGCCGCGTCTACAGATAGCAAAGCGCCATGCATGTCCTGGGTATCTCCCCAGCCAGCCCTTTCTCACCCCGGGCAGATTGGGATGTGGTGTTGAACACAACATCTGAGGCTGCGGTGGCGCACTGAGGACAGCTGTGGCACTGAGAAGAGAGAACATCCAGGAGGAGCCTGAAGCATCACGGGCAAGGAACCAGTTTCCACCCGCTGGTTCTACGACACACATGAGAACCTGCCAGGATGAACCCTCCCCCCACCCTCACAATCCCTTCAGCCACCACCCCAGAGGCAGCCTTCGGTGTGGGGTGGGGCAGCTGTTCACCCAGGGATCCCTTACCCTTGGCTGAGATGCAGCTGTCTCTGGGATGGTTACGAGCACCTCAGAACACAGCACATCACGGCAGCTTAGGAAGTGAAGTACTCTGCAGTACTGGGTGGGCCGTCATTACTTAGCCTGGTACTGAGCCAGGAGGTGGGGGCTAACACCCAGGCTCTGGTGGAAAGTGGCTGGGGCTGCTTGTTGAGCAGGAGTGACTCTGACCAGTTTGCCGTTTCTCTGGGAAGGTATGGCCTCCTGCAGCACCGCCTCTCTCGCTAGGGGTCAGCACCGACCACATCTGCTTGACATTCCTGGCCAGGCTTTGCTGGTCCCCCATCCATATCCTGACCCAGCCCCTCCCCACTTAGCTCAGGAAAGCTGATAAAATCACAGCCCTTGGTGCTATGGGTGTAAACCCAGAGCATGTCCTATGCCAACAGATGCTAGCTCATGGTCCTGGTGTTGGGCTTGAAGGCAGCCAGGGACCAACCCTGCTGGGGGGTTCTTTGTTGCATCTCCTCAGCAGGGGCACATTGGGGTGAGGAAGAGATCAGCTAGCACGGCAACCCACTGAGCTGGCGTGTCCTGTGTCCCTGATGCTGTTTGTGCTGGGTGGGGCGTAGGGATGGGAAGGGCCAACCTGGCCTTGGAGTGGGAGGGGCCCCAGCCCCACGCTGGCCCTGAGCCAGTCTCTGAAATGAGACACCTTGCACCACAGCTAGAACTTGCAGGTAACTTGGTGAGGTGTCTCCCACTCACACCTCTCGGCGGTATAAAACCCGGGCGGGGGACCAGCCCTCCCCGTCCCAGGAGAGCCTTTGGAGCAGGTAAGTGGCCTCTTTCTTTTCCAGCCCTTTCCCGACTCTGGCTGGGGGATTGCACCCACTGGGTGCCCTCAGGCCTCCTCCCCCCATGCTCCCCTCTGGCTTCGCCCCAGCACGTTGCTAGGGGAGAGGCGCGAGACAAGTTTCAGCAGTTGCCTGTGAGCCCAGTGTGCCGCTCCCTGCTGTGTGCTTCAAAACTCCCCTGGGAGCTAAAACTCCAGTTTTGGAGAGAGCAAGAAACTCTGGGGGAGCCGTGAACTAAATTGGGTTTCCCCCCTTCTCTCTCGCACACCAGGAAAGTCCCGGTGCCTGATGTGAAGCCAGCTCCTGGGAGTTCATCCAACGCTTGACTCAGCTCGGATCCTAGGAGAAGCCCCGGTTACCCCCCCACCCCTACCCCGCATCCCACGGGAAAGCCAAGCAGGAGAGGAGCGGCGGAGCCGGAGTGCCGGAGAGACGCAGCATGGGCCAGTGCCATTGTCACAAGAAGCGCAAGGTCAATGAATGAGCAGCTAGCTCCACTGTGCCCTTTGCCAGCTTGCTTCTCTTGAGGAGAATTTGTGGGATCCCCCCCACCTGCAGGGGGCACTTTTCTTGAGGATGTATCTGAAGGCACCCAGAGCCCCACCTGTGTAGAGGAAAATCCCGTGGTACTCGAGACCAGGAGATAGCTCCTGTGACTTCAGGAGAGAACCCGGATGCGAAAAGGGGCCTGATCCAAAGTCCATTGAGCCCAGTGGAGAGATTCCCATGGACTCCAGTGGCCTTTGGATCAGCTGTTCTGAGGATCTGGCCTCAAGGATCTTCAGTGTCCAGAGAGCTCCTCAAATGAACAGTCAATGAGCCCCATACGAGCAGGCCTCCGAGGCTCCAGCTGCCAGATGAAAGCCCTGCAAAACAGGAGGCATTTCCCAGCTCTCGTCAAGTGAAAGTTCACCTCGTTCTGGGTTGATTTAAGAGTTGTTTTGTCAACTGTTAAACTAACCCGAGACACAAAGGAAACAACCTTGAAAGTCTCCTGCTTTGCCCTGCATTCAAACTGGAGACTGTGCCCAGAGTCCCAGGATCAGTGCGGATGCCAGGAGTCGTGCCGATATACACCAGATAAGGAGCTCAGAGCCCTGTCGGAGACCAGCCCAAAGCTGGTCTGAAGGACTATTATTTTAATAGCCACTCCCTTAGCCCAGTATTGGCTGGGCTGTGTTTAAAGGGAGACCCTCAGCAAGCTACAGCTCATCTCTGGCCACACAGCTTTGGATAATTTGTGAAAGTGGCAGAAGAAATTCTGGACAAACCTTCCAAGGGAGGGATGCAAATTTGTTCATCTTTAATTGTTCCCCTAGGATTGAAGGTCCCTCTTCAGCCTCCCTGGGGAAGAGCTGTGAGGCTTACTCTAGGTGCCCTATTCATGGGAACTGATTTGTCAGCTTCTCGGACAGCACAGCAGAAGAAGCTGGTCTGAATTCTAGTGCCTGCCTGGTGCAGCTGAGGGTGGGAGACCAATGGAGCTGTGGTTGCTTTGACAGGAGATAGGATAACCAACCAAGGGCCCCTGATCACCATGCTTCAGGGCACAAGCTGATCAGCAGCGGGTGGGCAGGAGGGAATTTTCCCTCTGGGCAGGGAACTGAAATAATGAGGTGAAGTGAGACAAGGGGCCAGACTAGCTGCGTCTCTCACTTGGGTCTGGCGGGGGTAGGAAGCCAGACAAGGAGCCACATTCTTGGTTGGAGTCAAGTAGCTCCATTGATGAGGTGGGCTGTGGTATTTGGGGAGTTACGGCGCAAGGTTGCTCTTGCGTGGCAGGGCGGGGGCAGAGCTGTTCCACTGACGCTCCTGGCAAGAGGCAGATCCGGTGCCAGATCACTCAGCCAGCCTGCCGTGGGATGTGGGCACTCTTTGATCCTCCCCTGGATCTCAGCACACAGAGCCAATGGTTCTCCCACCTCCAGGAAGGTGGCAACAGATTCCCTTGGTCTCTGACTCCTGCCTGCATCCCAGCTGGGCCTCCTTGCCCCCTCTCCTTCTCACTGTTTCCCGCTTCCACCCATGCGCTTTAGGACAGCCAGGAGCTAACTGATGTGGAGAGGGCGATCGAGATCGTGATCAACAACTTCCATCGCTACGCCGTGAAGGGCCGGAAAGAGTGTCTCACCCCCAACGAGCTCAGGGAACTGGTGGTGCAGCAGCTGCCACACCTGTCGCAGGTAAGGGGAGCACTTAGCACCTCCCCTGGCCCTGCAGTAGGGCAGGGAAGGGGCGAAGGCCCCAGACCATTGTCAGTCCTTATCCAAAGGCCACTGGTGTCCCCAGGTTTGGAACAGGGCCGTGGCAGAGAACGCCTGGGGCGAAATCCCTCAGCAGGATGCAGGATGTGGCCACTCACTAAGCTATGGTGATGATACAGACCCCACTGTACCCCAACATTCCCACCTTATGGTGCCCTCCAAACCAAGCAACAGCCCCGGCCCACTGAATCCTCAACACCTCCCCAGTTCCACCAGCCCTTGTACCAGGCTGCACCCCTATCTCTTCTAGCAACCACACCCCGCTGCACCCCCCACTTCCCACTCACTTTCCCATCTGGCTGGGTGTCTCCCTGTCCCCACTCCCAGGGTCTCCTCTGTTCTCTGACGGCTCCCCCCAACCTTCTCTCCTTCCCAGCATGTCTGCTCCCTGGATGAGAAGATTGAGTGTCTTGGGGATCCTGACGAAGCCAAATTGGAGTTCGGCGAGTACTGGGCCATCATCGGGGAGGCGGCCAAAGGCTGCCGGGTGAAGAAGTAACAGGTGCAAAAGGGAACACAGACCGTGAGGCCTCAGACCATCTGCACGGAGAGCGAGCGAGAATGTCGGCCATGATGTGTGGTGCTGAAAATGCAGTGTTACTACTTCCAGGGCGCATCTGTCCGCTCCTTCCCCCAGTTCTGGATCCTCCTCATTCTGGGCTGTCTCCCTTCCACCAAGTCTAGAACCTTTTCATTCCAGGGCCCATCTTGCCTGCTCTAGAAATGCTCCCCCCCTCCTGCTCTAGAATCTCAGCATTCTGGGGTCTCCGAGATTCTAGGGCCAGAGGGGAATGTTGTGGTCACCAAGTCTGACCTCCCCGGCCAGAGACCTGCCCTCTAGAGCAAATCTTTTAGCTAAACATCCAATCTTGATTTTAAAATGGTCTGGGATAGAGAATCCATAGGTAAATCATCCCAGCGCTTAATTGTTTTATTCCCCCATCTCTGGAATAGTCAGGCGCCAGCTTTTTAGCTCCATCACATACCTCTTTAAATACTGTGTGTGTGTATGTCCATGTCCCTCTGGCACTGGAACCTGAAATTCATGGGCATCTAGCCCTTTAGTGTAAAACCTTTAGCCCCTAGATCTCAGCCTCGCCAGCTCTGGCATCCTAAAAGATGCTGTTCTCTAGCTCTCTGGCTCTAGATCCTTTACATCTGATGGAGGTGGGGTTCCTTCAGCCCTGGCCCCTGAAAATGCAGGGGGTTTAGCTACTTTACTTGGGACTCTTTAGATTCTGCCCAGCCCCTCGTCCTGTGTCTGGCTCCAGGATCTATCCTTCTATCGCTGCCTCTAGCACTCATTGTCCCTGCTCTAGGGTTCAGAGCTAGCCATTGGAAGCTCTGTTCCTACCCTGGGGATGGGTGCTTGGGCAGCAGCTGACAGCCCCCTCCTCCTGCGCACTGCATTGGGGGTGGGGGTGGGGAAGCCTATGGGGAGAAGGGGCTGGGGGGAGCCAGGAGCTGGGGTTAGATGTGAGCCCAAAGCTGGAGGTGGTGGGCAGCAGGGCTGGGTGGAGGGATGCCTGTGCTGTGACGTGAGGCTGGGATCTTTGGCCATTGTGTAGCCCGTGGGGCTCAGCTCCTGCTTCTGCGTCACTCCAACTCCAGGCTGAGGGGGCCACCTCCCCTTTTAGATTGACAGCCTGCTCCCAGTGCTACGCACAGGATGGGGAGGGGGAGGCATAGCTCAGACCCATCCCTCCCTCTGCAACATGGCGGTGGCGCACCTCTGAGCATGTCCCCATCCCAACAGCTGGATGCAGCATTGTAACAGAACCCAGCACTTGAAGGCTGGGATGGACGCCCCATACCCCAACACCTGCTCTGGACAGACCCCTGACATGCTTGGTGCCCGCTCTAACACCAGGCCCCCAGGAGATGAATCTGAGAGAGTTTGAACCTCCTGCTGGGTGGGAAGCGGGTCCAGCAGTTATAGCAAGGGATGGGAGGGGGGTGATTGGGAGCCAGGACTTCTGGGGCTTCATCCTGGCTCCAGCAGGGGTGTATAGGCTATTGGCAGGAGTTGGGCGGCAGGCGAGATGCTGGAAGTCAGGACGTTTGGGTTCTAGGCTAGCTCTGGGCATGTGGGGAGCAGGGACCTGCAGTGAGCCAGTACTTCTGGGTGTTATTCCTGGTTCTGCCATTGACCTGAGTTCAGCTGCTTCCCTCCTCCTCTGTGCCTATAATCCAGCCCTGAAATGGGTCCAGCACTGCTACACTCCTCACTGCGGGAGAGGATTGTTAGGCACCAAGGCACAGTATTATTGGTACGAAGTATTCCTCCCAGGGCTAGGACTGTTACCTCTGGGCCTGGGGAGAAAACATCCCCCCTCCCGCCACCTCCAGCCTGTGAAGAGGGGCAGTGGAGCCCTGGGATCTGCACTGGGTCGGTGGCTGCTTGTGTCGCTTGCAAAGATTTTTGTATAAATCAATAAAAGAAACAACTGGAGAAAAAGATCAAAAGCAAAGGCCCCATTGTTCTGTGGTCTGCGGTGGTGTGTAGGCAGGGTGCCAGGAAAGGGCATCAAGCAGAGCCCCCCAGACTGCAGTGGGGTCACCAGCATGGGGGAAAGAGACCTGGGAGGACACCTGCAGGCAGGGTAACCCTGGCCTCAACCCAGGCCATGCGTCAGCTTGCTGGGCTCTGGCCCATGTTCAAAATGGATCCCGGGGCCCAAAATGGGAGGAGGTCCTGGGGCCTGAGCTGAGAGGGGGATCCGAGGGCCTGAGTGGGGAGCGGGAAGGCCTGGGAGCCCAAGCTGGGAAGGGGGTTCTTGGGCACAAGCTGGAGGGAGGGTTCCAGGGCCGGGTTGGGGGGACCTGGGGCCCAAGCTTCGGCCATTGGAGCTGCCTAATGCCTATTGCTTTGCATCTGCTCAGTGTGGTGCTTGCCAAAGGAAAGGCCTGTCCCTGCAGTGTCTCTCTCGGGTTCATTCAAGCACCAGGTTTAAAGCAGGGGGCACGAACCTCCCCACTCCGGGCCCAGTGCCAATGAGGGGCCTGGCCGCTGTCCCCCTGACACCTCTAAGCTCTGCCCAGCTCCACCAAGGCAAACAGGGCTTGGGCCTAGGCCCTGAGTGGAGCAAACAGCTGGTGTTAAGCCCATTCTTGGCCCCCTTGATCTTAACGGGATCCTGGCTGGGGAGGGAGAGAGGCTGAGCCCCCACCCCATCCCTGGTGTTTGCAGGAGCAGGAGGACGCTGGGGGAGGGGGATGAGCAGCATAATGGGTTTCTGGAAGGACAGGGCCACCCAGACAGCGTCAAGGTGGGGAAGGTGCCCAGCCCCTCAGCTGCCTGGTTCGGGGCCACTTTGAGACACACACTGGAACCATCATCGCCTCCCGAACTGGGCCATGCAGCCCATGCCTGTCTGTCACTTTGGGCTGCACCTCAGCTGGCCCTTCCAAATGGCACCACAATCTCACTTTGGTGTCATGTTAACCCTGCCCTGGCAATTGCCTGGTGGGGTTTTAACAGGCCAGAGTTGGGGGGGCTGGACAATGGAGGGGGGCTTCAGGTTTGCAGGAGGTGGGGGGGGGTCACTACATTCACATGATGGAGCAACACAGGAAGGCCCAGGGGAGTTGGGGAAGTGTCGGCAAGTCACAGCTGTGTTGAGTGTTGGATTCTGCCTTCCTGGACCAGGCTGTGTCAACTGGGATCTCACCGGTGGATGTATTTCTCAATGAGAACCAATATTTATTGTTGCTGCCATGGAAATAAATGGATGACAATCAAACTGGAAGAGCAGGGTGTCTTTAATTATATAGACAGGGAATATGGCTCATAGACTTGAAGGTCAGAAGGGACCATCGAGATCATCTTGATTGGCATCCTGCACATTGTAGGCCACAGACCCTCACCCACCCACCTCTGTAATAAACCTCTAGCCTCTGGCTGAGTCACTGAAGGCCTTGAAGCAGGGTTTAAAGACTTCAGGTTACTGAGAAGCCACCAATTGCATCAGTGTCACATGGTTAGAGAAAGAGGGGGAAGTGGGAGCCTGGATGCCTGGGTTCTGGTCCCAACTCTGGGAGGGGAGTGCAGTGTAAGAGAGCCTGGGATGAAAGGCGAGGGCCGCGCCCAGTCATGGGGCAAGCACTGACTCCTGAGGCCTCATTGTGGCTCCATGTTTCGGATGTATTTGGATACCTGTGAGTGGTTTGTGGGCCTTGTGCGGGGGGCAACTCTTGGCATGCCCGCTGCTGGCACTAGGGAGACTGTCTGTGATTCTGCACTCAAAATGGGAGTTTGCACAGTGCTGAACACAGAGGGTGCTGGTCTCTGAGGAGAGCTCCTAGGAGTGCGAGGGTCACACAAATAACAATCAACTTCCCTTAGAACCCTGGCCCTTAGCTTCCTCTACATCCTCTCCCAGGACACTCAGGAAATTGCCCTGACCCTTGCATGCTCACTCCGGCCAGTGTTTTTGAAAGTTGCAAGGGCCACCTTGGTTCTCTTCCTGGTTGTACTGCAATAGCTCCTCCATTGGGCTACGGCTGGGCATCAAGGCCTCATGGGGGTAGGCGAAATTTGAGCACTCATTGGAAATCCTGCCCCTAATTCTGCCCCGTATGAAGCATTTACAGCTCCCATCAACTTCAGCTGGAGGGATGGGAGTGCCTAGCAGGCCTGGAAAACCTGTCCATGGGTGGTCAGCTCCATGATTCAATGCAGGTTGGGTCCCAGAGAACATTGGGCGCTGAGCACTTGGACAGCTAGCCCTGAGCATGCTGAAAACCTGGCGCTGGGTGGCTCAATTTGGATGTCCCAAGAACCCAGCTGTCCAGATTGCTCCTTGTAGGCAGGCACCCAGAACCTTGCTGGCTTCAATTTGCAAGAGCAACAGCCACTTCCAGGACTCCACGGCTGCTTTGGACCCTTCCAGTGGATATGAGTGGATTGGGTCAGCAGAGAGAAAAGTTCTCTCAAGGGACAACCGGCTGGCTGGAAATTTTATTGCACATGCAGATCTTCTGAGCACCCCACCCCAGCTGGATTTTCAAATATAGGGCTGGATGTGGTTATGACACTGCCAGCAAAAGAAGAGTAATGAAATCCCATGACTCAGGGTGTGAGCCATTTGCCTGAAGGGATCACGACAGGGTTTCCACCCTTCTGTGCATGAATGGGATGGCACAGATGGGAACGATGAGCTTTTGTTCCTTTAAAACTTAGGTTACAAGTAATCTTTCAGGACATTGTGGTAACAAAATCTGGTTTCCTCCCTAGGTTACAGCCCTAGATTTTTATCCAAGAGATTCAATTTGGACCCACTCATTTGAATTTTAGAATAAAGTATCCTATCTAATCTCTGGATCTAATTTCTGGCATTTCTAAAGCAGACTCGCAAAAGGACATAATTTGCTAAATGCAGGTAATTACAGAGACCCCTCTGAGTGTGGATGCCATCCAAGAGGCACCCATCTCTTTGATTTGGAAAAGCCTAATTACCAAGCTGGAAAAAGCCCAAGTAAACTGTCAACAAGATTTTTGGCAGAATGTTCCATAAGTCAATTCAGGGGAGCAGGGCTGAAGCTGTGACAGGTTCAGTCTTAAAACCACAGGGCTTGATTTTGACTGGTGCAAATTCCGAGAGAGGAAAACTGAGTTGCTCCAGTTAGACTTGGGTGAATCTGACCAGTAACACCCCTGAGCTTGATGGAATTGGCTCAGGTTTACATTGGTGCAACTGAAATGAGAATTAGGCCCTAGCATCACTGAAGTCAGAGCATTACCCTGCTTCACTCTACTGTAAGTGAGATCAGAAGCTGACCCCCCTTTCTAACTATTTGCTGTCCTCTGGTGGGCCAAGCATCAGTCATGGTTGAGGTCCAAAGTAGCTGGACAATGGGCAGCCCTAGGAAAATATCTCTTGCTTACTGAATTGAAGGGAACAGAAATTGATGTTGACTTAACAGCTGCTGGACCTTCTCTTCTGCAGTCACTGGTGCCCTGTGGGCTGTTTGTTCCAGTGAGATAGATCTCCTTTGCCACCAGATCAATGCAACTCCCACCGAGGCACAGCTACTTGGGTTGCATCCATCCATCTGGACCAGGGAACTGCTGATGGCAGCAATGTGGGATCACCTGCCAGCCCCTGTTCACACACAAGGAAAGTCATCCTGGTGCAACCTCTGTGTCTAGGCCAGACTTTCCAGGCCTGGCGTGAGCGATACTGTGCATCACCGGTGGGAAGTCACTTTACTTGCTCAGACAGACAGGTCTGCATTTTGCAATCGGTTTCATTCCCGAAGCCATTTCCGTGGTGAGCCCCACGCCCCAGGAATGTCAACCTCTGCCAAAAGGGGCTGTGTCTCTTTAAAAGTCAAGACCAGGCCTCGCGATTTGTACGCCAAAAAGAGCAGGAGTGGGAGGCACATTCTTCATCCTGCCTGCCCTGCAAATCTGGGAGCAGCCGGAAGGGGAGAGACAGACCAGGGAGAGCTCTGCTCTTGGCAGACAGCTCCTGCACGAGGGAGGGCAGATTGCAGCCATGGCAGGTAAGCGGCACAAGCAAGCCAGGACCGGGAAAAGGAACAATTTTTCCCTGGCTCCTCATGCCTTGCTGTGGGATGGTTTGGTTCAGATTTAGGAGGTCAAGGCCTAGCAGCAACTCATCCTGTCGACAGCGGCAGAGTGGGCTGGGGCAGATCTCGAAGGGAGGGTCTCCACAGCCCACCGCAGTGAGCCTCCCAGAGGTGGGAGAGCAGGACTCATGCAAGCGCTTTAAGTTGCAGTGCAGCCTTCGCAGCTGATCAGAGGTTGGGCCTTAGAGTGAGACGTTCAAAGTGTGGCATGAACAGCTCTCTGTAGAGTGCTGGTGCGAGGGCCCCAAGCCTACACCTGTCTCCCCAGGCTGGGAGAAGTGCTGCATGGGTGGGATGGATGTGTCCATGGGAATAGGAGGCAGCCCAGCTCTGGCAGGAGCTGATGGCAGTGAAGAGGAGAGGCTGGAGAAAGAGAATGAGGCAGAGAGAGGACGAAGGGATAAACAGGGGGAGAATTAGAGCTGGAAAGAGAGAAGATGTGTATGAAAGATCAGCTGGGTCTCAGATCCCCTGGTGACCTGTGTGGCGGGAGGGATAGAGCAATAGATACAGAGAAGTGGGTTATATCCGAGGGTAATAGATCAACCAATCTGGCCACAAATGGTGTGCAAAGCAAGAGCTTCTTATCTACTGTTTGTCTTTGTTATTGTTCAAGAACCAAAATGTGCCGGCAGTGGGGGAGCCTGAATGCCAGTGACCGATAACCCCGTTGCTATACCAGTGTGTGGTAGCTCAAAGCTAGCTCCTCTGCCCTTGGTAGCCAGGGGAACTCATTGTCTTCTCCTCACATCACATATGAGGATATGGCGGCACTTGAGGACTCTTCCAGCCCCAGGATCCTTCCGTGAACCCATGCTGCCCCTCTGGAAAGGAAGGGGGGTGAGAAACAAAAGCAGAGAGGTGGGGTACCAGGAGCAACCAAGACCCCACAGATCATCTCATTTCCATTCCATCAGGGCCTTGGGTGTGGGTTCCTCCTGCTCTCCACCTCTGGCACCCTCCAGTTAGTCTCTGGAGGGCAGTAATGTTTTGGCTGATGGGTGGAGTGGATGGTCTGCAACTTGCAGGTCAAACTAGAGAAGTGGCTATTTCCTTTTGACCCAGCCTGAACTCTGGGACTGGCAAAGGGGAGGGGAGATTCAGTGACCCAATCCAGACATGTCCTTCGACAGAGGGGACCTTTGGGCACTGAGCTTTGTGCCTGTTCAGTGCTGTTGGGGCTCTGTGGACTCCCTCCTATGCCAGTGCTGGGCTGGGTCCTGTATTCCCAGGGTGGACAGAGAGAAAGCAGGAGGAAGGAAGTGTGAGGTGCCATGGCAGAGAGAGATGGGCATGGGAGGGAGCGGGCGAGAGGAGGGGTGTTTAGAAACCGTCCGCCTCTCCCTAGGGAAACGGCAAGTCCCATCTTGCGTGTTTGATCTGGGTCATAACAACGCCCGCAGAATTCACACAGAAATATGAACCTTTCCGTGTACTGTCGGCGTCCATTCACCCCCGCTGCTTCGCCCTGGTCCCCGCCCGCCATCATGGCTCTGCTGCCTCCGGCAAACAGGCCTAAAGGGCAAGTCCCATGTCCCCACGCACCCCTAAAGGGGCTCAGCTGTAGGCAGGCTCAGAAACCCAGCCTGGGTCTTGGTATGGTTCCAAGGGGTCTAAGGACATCACCTCCCCCAGGCTCAGAACCACGGAGCAGTGGTGAGGAAATGCCAAGCTGGACTGCTTTGCCCACCTGCACAGGCTAATACTGGGCTTAATTCAGACTGGGGTAGGGAGGCAGTTGTGGGCTAGTTAGGATGGAGGCATTTGGAATGTAATCAGAGAGAGAGAGAGAGAGAGAGAGAGAGAGAGAGAGAGAGAGAGAGAGAGAGAGATGCCTGGGTGGCTGCCGTGGAAGTGGATGGGCAAAGCCTTTAAGAAGTGCAGACCCATCAGTCTGGCCTATGGGAGCTATCCTGCCAGGCACCCCGAAGAGGCGTCCCCCTCACTGAGTGGAGCAAGGAAGATTAGTTTAGTTGGGGCAGTGAGTGTCTTGAGGAGCTGCCAAAGGCAGACCAAGGCTTTGCCGGCTGATGCCTGCCAGGCTGGGCTGGGCTGGGGCTGGAGAACAAGGTGCTAGAGTGGGATGGAGAGAAGGATCCATGGGGGGGCAGGATGGGGGGAGAGGTGGGCTGCAGAGGTGGCTGTTTTGGGGGTGGGGTGGGAGGGGGGAAGGGTAGTCTGTAGGATCAGGGCTCCCTGCAGATGGTAGCTGACACTGGTGTGCACAGTGGTATGCCAAGGCCAAGGCCTGGCTGCTGGGGACTCAGTCCCACTTCAGAGTCTGACGACTTATGTCCAAGGACAGAGCTGAACCAAACCCGAGATTGCCCTGGACCAGGGATCGGGGGAAGAAGAAAGAGTAGAGCCCTACTGTCTAAGCTAGCTGCACCAAGGTGCCGACTGGTGCTGGTTTGCAATGCTCTGGGTTCTGCACACCCTGAGCCATCCCGAGCACTTCCCAGTTGCTCCCTGTGCCAGTCAGGACATGTTATGGTGCTCGGGCAGGGCTGGAACTGTGCGGCCTGCATCGATTTCCACCCACTGCAGTTGGGATGCTGTAAGAGAGCAGCTCACTCCAGCCAGCCCCCCCACCTCCATCCCACAAAGCAGTGCAGCATGTCTGGGAATTACCCAGAAGCCCCAGCTTCCAGTGAGAGATGCTGGATGCTCAGGAGTACCGGTTCTGAAAGGCACTGATGTTCAGGCACGGGTGGTTAGGCATTGTGGGCCCATGCATGCACAACTGGCTTTATAACATGCAATACTTGGCCAGGCAGAGACATGAAAGCATTGCAAGGTTCACCACTTCATGCCACTGAAGGCCTTGCGTGGGGCAGACACATCCGTCGGGTGTTGACACCTTGGATCCTGGCACATCTCTTCAGAGTGGAACTGGGGCGATGGAGGCACCGTGGGCCCCAAACTCATCACACCCCCCTTGAAAGGGAATTCCAAGCCTGGATGGGCACAGGCTGAATGGAAAGTCACTGAGTCAGCTCAAGGCAGCCCTGGCTGAGAACCACTGGTGACTAAAGGCATGAGCAGAGCTGGGGAAATGGAGAACAAATAGGGACTTGGGAAGGACAAGCTGAAGATACAAGATCAGGGCCAGACGGCCTGTGCTGCCTACTTCGGTGTATCCACCTTGATTTCAGCTACGGTGCTACAGGTCTTGGACTTCTGTGGAAGGGTCCTGATTTACGCCTATGCAGGATTTGGCCCCAGGTTGTGGTGCAAACATAGAAGAAGAAAAGAACTGAGCCCAAGCACGGCATAGAACGATTAGGAGGCAGAGGCAGGAGAACACCCGGCTCTGGCAGAGTCTCAGTCTTTGGCAGGCTTTGGGGTGGAGCACCTCACCTGGGGAGCAAGCACAGGGACCCTGAAGAGGGGTGGACATTAACAGGTTATGTGGGATACTGCTATACCTGAGGTGTTTCCTAAAGTAGCAGTGTCCCCTCCTGGGTGGGTTGCCAGCGTGGATTGCACTCCCAGTCTCTGGCTGCGAAAGGTAGGACTTTTGCTTCTGAGCCAGGGGATCAAGGACATTAGCGAAGGACAGCAGCAGGTAGCTTTCCACGGAGGATCAGCCATGGACCTGGAACATGCTCAGCTGACCCCTGGCCCTGCAAGCCTGCCCCAGAGATAAAGCCAACCCTCGAGTGACTGGGCCTTTGCGACCTGGGCATCTGTCTGCGGGTGGGCAGGTGTTGGTGCATCATGGGCCTTGGCTCAGCTGCTCCTGCCCCGACCCTTCCTTCCTCCCTAGGGAGTTCTGAGGGATGGAACAGGCGGGAGTCAGTGGAGCTAGCACTTGTGTGCCCAAAAGGAAAAGCAGAGCAAAGGGAAAAGCAAATGCTTCCTGTGGAGACTTTTCCCAGTGGCGAGCCTGTGGCCTATGGCAGATTCCCTATAGCAGCCCGGAGCATTGCCCAGGGCATTTGGGGCACAGCCTGGGCGAGGGGTGGCGAAGGCACCATAGGGAGAGGGTGACCTCGTCCTGCAGAAAGAGGGGCCACAAGGCAATGGACTAGGCGTCTTCTTGTCCCCTGTTCATCGAAGCCTGTCCTGCTCTCACTCAGCCCAATTAATCCCCTAGAGTGACCATGGTGGTGTGGAGTCTGGACTGGTCCCTGGGACCTAGGAGCAGAGTCTCAGTGGGGTCAGTTGGTGTCAGATCACTGAAGTTCATGGAACTATGGCCGATTTACACCAGCCAGGGCTCTGGCCTCATACACTCCCAGCTATCCTCAGGCAGGTCTCAGTGTGAGATGGCCACATACCCCTTTAACTGGGCAGCACGCTTAGCCGGAGCAGGCCAGTCCCTGGCAACGGCAACCAGTGGGCGGGAAACAGGAAAGGAGAACAATGGGATGTGCTCCCCCCCATCCTGCGCTGGATGTGGATGCAAGCCCAGCCTGTTGGCTTGACTGAGCAACACGTGTCCCTGGGTTCCGGGAACTTTGTGGAGCAGGGGAGAGCGGAGCTTTCTACCGAGGGTACTCGGCTGGATCCGATTTGGGTTGGGTTTTTCCTACGGGATCCCCACTGGTGCTGGCTCGGCTGCAGAGGATGGGACTAACTGAGAGCTACCTGAGAGCAGCAGGTAAAGAACCTCTGGTACTGGACCTGTGCCTGGCCCGAGGTGCTGGCACAGCAGGGGACAGAGCCCAGTGCACCCCACCCTGCAGAGCCACTCCTGGCTGGGGCTGCCAGCAGACCGAAGGCCTCTGTGGAAGGACAAACCAGCACAGGTTAGCCAGGGGCAGGGTGAGCTCCCCCAGCTGGATGATTTGCGTCCCCTGGAGAGCCAGTGTCTAGCGAGGAGCTTGGTCTTCCATGCCTTGTCTTGAATGATGGGGTGGTACCACTGGCTGCAACAGAACTGTGCCCTTTTGCACCAGGGCTGCAATTCCGGGCGGCTCCCTGTTCCCCCATGCCACCAGGTTGCCTCATATCCTGTCCCTCCACGTTCCACACTGCTGGGCTGGGCTGGGGTTGCTACTGGGAGGCTTTTGGCATGAAGCATCTTCGGTGGGATGCCACCAAGGGCTGGGTGGCAAGGACCGGCTGGTAATTACACCCCATATTGCAACTCTTCTTCCCACACCCCTGCTGATTGGCTGGGAACCAGCCTCATTCCATTCTGATGGACGCTGGGCAGCAGGTTACGCCAGCCCTGATAATTACTGATGTCTGTACCTAGGAAGAGGTGGGACCCTGGGGGAAAAGAGGCAGGAGGGGCAGGAAAGGGGAGGAGTTAGACAGCTGCAGGGGTTGGGAGCTGTATGTTCATATCAGAAGGGTCAGGGTGCTGTTCCCATCGCAGTCTGAGGAAGCGCCGTGGAGTTCATAGATTCATTCACAATGTTATGGATGAGAGAGCATTTGATTATGCCATCTGACTTGTACAACCCCGGCCAGAGAAACCCAGTCAGGGATCCTGGCATCAAATGCTAAGCCCAAAAGGGACTGTTACTAACATCGAGCCTGGCCTCCTGCGTAGCCCAGGTTGGAGAATTTCCCTATCATGCCCACCGGGAACATTAAAAAAATCATGAGAATGGCTTAAAACTTTGGAGATTTTGAATGCCTGGGGTTCTTTCCCATCTACTTCCAGCATCAGAGCCTCTAGGATGCACTTGTCTGACGCTGTCTAACTCTCCTGTCCAGCCCTAAGCGCTGAAACTGGACTTTAAAAGAACGAAAGCTGAAATCGTCACTGCTCATAGAATCTGGCAGTGCAAGGCCGGATGAGCCCCGAGGCAGGGACCAAGCAAACCTGGATTGGCCCTGACAATGTCCAATGAGTTTTTAAAAACCTCCTGTGCAGGGGCTTCTACCTGCACCCTAAGCAACATGTTCCAATGCACAATGGCCCTTCGAGTTAGGAAGATTTTCTAAATATCTAAGTTCATCTCCCGTGCTGCAAATGAAGCCTCTTACTTCTTGTCCTGCCTCCAATGGGCATGGAGAACAAATACCTCTGTCCTTAGTACAGCCTTTCACAGATTTGCAGACTGTTCTCAGGCCCCCTCCCACTCTCCCTGTCTGCTTTTCTCAAGGCTAAATGTGCCCATTTTTTAAACCATTTTTTATTTTCTGAACGTCAGCTCATTTCTGTTGCTCTCCTCTGCACTGTCCCCAGTTTGTCCCCTGTCTCCTAAGGTACGATGCCCCAAACCCAACGCGGAGCACAGTAGAGCAAGGCCCTTTCGTGTCTTACACCGGGCACTCCTGTTAATACAGAATCTCCTGACTCCAGGAGCTGGGTCATTAAGGAAAAACTCAGACACGGAGTGACTTGCGATAAACTCGCCAATGTGAACAGTAATGATTTCACTCAGAGTTTCCTGCTGTTTCTCTAGCCGCTCCCTGCTGAGCCCTGGGCCCAGCCTCCTTCCTGCCAAGTTCCCAGGCTTCATCCGCCCCCAATTCTGTTTGTCTCTGGGTGTTTCTTTGTGCTCCACACCATGGAAACGACCCCCCAGGCCAAAGCCCGGACGTGCCCCGTCTTGTCCCTTTCCCCTTTGGCTGGAGTCCTGGGTGCATTCCTGCTCCAGGGTGAAGCCCTCAGCACAAGGCCACAAATGAAAAGTTGCAGTGTGCCTCACCCCATTGCTTGGCAGGAAGCAGCACATGGTCTCCCTAGAGTGGGGAGGCTTTCCGGCTCCAGGGCTGTGGGTCTGGGATCTCTCCCCTTTAAAGAGAACCAGGCTCACTGGGAAAGGGGACAAGCCACACATGAGGATTCGGGTGCCCACCTATCACAGCCCCCTGCCATACAGTTTCTGGGCACACATCCAGGGCTCTGAGTGTGAGAAATAACTATTAGCCCCGCAGCATGGAGAGCTGCCGGCTTGTTATACTACGGGCCTTGTGCAAGGGAATATTGCCCGGGGTGGGCCAGGGGAACTGAGATTAGAATTGGGCCAGATCAGTTGCCCCCTAGAAACGAGAGCACAGCTTCCACAGTGAAAACCAGGGTCACCCTCCAGAGTCTGCGGCACTCAGCCTTTCCCAGCAGGTGAATGGTACCCACCAGGCCGTGCAAACCAGTGCTAACAGCCAGCGGCACGAGTGCTGGGACAGCATGGCCACGGCTGCACGACTCACACCGCAGCTCCCTTACCATTGCAGGGACGATGGGGACTGAGATGTCGGGCAACTCATCGGAGCTGGAGTGGGCCCTGCAAGTGCTGGTAAAGAACTACGACAGGTATGCCAGCGGGTGCTGCAAGAAACCCCGGCGCATCAGCAAGAAGGATTTCCGCAAAATGCTGAGCCGGGAGCTCAACCACATGCTGACGGTGAGACTGGGGGGGGGGGGGAAACTAGTGTGTGAGCTCCCGGGCAGTGCCCGGCTATGCCACGAGAATGCTAGTGTGTGAGAGTAAGACCGTGGGCAGCGTCTAGCCCTGCCATGCCACAGGGAATGTTAGTGTGAGACTGTGAGAGCCCAGGCAGCACCTGGCCCTGTCGGGAATGCTAGTGAGAGCACACAAACAGTGCCCAGCCTGTCACGAAGATGCTAGTGTGTGAGTGCACAGACAGTGCCCAGCCTGTCATGGGGAATGCTGGTGCAAGAGTGTCAGCGTACGTATAATGCCTAGCCTGTCATGGGGAACGCTAGTGTATGAGCGTACGGACAGTGCCCAGCCTGTCCAGGGAACACTACTGTGTGAGTGTGAGTGCACAGACAGTGCCCAGCCTGTCACGGGGAATGCTAGTGTGTGAGCGTACGGACAGTGCCCAGCCTGTCATGGGGAATGCTAGTGTGTGAGCGTACGGACAGTGCCCAGCCTGTCACGGGGAACGCTAGTGTGTGAGTGTACGGACAGTGCCCAGCCTGTCATGGGGAATGCTAGTGTGTGAGTG
>ML685848.1:340747-377937 GCA_007922175.1 Pelusios castaneus | reverse complement strand
GGACAGGGCCTAGCCTGTCACGGGGAATGCTAGTGTGTGAGTGTGAGTGTACAGACAGGGCCTAGCCTGTCACGGGGAATGCTAGTGTGTGAGTGTGAGTGTACGGACAGTGCCCAGCCTGTCACAGGGCACATAGTGTATGGTTGGTAGTGACCAAAATTGGCTTCCATTTTAATCTGTGGGCAGCCCCCAGCGTGAGGTGAGTTTGGGGATCTCAGTTCAGTTCCACAAGGGCCTCCAGCCCCAAATACCTCATGCTTCTGACCGCGCTCCTTGCTGGCAGCCTCAGAACAGACCCCAGTGCCCTCCGCCCCCCAGCTGGTCTCCCTGCCCCATGGGTGGAGCCATGCCCTGAACAGCAGCTGCTGCCTGAGACGCCAGGCCAGCAAGCACTGCCCCAGGGCGCATCCCTTTTTAGTCGCTGACCTTTGTCCGGCTTCGGGCTCTTTTCCCAGGACACCGGGAACAAGCGTGCGGCCGACAAGCTCATCTGCGACCTGGATGAGAACAAGGATGGGCTCATCAGCTTCGAGGAGTACTGGACCCTGATCGGGGGCATCGCCAGCCCCATAGCCAACCTCATCCGCCAGCAGGAGCATGGCACCAAGTTCACGAAGTAACAAGTCCTGAGGGAGCCTGAAGCTCTGTTGACCCTCCCCAACCCTCCCTGCTAGGGCTGCCCCTATTGCTGCTTCCTCTCCCCCAGGCCATGTGTGATCCCTGCCACCCCACGGCGCCTCTGAGGCTGGTTCTTCCTAGGGAGAGGCATTCTTTTGCCAGCTGGGCTCAGAGCCCCACACCACATAGCCAGCACTGTCGTAGCACCAACACCCTGGGAAATAGTCAGTCCTGAGTTCGAGGAGCTTGTATTTCCTCCATCCCCTAAGGCTGGGCCAGTCAGGGGGCAGCAGAGATCCCCATCGGCATCTGGGGCATCCCCTGATGCCATCCTACTGGCCTTGTCTGTAACCGCCGGCCGTGTCATGTGGCCTCCTGGGACCTCATCCCTGAGCAGAGGCTGTGGTGCTGGCAGGAGGAGGAGAATCACCTGTGGCTCTCTGCAGTATAGGGCTTATGAGACACAGCACAGAGTGGATGTGACATGTCAAGAGAGCAGATCTGCACTGTCCCAGCAAGAAGGGGGCACAGCAGGGACACACACAAACACATGCATATGCTGATGCACGCACACCCCAGGGAATTACCACCTGTTCACTGCTTTTCCCAGACTTCCTTTGCTGCTTGCTCCCAATGCGAAGTTATCTTTGCAGTCTGGCTACTGACAAATGCCAGGCTGTGTGTTTGGGGCTGGACTAATCCCTCAGGATGAGAACCCAATCTCATGTGTAGGGTTCACTGGGTTAGCAGACTGGGGTCTTGCAGGGCTGAGGCCCTTTTCTTCTCTGCCTTCTGTGAACATGTGCTGGATTTAGCTCTTCCTAGTCTGCATTTGAGTGCTGAGCCTTGCCTAGCAGAATGACGGCAGGAGATGTGCAGGTTGGGTGGGTAAAGACCCTCCCACTTCCCTCCTCTTCATCTCCTCCAGGGCTATGTTATTTCTTTGCTGTGTGTGTGTGGAAGCCCTGCAGTACTGGCTCGGGGTCTAGGCACAGACAGGGGAGGAGGAGGGAGACAGCTCTTTGGTGACTTGGACCCAGGCCAATATTCCGGAGCACAAATATCGACCCCCATCTGTGACTTGAATGGTTCCCGTTCTCAGCTTTTATGACTCGGGATTCCAGCCCCTATTTTGGCATGCGGCTGGCTATCAAGGGCTTCTTGGTGGGAAACCAACTAACATAACTCTCCATCTGAGTTGATAAGAAATCTGTCCTTCCCTTTTGCTGACTGTTGCGAATGTTCTGTGGGCCTGCAGGGGCTGTGGGGGCCGCCTGACCTTCCCTAACATCCCCCCTAGGAGCTGGTGCAAGAATCACACTGTGAATATCATCACAATAAAGTTTGGAGTGGGATCAGTGTCTATGTCCTTAAGGCCAGGGCTCTACTTTGGCCCATGGGTGAGGTGCTCATGGCACCATACCGGGGTTTGTTAACCAAATCCACCAGGTCGGAGAATATCACCATCGATCTGGCGCCACCTGGGTTAGTGGCAGGGTGAGAGCTCAGTCATTGGCTCGCCTTAGACCCTTCTCTGCCAGACTGTTTGTTGCCTATGAAGGGCCTTGTAGGCTGGGTTCATGTCACCCCTCATCCCTCTCTTTGTGAAGCTAAATAGATGCAGCGCCTTGTGTCTGTCACTGGGAGGCAGGTTTTCTCACCCTTTCTCCCTCCTCAAGGCTCCTTCCTGAGACGGCCACAATTTAGCCAATTGTCCTTTCCCACAGGCAGCAGTTCTTTTTCCAGGCAGCAGGAGGTAGTGGTGCACATGCACATACACATGCACACACATTGTAGCCCTAGGCAATAGCATTACCCCCATTTTACAGATGGGAAAACTGAGGCAAAATGAGATGTGATTTACTCAGTGTCATTCAGGGAGGCAGGAGCAGAACTGGGGACAGAACCCAGAAGTCCTGATTCCCAGCACACTGCTCTAACTACTAGACACCACCCCATTCCTGGAGTCGGGCATAGATCCCAGGAGTCCTCCCTCCCACTTCCTCTACCTCTTGGTCCATCTTCCTTCCCACTCAAGGCATAGACCCCTTAAGTCTTGGCTCACCACCCTCTAGCTTTCATCCACTAGGCCTTGCTCCCCTTCCAGGGGGTGAGAATGAACCCAGGAGTTCTGGCTCCCAGCCCCTCCTCACATCTATTCTAATGCTGGTCGCTTCCGAGGGGGCCTGATGAGTGATGGGTCATCTCCCCTCTGGATGAACAGAATGGGGGGACCCACAGAGTGCGAGTGCATTTGATCCTCAAGGTGCAGCGTCCCCCCTGACTTTGGCCCGCAGAGGGGCGCTGAGAGGGGCCTGGCGCCTGGGAGGGCCCTGGAAGATGAGAGGTGGATTTGAGGGCGCCTCATCATGCTCTGTCCCTCCAGAGAAGGATGTAGAGGCTCCAGTTCACCACAGGGGGGACCCCAAGGGATGGGGGCAGGGGCACTCCCAGGCCAGGGAGTGCCAAGGCCTAAATTTTTTCCTCTTCCATGAGAGAGAGGAAGGCCTGGCCTTGGCATTTCCTGAGGGCCTGAGCTGCTGTGGGGCCCAGCTGGTGGGACGGCTGGGCACTGGGGTATCTGCCCCACTCTGATCTGTCTCTGGCAGCCCTGGCTATGGGTTCAGGGGGTGCAGCATCTGACACCTCTGACCCACTACCCTGGCTGTTCAGATGCCCCAGGGGTGAGGAAGGTCCCTCACTGCAGAGAATACACAGCCTCCTGGGTACCCTGGGGAACCGAACCCAAACCCAGCACTGAAAGCCAAGGCCCTGCCGTGGGAGCTAGCGGAGAATCTCCAGCTGTTGTTTGCAACGTAAGGGCTATGACACAACCGTTGGCCCCCTCCCCGCACTCCTTCACACACTAAAAGTTGAGCTCCTGCCATGCTCTAGGGCCACCACTAGGTGTCAGTGGATGCCAGCACCAGCTGTGAGCTGGGTGGGCCAGCCCCTATCATTCATGATGGGCTCAGAGCGTTTCCAGCTGTCCCCATAGGCCCTGGGCATTGCCACTCCCCTCAGTACCTGTAATAAAGCCTGGCAGGGCAGGCCCAAGCATTTATGCGATCTAGGCGGTTGCCTAGGGTGCCAGGCTTTAAGGGGCACTAAATTAAATGGAAGTGAACTTTTTTCTCTCTTTAAAATAATACATTAATATGTTCATTCGAGACTTTCTTATTTTTCTCTATATCGAACGTGGGAGGGCCACCAAAGTCATAGTTTGCCTAGGGTATCAGAAACCCTTGGGCTGGCCCTGAACCCTGGGCATTGCAATACCAGTTGGAGTCAATAGAGAGACACCTGCTCCCGTGGGCTTTAGATAACAGGCCGAGCTGGGGCAGACCAGGACTGTGGCCTGCTTTCCAAAGCTTCCCCCCATGGGTCCCATCTGCCCCAGCTAGGCCTCTCTGTCTGCCTCTCTCTGCTCATTAATCTTCACAACCTCTCTCTGCCCTCTCCCCTGCCCCCCAGTATTTTCACCCCTCTTTTGTCCAGATGGGGAAACTGAGGCACAGAAAAGGTAAATGTGTGACAGAGCCGGGATGAGGGGCCTCTCCCATCTTAGTTTGGGGCAGCCCCAATGATTTTCCTGATGTGCCTGGTGCTGGTGCTAAGCTGCATGGGGTTGTACGAGTGTGAGAAAACCACAGACCAGGCCCCGAATGGAGTGTGGGGAGCATGATGTTTGGGAAGGTGCTTGTGGGAGTATTTCCCAGAGCATCCTAGGAACAGGCAACACAGAGGGAACTGTGGGAGAGGGAAGAGAACCTGGCCTGATCCAGCTGCCAAGGCGGGGTCGCTGGGAACGGATAGGGCCAGTCAGACTGCTGAGTGTCCCCTTTCTTTGTTGCGGTGGGGCAAGGAATTCTCAGGATGAGAGGTGCATGAACGTCTGGTGCTGGGGTGGGCAGGATGGTCCTGTCCTGTCCGTCCATCCTCTGTGACGTCAGGCTCAGCGTGGTGGACTCCAGCAAGCCGAGTTCAAATTTGGATTGGGGCCATGTCCACCATGTGCCCCAGCTGGGGTGACAGGAGCTTACCCAGGGAGCAGAGCGGGGGCAGCCGTCGGTCCCAAATCTCAGTGGGAAAAAGTCTAATCAGATTTAATCTCTGGGGATAGCAGGGGGCTGCAAACCCCGTCCAGTGGGAGCCCCCTCCCCCAAAACACCAATTTCATCCTTGGTAACCAGAGCCAAGTGGGAACTTCCCCTGCACCCCTCCGTCCATCTGGACAGGGGACAGATGCCACAGCCCTGCTCTCCCTCATGCCTGCCTTGCTGCTGCAAAGAGACTGAGGGCCTGGAATGGCAGGTGCCCAGGGTGGGGCCGGGTGACTCAGCCAACCGCCCAGGGCCTTCTCTGGAAGTAAAAAGATGCAAAAGCCTCCTGCAAAGGGGAACTCCTGGCTGATGGCAACAGCAGACAAGGACAGAGCCCTGTGGTGTGGGAGGCAGTAATGGAGGCCAGAACCCCAGGGTTGCATAGAGGACACCCTCTTTTCTTCTCTTACATTTAGTGCAAATCCCCCAGGATTTTCCAGGCCCCCTGGGAATGGGCCTGACCCTGCTGCAGCTGGAGGCTTGGGCCCAAATCATCTACATGTGAACAGGAGGCATGAAATTGAAGTGGGGAAAAGCACAGGCTGTTTGAGTGACACCGGGCCATCAGTGCGAGCGAGGCGCTGAGCTGTGGGGTGACGTGCAAGCCCAGCAGCAGAGTGGGCAGGCATTGGCTGTCCGGTTCTGAATTCCTCCTGGGCCTAGTGAGAGCCCAAAGGGCTTTGCAAAGGGGCAGCCAATCTACAAGGTAATCACCACTGCCCTGCAGCAGACACCACTGCAGAGATGGGAGGCCATGGCAGCCATCTCCCGTGTCCAGACGCACCTGAGTGTGGCCTTCCACCCCCTCTTAGTTGTGCTCAGGCCCCTTTCTGCTGCTGTGCCAGAGAACCCAGTACCAGTGTTGGGCCTCATCTCCTGCTGGGCAGCCTGGCCTTGCCTCCCTGCTGTGGTGTCTGGGGGTTGGGATCACAGGGGAGCTGGGTGCTAGGGGCTGGGACTCTCCTCAGCTCAGAGGGCTAATCCTATTCCTTGTTTGGTGCAGCATGGGCATGGGGGGGGGGGGGAACGGGACTCAAATGCACACAAGGATGAGGCTCTGTGGAAGTCCCCTGGGCTGGTGCCCTCCCCACAGGATTGCTGCGGCGGGGAGCCCACGTTTCTCTTTTAATCTCTTTGGCATGCATGGGGAACTGGCTCCAGTTCTGGCCCAGGCCTCCCCTGGCCTGCATGCCCGCCTCCCTTGAGACATAGGCTTTTCCCTGCCCATTGCACCTGCCCCCTTGGGGGCAAATGCTTACTGAAAGGCGGCTATTTGGTCTGGAGCACAGGGAGGGACATGGATGGGAGGGGCAGCGGCCCCCTTTGTCACCCCAGCTCCCAGTGCCAAGGGTTCTGCGCTGCAGCAGCTCCTTCCCTTAAAGGGGTGAGTTGGCTGTGTGGGGCTGGGTATGTATTAATTGCCCCTGCTAGCCAGCCCAGGGCTTCCCTCAGCTCTGCCGGTGCCCCTCCATGCCAGCCAATTCTTCTAACTGTGGACCTCATAGCTCCTGCCTAGCCCTGCAGGGTCTTGCTCTCGGGCAGCAGGAGGGGGACCCAAAACAGCCCTTAGTCTCTGTGTTGAGGCTGCTAGAAATTGGGCCTGGGGATGGTCCTGGGAGGTAGGAGTGTGTATGTGGCTATGTCTACACTTACTAAAGTTAGTTCGAATGAGTTAATTCGAACTAACTAATTCAAACTAATTTTAGTTAGTTTGAATTAACTTAATTCCAACTAGCAAAATTTAGTTCGAACTAAGCAAGTGCCATTCATGGCACTTGCTTAGTTCGAATTAGCGAATTGCATTGAGTTCAATGGGCTGGTTAGTTTGAATTAAGCAATTAGTTCGAACTAACATGGCCACATTGGTTAATTCGAACTAACTAGTTCGAATTAACCCTTAGTTCGAATAGCATATTCAAATTTATTAGTTCGAATTAAGGAAGCCCTTAATTCGAACTAATGAAAGCCTAGTGTGGCCAAGGCTTAAGTTAGTTTGAATTAAGCTTCCTTAATTTGAACTAACTTGCTAGTGTAGACATAGCCACATGTGTAAACCAGGTGCAGGAGGTGGGGACTTGGCCAGGGGGATCAGGCTCTCTCTGGGGGGACTGGGCCCTGCCTGGGGGGGGGGGGGGGGACCGGGGGGGATTAGTGTCTCCTTGGAGGAAGGGGAGGATCGGGCCCTCTCAGGGTGGGGGAAGGATCAGGCCTTCTTTGGTGGGAGGGGTTCACATATCTCCTCACTCGGAGCTTGAACGCAGAAGTACAAGTTCCTGCTTGTGGCTCCACCCGCACTGCTGGCCTGGGGCCAGGGAGAACCGTGCTGGGGATTTTCCACTGGGGGGCGGAGGCGAGTGGGTTGCAGGCTGCCTGGGCTGAGGCAGGCTCTGAGCTGCTCCTGGGAGGAGCAGATTCTTGCCCCCCACAGCTTCTCCTTGGCACCACAGGCCCAGCCAACGCCCAGCCCCATCTCCTCCCCATTCATGTACCCCCCATGGAGACCTGGATGTTAACGGAGCCCAGGCACCGACTGGGGAGCTGGGAAGGGCCTTCCCCTGCAGACCACGGGCCCTACTCCCCCAGAGCGGGAGCCCCTGGCTTGAGGTCCCCTGCCCATCCTTGCCCCTGAGCAGATGCCTGGCAAAGCAGATGCTCCTCCCCACAGGGCCCCAGCTGGGCTGGGCCAGCTCCCCATGGGGAGTGTCTTCTGAGTACCCACTTGCCCCCAGCTCTGATGCCCCATGGGCTCAGCCAGCTGTGTTGGGGGGAAGGCAGTGGCTGTGCAGAGAGCGATTGGGCTGGGCACCCCTCCCTCCTGGCAGCTGGGTGGGGTGGCTGAGTCACTGCCCAGGAATCTGCCTGGGAAACCACAGGGCTGGGCCGTGCTTCCTGCTGCTCACAGAGAGAGCCAGAGCCTGGCAGAGACCAGCATACAGCACTGGGGGGGGGGGCGGGGGATCCATCAAAAGGGGGAAAGAGGATCTAGGGCACCCAGTGGGGGGCTGCAGCATGCATGGCAGGTGCGTGGGTGGGTGGAGGTTCCAGCACAGACCAGGGGAGATGGGGTCCCTGACCTGCAGGGGGCAGCTTGAATTGGCACTGGAAATAACATCCTTGGTGATTTCACAGGGCCAGCTCCTGGCTGTGATGCGGGGACCAAGGGGACAGGGCATTTCCTAGCCCCCCAGAAATGCTAAGTCTGGGAGGCAAGGTAGAAAAACTGGGCACTATTAGTTTGGAGCAAAGCAGGCTCACTGGGGTGGGGGTGGGGGGACCCAAGACCCATCTGCAAATCTGTGCGGGGCTGGCTCAGCAAAGCTGGGACTGATTGTTCTCCTCACCCATGGGAGGTGGGACAAGAAGCAAGGGGTGAGTCTGCACCAACCAGGGGCAAATGGGATTAGGGGCTCAGCATAGTGTCCTGGCTCTCGGCTGAACCCAGCTGATGCTGGCGATCGTGGGGGGATCCTGCACTCATGATTTCTAAGCAGGGCTGGACCAGCTCCAGTCAGGTCTGGGCTGGCATTGGGGGTGGAGGCAGTGATCTCTTGGGGTCTCATGGAGCCCAACTAGCTAGAATTTGATCCTGGGTCCCAGTGTGTGACAGATGGGACGGGGTGGGGTGGCGGGGTATATGTCCCTACCTATCCCACCCCTTTTTTTCTGCAGGGAGGGGCTGGTTTTCAGGGCACCCCTCACTCAAAATCTCTCCCCTCCAAGGCCCTGGGGAGGGAGATGAGAGCTATAGGCAGGCTCTGTACAGACCCAATGGGGTGGGGGCAGGTTCCAAGAATCTGTTGGGAGGGGCAATGAAGGGGGACCTGCTCACCCTACATGCACGGTCCAGGGTGACAGGTTCCCCCCACCCCCCCATTGCAAAACACCATTTGTGAGAGTGGTGATCACCTGTCCTAGGAAACACCTCCCCACTTCTCCGTGGGACTCAGGCATCTGCCCTGGTACAGTACTGTGAGCAATTTGGTCTCCCCGCCTGGGAGCCTCTAGCTCTGTCCACATTGGTTGCTGAGCTGAGCCTGTTTTTCCAGCTCCAGGGATGACTGGAGATCGGGCACAAAGTGCCAGGAGCCAAGTGACATTCAAGAGCCCGGGGCCAGGGAAAGGGCTGGCCGTGACTTGGGCGGTGGGAACCGAAGGGCAGACTGGGTGGATGGGCGTCCTGTGAATGGAGCCTCTGGCATTCTTGCTGCCTCTTTGGGACGCGGCTGTGCCAGGATCAGCTGGTGCCCAGGAACCAGACAGTGTCCAGTAACCCAAACTCCCTCCCCAACCCAAAACAAAATAGTGGTGGTGCCCGTGGACTTTGGGGGGCTGGGCCTCCCCAAGCCTTGCTGCATTTGCATTGAGACTCATAAGCTGTGGAGGTGCTCGGCCCCTGTGCCACCAGTCGGCGGCCAGCCTAGAACCTTTTCCCCAGCACAAGCTGCCAGGCCAAGCCCTGAGTGTCCCTGGCTCTCACAGCAGGGTACACATGCCTCAAGGACCCTGGGCAGGCAAGAGGGTGGGAGACGCTCCCAGCAGGTTTGACATTGGAAGTCCCTGGTGCTGCTGGGAGCCCAGGGAATGAGTCACCCTCTCCCAGGGCACCACGCCCTGGGCTCACGAGGAGAGATGTGAGAGAGGTTGGGAGCTGGGTGTTGGTGGCGGGGGAGAGGTTTGCAAAGTGGGAGCCATGTGGAAGCCCCCTGAGAGACCCAGACAACTGAGATTGGGAGGGGCTTTGGCTCTGGGGGGCCTGCCTTTTCAAACCTGCTGCAGCTGTGGACGCGGTCACCAGTCCCCTCCTGCACTCCACTACTCCTCTGCCTGCTCTTGGTGCAGGAGTCTCCAACTCTGCAGCTCCTCCTTTTAGGGGAGCCTCCGTGCTCACCTCTGTTTTCTCCAGCGCCAGCCTCTGTTTCCATCCTGGCCCCCAACCTCTCCGCTGTGGCTGCCAGGATCCCCCCCTCAGCATCTCCTGCCACACAGCTTACACATTGCATCATCCCCTCCTTTCTCGTCCAGCAGGTCTCAGGTCCTGGGAAGTTGAGAACCTTCCTCCTTCCAGGAACTGCTCCGATTGCACCATGGGGATGTGGCTGCAGATGGGGAAGTTGCCCCTGGGTCGTGTTGATTGGGGACTCCTGCTTCTGAGCAGGGTTGGGCAGGAGTGTCCGGCGGTAGTCCCACACGCAGGTGGATAAATCTGCCCAGCATTCAGCCCTCCAGCCATATCTGGCCCCCGATGAAGCCCCCTGTGTCCCAGCAGCCCAGCATCAGGCTGGGCTGTAAGCAGCTTCCCATGTCCTAGTGCAATGTGGTGTCACTAGCCTGCCTACTGCGGAAACCTTCTTGCCCCGGCAAAGGTGTATCTGTGTGGATTGGGGGCAGGGTTCGGGCTGGGCTGGCTAGCTTGGATTGAATTGCTCAGGACAATGCAATGTGAAAGCACTGCAGGTTCCATGGCCCATTGCACCATTATCACATGGCTCATTGCACCACTGTCGCACCATTGTCACACGGCTCATCGCACTGTGGTTGTACTGCAGTTGATCTGCCTCACTGATGTGCCTGGCGATCAGTGCGCTGACCTGCTCCGGATGGCCTCTGTGCTCAACCAGCTCTTCTCCCTGTGACCCCTCTGTCCAGAAACAGCTTCACTCTGCGCCAGGGAGTTCATGAGTCCCCCAGCCAACCTGGCCAGGAAACCACGTCATGGACCCAAAGGCCACAAGCTCTTGCTGCGAGCGGCTGTGCCTTCATGGAGTCTTGCAGGGCGCAGGCAGGAGATGTGGTGCATAGTGCTAAGACGGCCTTGCTGAGTTTTCTTAGCCCCATGGTGCAGATGCTCCCTGTGTCACACTGCTGTCCCCTGTCTGTTTGCACTCATAACAGCCTGGAGTCTTCAAATGCTGCAAAATGGAGCCAGGCCATGGGTTCAAGTCCACTCCAAGGCGATAACAACTATGACTGTCTTGACTTTGCCCTCGGGTTTGGGCGGGTCAGAGCTCTACTGGAGCCTGAAGGCAGGTTGGGGGCCCTGAATGAAAGGAGGGTTGTGGGAGGAGGAAAGAGTGAGAACTGCTGTTTGCAAGGACACGCCTTGTAAGTGACCCTCTTGGGGGCAGTCCCAGTAGAGGGGCCAAGGATGGTTCAATGGTGGCTAGAGGCTGGTGCATGGGAGGCTTGAGAGAGACAGGGCCTCCCCAAAGAGCTCACTGTCTCACTATACCAGGCAAAAGGGGGGAGTGTTTTTAATTTCTGTTTGGTGGCATAACCTCTGGGCCACCTTGTCTGCCTGGGCCATGGGCTCCCTGCCCAGCCTAGCCAGCCCCCCGTTATGGCAGGGCCTGGTTTGGGTCCTATGGCTAGTGGCCTCTCTCCAAGCAGCCCTGAAATGCAGGGGGCCAAGTGCCATCCCCCAGTACACAGGGCGTGGAGGAGGCAGAGTCAGACGTTGGGGCCCTGGGGCCCACCCTGGCTGAGTGTGGGGTGAAGGCAGTTTCTCATGTGTCCAGGGAGGATTAAATTGCAGGATTTATGAAAGAATGTCCCCTGGTGGGGAGCAGAGACCAACAAGGTTCTGGGAGGAAGAGCCCCTGGGGCTCCCAGTGCTGAGCGAGGGGCAGAATTGCAGCTCCCGCGCATCCCAATGGGTGAGAATCTGCTGTTATCCCCAGGAGAAAAGAAAAGGGGGCTGTGCGGGGGCTACTGGGCCTAGATGGCACATGGGAGGGTGTGTGTTTGGGGGGGGTGTACAACGCACACAGATCTTTCCCTGTGACCTGGCTGGGAGCCATCTGCAACACTCCAGAGCACAGATGCGGGCATCAGTGTCAGAGATGAGGGCTGAGGGTCAGAGCCAATCTCTCAGGTGTGCCTCCTGTTTATATTTAAGCCGGAGAAAGGACTTCCCACACTGTGCAAGTGGGCCCATTTAGGGCAGAACCAGAACCTATGACCCAACCACCCTGGGAAAGTGCAGTCCCTCCGTGCCCTGCACTCGGCACTGGCCTCCAGCCTCCTGTGGTGTGAGATTGGAGGGGGTTGTTGGGCCACTGTTTGCCATTGGGATCAGCTGGACATGTGGAGGAGAACTTGCTGCACTGAGTCACTGCCTCCATGATGCCATCTGTCCCCACGCCCCCTGATGTAAGGGCAGGCTCCCTGCAGAGCGGCATGGTTCCAGCCTTTTCACACAGATGCAATGGCAAGGAGCTGTGTGAATCCCGCTGGACTGGCACCCTTGGGAGCATGAAATCTATTAGAAGCAGCATCCTTGATAACCCCCCAAGTCCCTCCTCCCGTGGCTATCCTGGCCCCCTGGCCAGCAGTGAATTTCCCCAGGTGCACCGGCAGTGTAAACCCATGGCTCACCCCAGCTTGGATGCAAATTGCAGTTTCAATGGCTTCCCACCCCACCTTAGGAAATCAAACCAGCACCTGGTGTGCAAACCAAGCATGTAAAATTCAGATTCCTCCCATCCCACCCAGCATCCGGAGTCAGCGGGAGGTGAACGCGGCCGCACAGCTGGCACCTCCCTCCTCTCTGCACATGCTGTGCTGGGAGTGAGGAGCAGGGCTTAGGCGATGCCTAAGTCTTTGCATCAAGGGGGTGAATTTCACCCTTAGGGAATTTCAGGGCTGATGGACATTGTGTGTTGCACTGGAGGCCCAAGGCTTGGTTGAATGTTCACAAGTGGAGCACGTGTGATGTCCTGTCTAGCTCTTCCTGGCCCCAGACAACTGACGAGATTGATGACCTGTCTGCTTGTGGCCTCTCTCTCTGAAGGCCCCAATTGTCCCCTGCAGTCCTGCGATTTCACAAAACAACAGGCCCAGACTCGGTTTATTCATCGGGGTGGGGGCGGGGATTCTTCAGCTGTTCAGGGTTTCCCACCTTTTCTCTGCAGGGACCAAAGCTGGGAAATTCTCTCTCATTTTCAAATGACAGGTGAGAGTCTGCCACAGCGAAGGCACTCCAGGAGGGGGGCTGTAGGGGAAAAACCATCAGATGTTTGTGAGATGCCAGAACCATGAGGCTGGCTTTTGGCTCATAGACCCATCTCCCTGGGAACTGGACCAAGGGACCTCACAGGAGTGAAACGGAGTTCGCCAGTTCTCTGTGGCAGGGACAGACTCCTTCTTCATGCCACCTTTGTATGGCACCAAGGCCCTTGGCTTGTGGGCTTAAAAAATGCCTGCAAGTGGGAGACATGAGGAGTTTGTTCAGCCCATTTAAGAAGAAAAAGAGGTGATTGGGTCACAACATCTAAGTACCTTCCCAGGGAGAAAACAGCAGGTGCTAAAGGGCCCTTTAATTAACCTGGAGAAAGGCAGAGCAAGGTGGTTAACAGGGCACACATTTTTAACAGCAAGGGGGACTAACCACCACAGGTCAGGGGTGGAAGCCTTTTTCTGGATGTCAGATCCCAGCTGGAGGCAGAAGGAATTCAATGCCGGGGCCCATGAGTGAAATGTTCTGGCTGGGGCTAGGCATTAGATGGGTGAAGAGTCCAGTCTGCTCTGATGATCCACCAGGAAATTGAATTGTGCCTGCCCCCTATCCAGTTCTTCAAATAGGAGGAAACTGAGCTGGGACAGGGTAGGGCTGATAAATAAATTTGTTAGTCTTTAAAAGTGCCACAGCCTCAGGGCTCCTTATTCATTAGGAATTAGCTGCGCTCCTGGCCCAGCCTAGGCTGGCTTCATACCAATGACTCAGAGGTGAAAAAGTTACCGTGGGCCTAGCCACTGAACCCACCACCTGGTCCTGCCTCAAAGGAAGCCCCAGGTGTCACTCAGCCCCCACTCTGGGGTCATATCAAGGCTGGGAACCTGAGCTCCATTTCAGGGGTCTGGCTGGGATCCACCTGGACTACCACCTTCTAATCAAACAGACTCTTGTGGTTGTGAGGCTGTGCAAACAGCTCGCCCATCCAGCAAACACAGCCACTGCCTGTGTTGAGCAGCACAGAACTGGCAAAGGTAGGGCAGACCAGCCCAGGGTGCCCTGCCTGTCCCAGGCAGCCTGCCAGGGGCGTGAGAATTGGGCGGGAGAGCGGGGGCTAACTGGGCCTGCAAGAGCTGGCCACGTTTCTCTCTGGGAGCAAGTGCCATGAGGGGGTGAGTCTGGAAGATGATGGGGGTGAGTAGGGTCACTGCCCCAGAGGCAAGGGCTCCTTTTGTATTTGAGCAGGGTCCCCAGGTCCCTTCCAGATCCGGACTGCCCTGGTGCTGGAGTCCTGGCCTGCTTTTTTAGGCTGCTGGTGAAATCGGGTTCCCACATCATCCTGCTGATGGTGGCTCACTGCTAACAATATCCCTGCAGGCCTCAGTGTGGGGGGGATCGCCTGGCTTGAACTGAAATCCTGTGGCAAGGTGTTGTTCCTACCAAGTCCTTGCTGGCCTCCATGCCCAGACTCCAGGAGTGGGATATGACCCAGTTGTTACGCTTCGGCCCAGCCCGTGCTAACTGGGCTGTCCTTTAAACTCCCCCAGTCCAGACAATAAGACCCCCTTTGCAAACCCAGACACCCCCACCTCTCCATCTTGCTCTACTGTTTGTTTTCGTCACAAGAAAGCAAACATCCCTGGATTAACCTGTGGCTAAAGCAGTCGCCCTGAGCCTGGCTGCTGTCAAATCTCGTCTCCTCTGCAGTGGCTTTGGTCACTGAGTTCACCACCATGTGACCTGTCCATGCTTCAGAGCGTGAGCTGACTTGGTAGCAGATGACCAGGGTGCTGAAGGAGAAACGTGCGAGAAAGTTCTCTTGCAGGAATTGAAATGTAGCCACCAACGTAATGGGGAGCTATGAGAAACCGGCCTCCGCCCTGTCCTTCGTAACGCAGCAGTACCACCCGTTTGAGCCGAGCCACCAATCTATTCAGAACCTGGCTGGGTTTGGATCCAGCCATGGGCATGAACTCGGCACAGCAGGTCTAGCTGCCCTGCTGGACACCATATATCCTGCCCTGGCTGGAGATGCTTCAGAACACTGCACCCTGAAGCACTCAGAGCAGGAACTACGTTCATTGTAAGAAACCACAGGGGGCAAATCACGTGGTCTTCTCCAGCGTGGCTGTGTGGCCCAGGGCGCCTGAACCTCAGCCTTGCTTTCAGCTTTGCAGCCAGGGGTTGTGATAGGAGATCAGATGGACCCTTGCAACCCCCCAGCATAGCATGCCGTCTACATGTCACAGTCAGCTTCTGAGACAATAGTACCAACCCGGGCAGCAATTCCAGCTACCAATCTGCTCCTCCAGCTCCTCCCCACCGTGGCACATGGTAGCCAGGCACGGATTTTACCCTCTGTGGCAGGGAAACACTCCCCTCATTTTGCAGACAGGGAATTAAGGCACAGGGAGGAGCAGCGATCGGGCCAAGGTCACCCACAGAGTCTGCAACAGAACTAGGACCGAAGGGTTTTTGGCGCCCCAGGTAAGCCATGATTTTGGTGCTGCCTCCCCCACATGTTAGAGATAACATATGTACAAAAAATCTCTTCCAGCCCCTTAAAGCCTGGCGCCCTAGGTGACCACCTAGATCACTGCTATGGTTGGGCTGGCCCTGACAGGGATTAAATCCCAGATGTCCCAGATGAGACCCTGTCTGCTTGACCCTCCTTCCACAGTGCCTGAGGTGGGTCAGGGAGATGTGGTAAGGGAAGAATGGGCAGGCCCGTACTTCTCACAACCTCCTCGACCTGCAGCACTGACTGACAACTGTGCCCAGGTGTCAGCTTGCCTCTCAGCTCAGCCCAGCCCAGCCCAGCCCAGCCCATTCCACCTGTCAGCACAGGAGGCCAATATCCTCAGTGAAGAGCCAGCGACCTGCAGGTAATGAGATCATATGGCTCATTAGGCAAAAATGGGGCATGGGTGAATTTTGCCTGAGCGGGGGGGAGGGATATGAATCTCCTTCACTCAGCAGCAGAGAACCCTAGTAGCTAAAGAGGGGTGGGGTGTGGGATGAGATCCCCTGTCACTGGCTGGTTTGAAAGCCCCCGGGGATTCAGGAGAGTATAAACGCCAAGTTTTTGGTGCGCATCAGCACCTCTAATCCTGCTTTGGTTGCCAGAACCTCCACTTATCTTGGTAAGCCATTCCCCCCGATAGATCGTCACCCTATTAGATGGCTTTTGAGGTAGGTGGGAGCTGCATTTTGCTCTCTGCAGCCTTCACCCAGAGATTTTCTCCAGCCTGTGCCAGTCCCCACACTAGCTGTGGAGATCTCCAACAGAGAACACTGTGCCCAGCTATGGCAATTCCCCTTGTCAGCTGCAAATGGCCTTCCACTCCTGTTGTGGATGTCCCTCTCCAGCACAGAGGAGATTGTGTCCAGTTGTGTGACTCCCCTTCCCAGCCCCAGTAGTGGACCTGGCTTTGAGAAACACCTAGCAGCATCTTCCCTCCTATTCTGGGAGTGTGGGTGAGGGGCAGTCAGCACATGAAGACACCACCATTACCATTGTCATCACCTTTTCTTTGCTCCCCTCCCCTGCTCTTACACACGCCCCATGCTTCCACCTCTCAGGCTCACGAGAGGTCCATGATGGCATGTCACCTGGAGCAGGCACTGGCCCTGATGGTCTCAACTTTCCACAAGTACTCCACAAAGCAAGGAGACAGGTTCAAACTCAACAAGGCCGAGCTCAAGGAGCTGCTAGCATAGGAGCTTCCGATCTTCAAGAGTGTAAGTGGTGTGAAGGAGGGAAGGAGTGAAATGCTGAGACGTGTTGGGTGATGCCTACAATCGGGGTGGGGAAGATGTGATAGCTGTCTAGGAAAGGTGTGTGGCTGGGGAAGGGAGGCAGAAGGAGGTAGCCAGGATTTTGGGATGCTCTAGCATTGACTGGCTGTGCATGTGATGCACCTCCTGGCAGGGGCAGGGCCCACATATAGTGGCAGGCAGCAGAACTATCCCAGTGTCTCTCCCTGTTTCTCACAGAAGCATATGGATGAGGCTGAATATCAGAAGATCATTAATGATCTGGATGTCAACAAGGATGAGGAGGTGGATTTCCAGGAGTACGCCAGCTTCTTAGCCTGCGTGGCCATGTGCTTCAATGATTTCTTCAAGGAACAGCACCAGAAACAACCCCGTAAAAAGTGAGCCCAGCTGCCTGCTTAGCTGGGATTCCCGTGCCTCGGCACACCTTCACCTCCTTGTTTACCATGTAACAGCCTTGGCTTTCAATAAAGGTCTTTCTAAAAATGTTGATGCCATGGTGTGTTTCAGCAGCAAGCTTTTTCTTTGCTAGTCTCCAGGGATCTGTGATCCCAGAGTCTCCTCTGAATCATTCAGAATCCATCCGATAATGAGCACTGGGTTTTGGAGGGAGGGACGGGGGAAGGGGCCAAGTAACTTCCTGGCTAATTGGCCTCTTAAAATGAGTCATCAATTTCCCCTGCAAACTCTGTAAGGTTTAGGATTTCCCAGGATGCGTCTCTGCCAGGGGTGATTGTTTTGGAAAATTTGAGCAAGACAATTCAAGCTGTTTCTGAGTTACACAAGCATAAAGGACAAAAGGAACCGCCCCCTCCCGCCTGCCCCCTGTGCTGAACAAGCCCTCGGCGCATGCCTCATTCACAACATATGACCCAATCTCAGTCATGCTCAGCTTTTGTATCTTGTGGAGGCTGAGTTTTGTTGGACCACACGCCAGCCGCTGTGAGTGTTCACACATATGCGCGGGCAGTGATCAGGGCCGGCCCAAGGGTTTTGGGCACCTTAGGTGAACTGCAACTTTGGTGTGGCCCCCTCCATGTTATAAGAGATAATATATTTTTATATATTTTTTAAATAGAGAAAACAATTCACTTCCATCTAATTTGGTGCCCCTAAAAGCCTGTGCCCTAGGAAACCACCTAGTTCACTTATATCAGGGGTCGGCAACCTTTGCCGGTCCCTGTGCCAGCCCTGCCCACTGCACCCCCAGAAGGTGCCGGGGACGGGGCCAAAAAGGAACAGAGCCGGGGACTCTGGGTTGAGGGGGCAGCAGGGGTTCAACTTCTTGGGGGTAGGGCCGTCAGCTGAGCCCTGGGCCGCACCAGCCTCTGAGCCACACTGACCACTGAGCCCTGGGCTGCGCCTGTCCCTGAGCCGGCCCCTGAGCCCCGGGCCATGCTGGGGGAGTCTGGGGGGCGGGGCCAGCAGGGGGAGCTTGAGCAACCCATGTGCAAAGTTTGACACACGTGCCGGGGGTTGCCGACCCCTGACTTATACCGTTGAGCCGGCCCTGGCAGTAATGAGGACCTTGAATTCTCCAAGTTGGGCTGCGATTCTCAGTGGCTCATGAGACCCTGGTCAGTAGCAGGTAAATGCTACTTAGAATCATAGAATCATAGGGATGGAAGGGACCTCATGAGGTCATCTAGGCCAACCCCCTGCTAAAAAGCAGGACCACTCCCCCTAAATCATCCCAGCCAGGGTTTTGTCTAACCAAGCCTTAAAGATCTCCAAAGATGGAGAATCTACCACCTCCCTAGATAGCCCATTCCAATGCTTCACCACCCTCCTAGTGAGAAAGTTTTTCCTAATGTCCAACCTTGACCTCCCCAGCTGTAATTTGAAACCATTGCTCCTTGTTCTATCCTCTGTTATCCTCGAGAACAGCCTAGCTCCCTCCTCTTTGGAGCAACCCTTCAAGTAGTTGAAGGTTGCTATCAAATCTCCCCTCAGTCTTCTCTTCTGTAGACTATATAAGCCGAGTTCCTTCAGTCTCTCCTCATAAGTCATGTGCCCCAGTCCCCTAATAATTTTTGTTGCCCTCCGCTGGACTCTTTCTAATTTGTCCACATCCTTTCTATAGTGGGGAGCCCAAAACTGGACACAGTATTCCAGATGCGGCCTGACCAGTGTCGAATAGAGGGGAATTATCACATCCCTCGATCTGCTGGCAATACTCCTACTGATGCAGCCTAATATGCCATTGGCCTTTTTCGCAACAAGGGCACACTGCTGGCTCATATTCATCTTCCCGTCCACCATAACCCCCAGGTCCTTTTCTACAGCGCTGCTACTTAGCCGATCGGTCCCCAGCCTGTAGCAGTGCATGGGATTTTTCCGTCCTAAGTGCAGGACTTTGCACTTGTCTTTGTTGAACCTCATGAGGTTTCTTTCGGCCCAGTGTTCCAATTTGTCCAAGTCTCCCTGGATCCTGTCCCTGCCCTCCAGAGTATCTACCATTCCCCGCAACTTGGTGTCATCCGCAAACTTACTAAGCACGCAGTCTATTCCATCATCAAGATCATTAATGAAGATGTTGAATAGAACCGGCCCCAAGATCGACCCCTGGGGCACTCCACTCGTTACCGGTTGCCAGCCAGACATCGAGCCATTGATTCCTACCCGCTGAGCCCGTTGATCTAACCAATTTTCAATCCACCTTACGGTCCACTCGTCCAACCCATACTTCCTTAACTTGCTGACGAGAATGCTGTGGGAAACTGTATCAAAAGCCTTGCTAAAGTCAAGGTATACCACGTCAACGGCTCTTCCCGCATCCACAAATCCAGTCATCTCATCATAGAAGGAAATCAGGTTGGTCAGGCACGATTTGCCCTTGGTGAATCCATGCTGACTGTTCCTGATCACTCTGTTTTCCTCCAAGTGTTTCAGGATGGATTCCTTGAGGACCTGCTCCATGATTTTCCCAGGGGTTGAGGTGAGGTGACCGGTCTGTAGTTCCCCGGATCCTCCTTGCACCAGTCAGTTCTCTGGAGGATTTAGTGCCAGCCTTGCACTGTGGGAGCTGAGTACTTTCCAGCCATGCATTAAGCAACGTTTGTATGAAGTCACCTTACACCTGCTAGCTGGGGACATTTCGCTTCCACATTGTCAGTATCTAAGGAGCACAAGCTGCAGGCAGGTTGCATCATGCATGGCCTTGAGTTTCCTCATTTTCCTGTTGCTTCACTGCCGCTGAGCTTTGATGAATAGGTGCATGGGCCTGTCAGGTAGCCAGGATTTAGAGCGGTGGGGGCCACAAACCCGAAACCACGGGGCAGGTTTCTGGGCCATGCTGTGGGATTAAGAAAGCAGAGACTGAAGTGGAGGGACGCTTGGATCTGCTGATTTCAAGACGCTGGAACTCTGACAGCTGATGTGGGACCAAAGGCCAGGGCCAGCAGGGAAGCAGTGGAGGCTTGGAGGAGAGCAGCGACTTCTCCTAAGCCCCCACAGGGAGAATCTCAAGGGTTGAAGGGAATCATAGAAATGTGGGACTGGAAGGGACCTCACTAGCCCATTTAGTCCAGCCCCCTGCAGTGAGGCAGGACTAAGTGTTATGGACTATCCCTGACAGGGGTTTGTCTAACCTGTTCTCCAAAACCTCCAGGGGTGAAGTTTCCACAACTTTCCTAAGTAATTCATTCCCCTGTTTAATTACCCTGACAGACAGTTAGGACAATCTAAATCTCCCTTGCTGCAGTTTAAGCCCATTCTATCTTGTCCTGTCCTCAGTGGTGAAGGAGAACATTTGATCACCTTCCTTTTTAAAAACAACAGAGTCCTGTGGCACTTTTAAAGACTAACAGATTTATTTATCACATGAGCTTTCACGGGAGAAAATCCCACTTCGTCAGATGCTTTGAAAGCTTTCAAAGCGTCTGACAAAGTGGAATTTTCTCCCACGAAAGCTCATGCAATAAATAAATCTGTTAGTCTTTAAAAGTGCCACAGGACTCGGTTGTTTTTCTGCAATAGACTAACACGGCTACCCCTTTGTTCCTTTTTAAAACAATCTTTCATATACTTGAAGACTTTTGTGTCCACCCTCAAGCTTCACTTCTTCAGACTAAACAACCCCAGTTTTTCCTTGTAGGTTGTGTTTTCTAGCCCTTTAATAATTCTAGCTGCTCTTCTCTGGCCTTTTCCCAACTTTCCCCACATTTTTCCCAAAGTGCAGTGCCCAGAGCTGGCCCCGGTACTCCAGATGAGGCCTTCTCAGTGCTGAGAAGAGTGGAAGAATTACTTCTCATGTTTTCCTTGCAACCTTCCCACTGATGAGACTGATGCTCACTTTCTCTGCAACAGTATCACGCGGACTCAGATTTAGTCATACATCTAACCCCCAGATCCTTTTCTGCAGGACTCCTGGCTCGGCAGCCATTTCCCATTCTGTAGCCGTGCAACTAATTATTCTGGGAGTTGAATCTGGGAGGGGATGGAGTCCCTGCCCTGTAAGGTTTCCTGTGAAGAATCAGTCACAGGGCTGCACTGCCTGTGTTTGCGTGTGTGGGTAGGATGGCAGTTACTCATATGCCTCATCACACAGGTGCATCTTCTCTGCAATACCTGCTAGACAGGTCTTGGCTCACCCGCCCAGGGCCTTCCCAGTGTGTGGCAGGTCTGTGCTGGTGAACAAGAAAAGCTGCCGTTAATATTCACAGTTTGAAGAGCCACCACAGAGCCCAAAGAGGACAATGCCTTTTCATTCTGTGGGGTCGTGTCTGGGGATCTTGTTAGGCCTGGGTGTCATTTTGGGGGACAGGAGACACCCCTGAACTAGAATTTTACCTGATAATTCTAAATCCAAACCACAAACTATATGCAGTCTTTATCCAGCTCCAAGGTGCTGAAATTTATGATAGACATAAATTAACCCTGTCCAGGCAATCCAGCTGCCAGGTACTGAAGAGGGAAATTCAGCTGGAGGAGCCAGCAGGAGATGTGAGATCAGGGAGGCTGCAGGCTGGCCTGCGGCGAGGGTGTTTTCCAAGTGCAATTTAGGTTTTTACAGGTCTGGTTTTAACAGGAGCAGCTGGAAAGAGCAAGCTGTGTCCTCCCCGCTGCCTTCTCTCTTCTCCCTCACTGCTCAGATCCCCCTTCTGCTTGGCTTGGTAAGTTTTCTGGAGATTAACTGCATGGCCTTGCTTTGTAGCTGGCTGCAAAGTGTCCTTTGAGAGGCGTTCAAAATCCCTGGCCTGCACAGTTAGGTGACTGGGTCCAGCTGTGCAAAGCCCACTGCAGGTGTGCAACAGGGGCCAAGCTAAGAGCTGCTCTTCCCTGCTACTGAGATCTGGCCCGGGAGCTGTTGGCTGAGTTAAAAGATGGTGGGGTGAATACAGGGCTGGAGGTGGTTCTGACCTATCAGATCAAGTCTTGCTTCCATTGTGTGTGTAGAGCAGAAATCCAGGCATGCCTAACTCACACCTGCTGCTGGCTAATGGAAAGAGATATGGCAGAGAAGCCCTGGAACTCCCAGGGTCTGAGTCCTGGTTTGCCATTGACTTGGTGTGTACCCAGAACCCTCCAGTCCCCACATTTCTCCATGTGTGTCAAGATGGGTGATGCGACTTCTGCTTCTCAGGGGTGCTGGGGGCCTCAGCCTTGGAAGCACTCGGCCATGTTAGTAAAGCAGTAAATTGGCAGGAGAATCACATAACAGTCTCCTGTAGGCTCTGTCGCTGGGCACCAGGAAGAACCAGTATGACAGACTTGATGGGCAGGTGCTGTCAAAGGACAGGGAAAAGCCAGACCCTCTCTGGTACCAGTCAGATGCAGGGATGGCCCCCTAACAGGGTTATACAAGATGGGGGGGGCTTTGCATCCCTCTATTTGTCTGTCTCTGCCAGTCTTCAACTCCCTGAAAGAGGGTTCCAGGGAGGAGGGAGAGAGGCTGTTCTCAGTGGCAGCAGATGACGGAACTAGGAGCAATGGTCTCAAGGTGCAGTGGGGGAGGTCTAAGTCGGGTATCAGGAAAAGCTTTTTCGCTAGGAGGGTGGTGACGCACTGGAATGGGTTACCTAGAGAGGTGGTGGAATCTCCATCCTGAGAGGTTTGTAAGGCTTGAAAAAGCCCTGGCTAGGCTGGTTTAGTTGGGGTTAGCCTTGCTTTGAGCAGGGGTTTGAACTAAATATCTTCTGAAGCCCTTCCAACCCTCATCTGCTAGGATTCTATGTCTTGTTTGTGACGCTATGATTTTGACCCCCACATTTTTAGCCGATTTCACGGCAAGAGCACCAGGTAATGGAGTTTCTGCTTCACCAATGCACCCAGGAGTGCAGTCGGGGTGCTGAAAGGAGAATGGGCCCACTCTGTTCTCATCCTGCAGCAGCACTTCCCCTTCCCCAAGCCCTGCACTCTGCTGTTCACAGATTCTCAGGCCAGAAGGGGCCAGCTAATGAGGGGCCGCCGGGGCCCGGGACTGACAGGCCCAAGAACCTCCTCCAGGGATTTCTGCAACCAGCCCCTCACTGCTGCCAGAGCTGCGGCAGAGATTTGAGAACGACACCCAATCTTGATTGACTGATTCTGGGTGATGAAGGATCCACCACACCGGTGATTCCTCTCACAGTTCAGAGTTCGGGTCTGATTCTTAGGTGGAATGTGTCTAGTTTCAGTTTCCAGCCATTGGATCTCTTTCCCATGTAGATGCTCGGCCACGTGGACCATGATCAAGTCACCTCTGGACCCCCTCTTGGCTAAAAGGAGGATGCTCCATGAGGCTGGCATGGGAAGGCAGGTTTTAAAGGCCTTGACTCATTCTCATCAGCTCTCTTCTGACCCCTTTCAGATCTGCTAGGGCTGCGGAATGGCTTCTCCACTGGAACAGGCCCTGGGTGTGATGGTCGGCACTTTTCATAAGTATTCCGGCAAGGAGGGGGACAGATACAAACTCAGCAAAGCAGAAATGAAGGAGCTGCTCCTTGCAGAAATGCCCAGCTTCGTCGGGGTAAGTGTGAGGGAGAGACAGGGGCCGCTGGTTTGGCCTGACACTTTCAGAGCCAATGGGGGTGGAGTCGACATGCAGCCAGCGTTGTCCCCAAATAACACCAGCAGTGGGTGGTGTGGCATGTGTCTCTGTAGCTCTCAAAAGGAAGTATCATCTGAGGAAACTGAGTCACAGACAGGGGAAGTGATTTGATAGCTGTCTGGGGGGATCTGACAGCAGTCTTCAACTACCTGAAAGAGGGTTCCAGAGAGGAGGGAGCTAGGCTGTTCTCAGTGGTGGCAGATGACAGAACTAGGAGCAATGGTCTCAAGTTACAGGTTTAGGTTGGACATTAGGAAAAACTTTTTCCCTAGGAGTGTGGTGAAGCAGTAGAATGGTTCCCTAGGGGGATGGTGGAATCTCCATCCTAAGTGATTTTTAAGGCCTGGCTTGACAAAGCCCTGGCTGGGATGGTTTAGTTGGGTTTGGTCCTGTTTTGGGCAGGGAGTTGGACTAGATGGCCTACTGAGGTCCCTTCCAACCCTAATCTTCTAGGGTTTCTTTAAGAACATACAGCAGATTAGTGATAGGGCCAGGAAAAAGACCAAGGCATCCTGGCTCCCAGCCCCTGCTGTAACTCCTTAGACCCAACCCTGATCTGGAAACAGAACCCAGGAATCCTGGCGCCCAGCTCTGTGCTGTAATCACGGCCTCTTCATTCCACCTCACAGCAGAGCAGCCCATAAAGTCTGGATTCATATTTGGCCAGAGTCCAGCACCCAAACTGTGCAGGTTTTGCCTTAGAAGCCCATGTCTCTCTCCTTCCTCCACTGCAGGAACAGGTGGATGAAAGTGGCTTAAAAAAGCTGATGGGAAGCCTGGATGACAATGGAGACGAGGAGCTGGATTTCCAGGAATATGCCGTGTTCCTGGCCATCAGCGCCCAACTGTGTGACGAGTTCTTCCGGGAGTGCGCTGACGAGAGGAACCGGAAGATCTGAGCTTGGAGCTGCCCTGCATGGCTGCTGTGTGTGAACATTGGGGGTGGGGGCGGGGTGGGGGCAGCACACACTAAAGATGCTTCAGCCAGGTGTTTCTATTGTCTTTTGTGAGCAAGACCACTCCGAGGCTGGGTCTGGGGTTGGGTCTCAGGAAGCCTTCCCCTTTTTCCCCCTATAATACCCCTGGCTTTGCATCCAACTTGGAGGCTGTGACACAGAGATCAACCAAGGGCCTTAGCTGACAGCCCACTGTGCTCCTGCCTTGCAGGACTAGAAGGGGAAGGGGTTGGGTAAAACCATGTGCTGGGCAGAAGGACCAAGACTGATCTGACTTGCAGGGTCTCACATGCCAGGACGATCCTCACACACCTTCTCTTCCCATCAGGTGCTCAGATACATTGGTGATGGACAGGGTATCAGGAGGTGGCTAGAACAGCTCAATAGTCCACCATGGGCAGTGCCTGTCCACCCTGAACCAGCCTTCCCCAACTCTGCTGGGAACCCTGGGGGAATCTCAGCCTGGCCACAGAACTTTAGGGCCAGATGGATTTGCAAACTCACAGGAAGAGTCAGGTGCCGGCATCCCTAAGCTTAGAATCAGGGCTTTACTTGGCAGGGGTGTAATTCCATAGGTCCCAAGGCCAGAAATGGCTTTTGGGGTCCCTCTGTGCAGACTATTCCTGAGTGGCAAAAGCCAGAGACCTGCCCCTACAGAATTCCTAGAACAGAGCTTTGAGGAACAGCCCAGCATGGGTTTAAAATGGCCAATGATGGAGAACCTCCCCCTCCCCCAAACCTTGGCAAATTGTCCCTCAGGATAATTGCTCTCACTGTGAAAAACTTACTTTCCACGCTGAACGTGTCTAGCTTCAGATCCCAGCCAGTGGTCTGGTAGGACCTTTCATGGGTCTTTGCTCTCTCAGGGACGTTAAGAATAGAAGGAAGCCCCAGGGATGTGGCCAGGGTCCAGAGAATGCATAAGGCCAAGTGCCACATCCATGGGACTGCTCTGCTTGGTTCTGGGGCCATCTGCACTAGAACATGGTGAGCAGGGCCGGAGGGCTCAGAGGCTATTTAAAGGAACACAACCCAATTCCTACATGCCACAGAGAAGGGGGTGTCATCTATTGCTTTTATGCAACACCCTTGACTCCAGAGGACCCCTATGGGCTTTACGACACAAAATGCCATTGAAATGCAGCCACCTCTGAGGCAGGGGCTGGCAGCAAACCCCAGTGTGAGGCACAATCGTGCATGTCTGTGGGGATTTTACGAGCCCTGGAGAACAAGCAGAGCTTCTTCTTGGGCCGCCAGCTCGTGAAAACCATGTGGAATTCACTGATTGATCTCAGCTGGGTGGGGTTCTGAGCCAGGGGTTGCATGGAGATTTGGATTTGTAAACTTAAGACCAGGCAGCCACCCTTCCTGGGTTGGGGGTTTTATTATTAGATGGAGCAGAGAACATGCCCAACAGTTGCTGGCTGTAATAACCACAAGTGCCCACTCCTGCCGAGAGCTGGAATTGAACCAGTCCTCTCCCACTCTATGGCTATGTCTACATTTGTCAATTTAAGTCGACTTAGCATGTCCACACTATAAAATTAAGTCGACTTAAAGGGGACCCTACCAAATTGACTTAGAGCATCCACACTGGACACCTAAGTCGACTTCTACGGGCTAGGTGGACCTGGGATTGGTCCACAGGGGCAGAGGGGCACCCCTTGCCAAGTGCCAGGGGCCTCAGCATTTGCCCCATTGTACCCGGGTACAATGTGGGCTGAGCAGGACAGGGACACTGGCAGGGCATAGGAGCAGGGTGGGCAGGGCTCTGTCCTGCCCTCTGAGGGGCATGCCAGGCTCTGGCTGTGCCAGTCACCTTGGCAGGGAGGGCGGTGGGGGAGCCCTGGAACCCTTTAAGTCAATTTAGGGCTAATCCACATCTACACTGGCTAAGTTGACTTAATAAAGTCGACTTTAAAGTAGGTTTTATAAAGTCGACTTTGATTTTCCTTAAGTCAACTTAAGGAAAATGTAGTATAGACGCAGATTAAATTAAGTCGATTTAAGCAAGCTTAAGTCGACTTAATTTGTAAGTGTAGACGCACCCTATGTGCCGCATCAGAGCTGTGAAGGGCACCCAGGCATACCAGGCAGGGCTGGGCCCTTGCTACAGAACCTTCTTGCCTCTGGGAGGATGAAAGATGGGAAGAATCTTTTAGGGGAGGAGCTGGGACATACACCTGCAGCTGAAACCCTCTGTGCCTCAGGATCAGAAGAGGATACAGGGAAGAAATGGGATCTCACAGACTCTGTCTAGATCCCCCCTTGGGTAGGAAATCTCTCCGTAGGGCAGTGAAACATAGGGCTGGAAGCGCCCTCCTGGCCCACTGCATTCAACAGGTGCTGCTGTTGCAGTCAGCGCCATTACATAATCTCAGTCGATTGACCCAGTTCCTTCTAAAACTACTTAGATTGTCCCCCCTCTGGACAGAAGGAGGTTCTCCTCCCTCCTAAGGCCAGAAACCTTCCCCACCTGACTGCATTCCTGGCCCGTTTATCCCCAAGTATGAGTGGGAGGAGGGATCTAGCAATGGAAGGTGATGAGAACATAGAAGGAACCAGGCTACAGGGCAGGAAGGTTTAACACACACAAAATGCAGCCCTCCACCTACACCAAGCAACTTCTCACTGTAGCACCATACCTCAACCCCTCTCCCTCCCTCAATCCATTATAGTCTTCAAGCCTATCATTCAGATCATGAGCTTGCTGGGGCTTGGCCTGCATGCTCTTTGGGGGTGTCCACAGATAAAGATCAGAGGCAGAGGGAAAGACTGGTGCCGTGGATCTGCCCAGCTGGGCTCTTATTTCAAGTGAAGAGCCTTTGAAATAGTTACACCCCTCTTCAACATCAGGTGTCCTGACTACAATGGGGCCAAGCTCCAGGATCCCAGGTGTCCCTAGCACCTGCTCTCCCAGCCTTAGCAAACTCTTCGAGGAAATGGAGGTCCCCTTTAGCACTTCAGGGGGTCATTTAAATATCCTACAAGATAGGAAACTGCCCCCGCTCACCCTCCAGTCCCAGCTGCTCTGAAATAGCCTTGTTCTCCACCTGCCCGTGCCCAATATCAGGTAAAAGCCAGAGTAGTTCACCAGTCTATGGTGACAGCTGGCTCCTCCCTGTGCCATTCCCAGCTAATTCACTCATCTACCAGGAACAAGGAGATCCTATGTGTAGAGAACCAATACTAAAATCCTTCACTGGAAAGCTACATCCCAGAGACCCACCCATGCTATTTATACAGGTCTAAACAGCTAACAAAGCCAACAGTTTCCCCCTTTCAAACTTCTTTTCTCACTTTTTCCATAACTTCCCCAGCTCTGGAAAGAGTGAGTGGCCTTTCTGGTCTTTTATAATGCAGCTGGACTGTGCAATGCAGCTGGACTGCACCACGCCCCTGTGGGGAACCAATCCACTTCCCACATGGAGTAAGGAAATTGACAACAGGTTTAACCTAGTAATTTGTAATTGGGAGATCAGATCCAAGCCCTGGAAGGGATGGGGGAAGTTGCGCTGCTAAAATGATCTTTAAATAAATTATTTAAAGATACAACTGCACATAAAAGCCTCTCCCAATGCCAGAGCAGCTACATTTCCAGAGAGGCTTGTCTACAGCTGCAGGAATTTGTGCCTATTTTCTATATATTCATGGTGTGTTATTTAAAGAGCTGTGGATTTTATTTGATGTTAATTTTTGTTTGCTAGATGTGTAGTTTTATAGCATGGCATTCTCAGGGTAAAAATACCAAGCCTATAACAAGAACTTCCAGGGTTAATGACACTTAATTACCCAGCCCTGAGCCATCAGCTCAAAAGATCTGTTGTTTTTCAGTGTTTAGATCAGAAATCCTTCATGTGCTTTTTCCTCTATCATGGCGAGCCTGTCTCTCACTAAGTTACTCAGTACATGCCCTTTGTTACCAGAGTATCTCAGCATCTCACAAGTTTTTTAAACTATTTATCTAGGAAGTATTGCCAAGTTTACAAATCCTCGGGTGTAAACGTCAGAAACAAACCAATCACAGCAACTGTTAGTTTTTGTTTAAGCAGGCAACTTTATACAGGAATACAGTCAAAAGCTCTTTTTGTCTGCCGGGGTTACCCTGTTACAGAGGAGCATCGCACAAGACTTGCAGTCTGTTGTGTCTCAGAAGTGCTGACGTGTTTATTGGTCACCCCCTTTTTAGAGAGGCGGGAAATGAGGCACAGAAGGTGAGTCCAGGAAGGTTAGGCAAGTTTCAGGTTTAGGGGCACAAGTCAGATTTTGACTCCGCTATGATATACAAAACTCCAGTTGAGCCCTGTTGGCACCTAGCCTGACCTTGGCACCTCTAGACATTCCCCCACTGCCTCTGTCCAGGGGTCTGGGCACTCATTTCCCACCCAAGGCCCTGAAAGATGCAGAAACTGGGAGAAGATGGGTGGTTGGCTGTCCCAGTTGTGTGCAGGGCCTGACCTCTGAGCACATCTACTGCAGCTGATCCTGTTCAAAAGCTGGCTGGAGGAGGAGCCCCTGGTGCCCACCTTATAACCTTTTGCCTTGTGGCAAGAGGTTGGAGACCCAGGTCCTGCCAGATGGGGAGAAAGGCTTTGCACAGGGTCTTCCACCTTTCTGCAGAGCACTGGAAGCACTGACCACTGGGATATCCTGATTTGTGTGTTGGGTCCTTCCTGCTCTCCCGGTGAAGCTGTTTCTCACTGGATAAATAACCAAACCGTGGCTGGAGCAGGGGGACTGGATCCAGGGTCTTCCTCCTCCTGGATAGGTGCCCTCACCACCGATGAGAACAAGAGAGCTGAATGCCTTGGAAAATTTGGGCCTAAATGACTTTTCCAAGGTTATGCGGGAAATCTGTAGCAGAGGAGGAGGGAACGAACTGGTGGTTAAAGTATAATTTGACGGGCCCCGAAACCCTCCTAATCTCTGGGCGCCCTTCCCGTATTGCCTGGGCCCCCTTCATGTATGTGTGGGCCCCAGCCCAGGTAGGAATTTGCAACCACTTCTCAGTACCACATGCATCGGTTATCACTCCATAAAAATATTTATAATTTTATATGGCGTTTATGTCTATAGCAATTATTGTCACAAACTAGCAAACACTGCATAAGACAATAAGTATTGTGATTAACAACAGCGGGGTGTAGGACCTGCTAGCAGCCAGGGCAGGGTGGAACATGCGTTCTGCTGGATTTTTCTATTTTTAGGGGCCCTGGAACTTTGGCCCCTCAAATTTGGGGGCCCTAGAACCGCGTTCTGGTGCATTCCCCCTTACTTTAACCCTGGAACCAACCATAGGAGCGTCATTTCTCTTCCCAGGCGGGCAGTGCTGGACCAGACTGGGTTACCTGCCTTCTGATCTTGGGCCAGGGAATGAACTGGGAGCCGTAAAATGTGTCAGAGGCTTGAAAAATTGCCTTAAGGTCCAGTCGAACGAACACTTATCACTCTGCCCTGGAAAGTCTGGGGAGGCTGAGTGGCAGAACTCCCCCAGGGGTGGCTGAAAATCCCAGCCTGGCCAATGGCTGGGTGGGTCAATAATGGCCCTGAGTTGCAGGGCAATAGGTGCTTTGCCCCAGGTGGAAGATGACAGCTCAGCAGCTTCTAATGGGGCAGGGACAGGCCTTCGGCTCCCTCACTGCTCCAGGAGGGGAAGAGAAAAACATTCTCTCCCTTGGAGCTCTTCTCCTGGCTTGCAGAGCCACGGGAAGTCCAGCTGAAGAAGGTGTGAACAGAGAGCCCAGGATACAAACAACAGCCGGTGCTGTGGGTCAGGAGTGAGGGCACAGGCCGAACAGTGTGCTGTGGGCGGCTTGGAACAGCACAATGAGGATGCATGTGAGCACTTTGCAATAGTCAACGAGCCTGGCTCTTTAAAGAAAGGGGGAATGGCAGGGATCGCCATTCCCAGGTCCCCACATTTTGTTCCTATAGCTTCCTATGGGAAGGGGACCCCAGAGATTAGAGACCATTTCCCAGCCCATCAAATTATACTTTGTCCTCTCTGGCACGGCATACCTAATCCACTGACCTTCTTCTTCTGGGGCGACAAACAGTGCTCCTCGCACCGCCACGTGCCCCACACACCTCTTCCCTTTCAACGGCCGCCAATGAAACCTTCGCTGCAGGTTCCACAGGAGATGGGCAGAGTCTCACCAAGCCTTGGGCAGCAGAGGAGTTGGTGGCTCAAATTCTGCTCCCTATTTTGCAATGGCTTCTCTGCCTGTGGGGTTCGAGCAGAAAGGGGAGGAGCTATATCCCAAATGGGTGAGGCTTCATTTAAATGCAAAAGACCCCAAAGATCTTGAGTGTGTTTTCTGGCTCTCCTGGTTCCTAGCCCCCAGCAGGAAGGCTGGGATAGCCCTGTAGCATGGGCTCTGCAAACCAAATCCTGCAGGTGAGTTATTGGGGGTGGATAGGCTCCGGCCCCAGCAGGTGCCAGTTTGCAAACTCCCTCTCTGGTCAACCACATGGCCCTCCCTCTCTCTGCTGGTCCGGGAGGGTTGCAGGCACTGGAATACCCCACCCCTGACGTTCATGGATGGAGCCAACCTCTGAGCCCCACTTTGAGTCTCAGGACTGATCCGAACACTTAGTGCTCTTTCCTTGGCCACTGCTCCTGACTCCGCTGGGAAGACTGTTGAGGGAAGGAGATGGTGAGTGAAACCAGCCCATGCTGGGTGGGAAGGGAAAGATCTCCACCCCCGTTGGAGATTGTCCTTAGTAAGCAAAGGAGTTCAGACTGGGGGCTTCCTGGCATCACAGATTCCAAGGCAAGGGCGGGCCATTGCCTTAATCTAATCTGACCTCTTGGATAAGGCGGGCCAGGGACCTGCTCCCCAAGAATTCCTAGAGCAGATCTTTTAGACAAACCCCGAGTCCTGACTTCAGAACGGCCTGTGATGTTCCTCCAACTCCACGGTGGTGCAGGGCGTGGATTAGAAGCCAATTTGATGCAACCCTTGGGTGGATCTGGCTCGGGGCCATTTCCCAGACCAGCATGCGATGTTACCACAGCAGGCTGGGAGATCCCAGAGGAGTCTGACCCTGGAACTGGCAAAGCAGGTGGCTGCAGGAAGGCTATAAATACAGGCTGGCTCCCACCCTCCTCACACACTGGTGCTCGCTTGACTCGCCTGGATCCTTAACCGAGGCACGTGTGTCGGTGAGTTTTGTGCCGAAAGGTTGCAGCTGCCAGCTTTCTAGAGGAGTGTGGGTGGAGGTTTCTGGGCTGCCGCCTAGTCCATGTGTATCACAGATGAAGGGGTGCAGAGAGACAGCAGGGGCGATAAGGAGACCGTGGCAGAGGAGGGTTGAAACTGGGCTTGTGCCAGCCCCTACCCCTTGCAATAGATCTTCGCATTGTTGCTCAGTCTGTCTCTGTCTCCAGCCAGCTCCTGGGGCCTGCTGCATCACTTTCCTTTCACCAAAGCCATTTTCCAGGAAAATGGGGGGTTACTTAGCAGCCGCTCTGCCAAGCTGCTGCCTGGAATGGCCAGAGGCTGCACTAAGAACTCGGGGCTCCCTGCCCCAGGGGTGGGCAGATGAGAAGAGCGGTGCAAAGAATAGCTTCATGTCTGTGGCCAGCATCACCCCTGCATCCTAGCTGCTTCCATCTCGGCTCCCCCAATATCTGCCCTTCCTCTGGCTGCTCAGGACAGCCAGGCCGACAGTCCTCCAAGGAGGAGCACCAGGATGTGCTCAGCTGGGCACTGATCTGCTTTTGCCCTGCAGGAAGGTGTGTTAATCCCTGTGGCCAGGCAGGGCTGGGGTCTGGCTCCTTGTACAGGAGGCGAGACCTGGGAAGAGGGGGCCCTTCTCTCCTGCAGGCCTCCATAAAACCATTTCCCTATTGGAGCAGCCCAGGGACGTGGTCAGGAGAGTAAACTGGCCTTGACCCAAAATTGCATGTCCATCCTCACCAGAATATCTAGCTATTTTCATCTTCCCCCACCATCTGTCTGTCTGTCTGCCCTTCCTTGCACAAAGTCTCTCTCTAATGTGTTGTGCTGGTTACCAGACTGTCCAGAGCTACCCGAGGGGCTGTTCTCTGGAAGCTCTTTACCCCCCACCCTGCCCTTCCCAGCTCCTTCGGCTGCCCAGAGCAGGGATGCTGGAGGAGCTGACAGAGAAGCAGGCCCCGCCTGCCACAGCCATCTTACTCAGTGTGTGGAGGAGATGGAAACAGACTGCTGTGATTCAGTTCTGTGCTATGCAAATCCCTTTCGAAAGCAATGCTTCTCCTGGAAACCAACACCCTCTGAGCTTTGCAGCCAGTCAGCACGGGACCCAGAGGCCATATACGGTGCAATATTCCCAGCCGAAATTCCTTCCTCTGCCTGTGTCTCTTTTGGGTTTCATGCATATTTCCCCAGCCCAGCCTATCTCCCAGGGCGCGGCCGAGAATGCATCAGCTCTGGGAGATGTTGCCTCGGCTCTCCCATGTTGCTGTGTCATGAGGGTAGGGAGTCTCTGTACTCCAGGGCCTGGCCCAAAGTCTGTTGCTATCAATGGGAAGATGGCAGTGGCCTCTGGAGCCATGCCAGCACATCTGCTCTGGATTACAGAGCAATGGCAGCTCCTTCATAGCTGAGCTTGCAGCTGGGTTTCCATTCAAAGGCCAGAGCTTCTGTCTACCCTCCAATCCACAAAGACTGTCGGATTGGCCTCAGCGTCCATAGGCTAGGCCCGGGGAAAGGCAGAATATTTCTGCCAAATCTGAAACAACTTGAACAACGGCTGTCAAATGTGGAGTCCACAGAGGGGTCCAGAAACAGAGAAAACTGCCTCCGAGGTGTTGGGTAACAATGCACCCAGGAACACGGAGCCATTCAGCATGGGCTCCGCTGCAAACTGCTCTGACTCAGGGTCTCCTCTCGAGCTCAGAATCTCCTCTGAGTGCATTGCTTTCCCACCATGGCTTGTATCCCAGCGTGGGAGTGGACATTGGAGCAGGAGCAGGAGACTTTCTCTGCCTGGTGCTATGCCCTTGAGGGCCAGTGGACACTAGAGGTCCCCACTGGGGTCAGATGGAACAATGACCAGTTGCCCACAGCTGGAGGGGTGGGGCATTCCCTGAGCTCCCCAGGCTGGTTCCTTTGCATGCCCCATTCACATGGACCCAAAGGGCATCCACATCCTCCATCTCCCCAGTCTCTGTTAACCCACTTGCTCTGCTCCTGCCTTTCAGCCCTGCCAGGAGTCAGCCATGGAAGATCTTCAGACCCTGCAGCAGGCTCTGGCCGTTTTGGTTTGCACCTTCCAGCGTTATTCCAAAAAAGAAGGTGACAGATATACCCTCAGCAAAGGGGAGCTGAAGGAGCTGCTGGAGAATGAGTTTCCTAGCCTGGGAAACGTGAGTATGAGTGAGGAGGACAAGGACGCAGAAACAGGCTAGAATAGAGCCGCTGGGGGGAGGCGAGTGCAGTCTAGACTCAGAACTGGTTGCAAACAGTCAATGAATGGTAATGACTCCCAGCACCTCGAGGCCTCAGCACCCCAGACCCAGAATGAGAGGCAGTCCCAGACTCACAAGCTAAACAGACACAGGGGAAAGAGTCATGGACAGGGAGAGGACACGGCCAGGATCCCCAATGACAAAGCTTGGCTCAGAGTCCAGTTTTCTAGCAAGTGCTCTACCCAGGAGACCATGCTTCCTCTTGACTTTTTTGCTGTTTTTAAAGTATTTTTCCTGACCCCTTGTAACAGTCCCCACTGGCTCTCTCTGAACCCTGGGTCTCCAGGCTCACAGCCCAGATTCTTCTACCTGAGCTAGAAGAGTAGTCCTGGTAGCAGATGATAGTAATAGGCCATCATCCTCAATGTGCACCGGCCTCTAGAATGGGACCCGACAATTTGCACATGCTTCTCTGGGTTCTGATTCAGACTGGAAGCAATTCAGCAGCGGTGCTACAGTTTCTAACTGTGCGAATGTTGCCAAGCAGCAATGCACCAGCGTCGTGCTGTCCCATGGGGTTACGTGCTGTCACACACTCAGGATGGAAAATGCTTCCTAGCCTCATTGTTCCACCGGTGACAGGAGCCTCGAGAGGCCCCATGGGTGGTCAGTCCTGTGACCGGGGCCTCCTGGGATACCCTCCTGGATGTGCAAAAATCAGGGCAAGCTGCAAAATCAGGAGCCAATCTCCTCAAACACTGATGGGCGGTACACAAACCAATTTCCCTATCAATCACAAACGGGCTTCTGGCACTCTACACCAGGTACCAAGAAATCTGCCCAAAATAGAAACAGCTCCCTTTATTGCACTCCAGCTCCTCTGGCTCCCACCTCGCTGCACGGTCCCTTAAAGATATAGGTTCTCCTGACCCCAAAGGGCCAGCCACAGCACACAGAACAATATAGGTTTGGATCTTACCCAAAATACCACACTGGTAGCCAATCCTTTAGCAACTACAACTAAAGGTTTAATATAAGAAGAAAAGAAGCAAAATATGGGAGATGTTAAAGGGTCAAAGTGAATCACATACATACAAATGATTTAAAGTTCATGTAAAGCAGTTTGCAGGCTTGTTCCTCTGGAGTTTGCAGGCTTGTTCCTCTGGTAAACATCCAGCAGCTGGGTGGGCCTCAATCCTTTGTCCAGTCTCAGAGGAATAGTTCCAGAGATGGGTGTTGGCTGTAGACTGGGGACTTGAGAAAAGATGGAGTTGGGGCTGCTGCCTTTCATCACCTCTGGTCTTCTCCATGCTGTGTGCAGTTCTTTCCAGTCAAAATGGAGTTGAGTCACATGTTCAAGTCCTAGTAGCTCAACAGATTTCTCCCCGGGCCCATTGTACCTGGGAACTTCCTTAATGGGCCATTAAGGAGACAATGGTTGTAGACATCCTGTCTGGGGAGTTTCCCCAGAATCACACAAGTTAAAGTATAGATATAATAACCATATTCCTAACTTCTAAAACAAATACAATTTCTACACATAAACTATATAATCATTCCCAGCAAATTACTACCTTTCTATTGATACCAAACCTGGTATAGTTCCTATGGATTATAGCAATTATGAGATATTAATACAAAACAATATCATAAATGGTTCCCTAAATCCAGACAGCGTCACAAGGCCCATTGACCCAGGTGCAGCATAAATGCATGGGAAGAGACAGTCCCTGTCCTGAAGAGCTGGAAATCTAAATGGACAAATTATTGACCCCTTTCAAGCTCAGAGTGGTTTGCCCAGGGTCAGTCACAGAATTTGTGCTACAGACGGGACTTGCACGTGGGTCTCCTGAACCTTCACCCTGTGTTCTATCCAGTAGACCATACATTCCCTCTGGCTACAGGAGTCTGGCACACTGCGAGTCTGAAAGACTCCGGAGGGAGTTTCCCTTTCCCCATTATTCATCTTCACTTTTGCCCCTAGGTACAAATGAAGGAAGGTGCGTTCGAGGAACTGCGGAGTCTCCTGGATGTGAACAAAGACGGGGAAGTTGACTTCGAAGAGTATATTCGTTTCGTGGCTGTGGCGTGCACCCTCTGCCATGAGTTTTTTTTTGACTTCCCTGTAGTTCTGCCACGTGGAAAATAAGCCAACCTCTGCTGGGGCACATGCTGCTGGTGTTGCCCAGGGCCTGAATACATAGTAGGAGAGCAAAACTGTATTTCTGGACAGGGCCCCCATATGGGGAAGGCGGATGGTACACTTTACCAGGGCCCGGAGGTGTTGGGGGGCCCAGCCCAGGCTGAGGGATTGTGGTATTGTGTGGGAATGGGCCTGTGTTACAAGTTTGTACTGGGCCTGAAAAAATTATGCTTGGGCCCTGAGTCTGGCAGCAAACGTACAGCTACCTAGGAACCTCACACTGGGAAACTTCATGGCGACCCCAGGGATTGAAGGCCTATTGGCCTGCTCCCAGTGGGGCAGAGATGTTCCCTTGAGCTAAAGGCTGTCAACGAACTGCAGTAGAGGGGTGTTTCTTAACCCTGGAGAGGAGGGTCGTGAGGCATTGAGAAATGTATCAGTATGTAAAGCAAAGCCAATATCACTTCCCCATTCCTCACACATCCTGGCCTAGAAAGGTGAAATATATTCTGTTAACCTCTCAATACACCCCTCATAAATCAATGATAGTGGCTGATCATTGCTGGCATTGATACATTACTTTACTCTTGTTTTTACAGCTCACATGTGTGTGTGTGCACGGGGAGGGGAGTCACATAAATTTCTGACAGAATTAGGGATTGCCAGCCTGAAAAAGTTGAGAAACGCTGCAGTATGGGGTTTATGACACCCTGTCGAGCTTTACTGATTGCATCAAGCAGAGGGCAGCAGCACTCAAAACCCACTGGCTAGTTCATTACAAGAATTTCCCAAACAGGAGTGACACATCGCTGAATTTCACCACACAGTCTTGACGTGAAATTTGAATAACTCACCTCTAATTCTGGTTAATAACTATCACAGGCCGGGTGCCAGAGACTCACCCACATTTCTGGTTTCTGACGGTTTGTGCAGCATTTGCCCTGATCAGAACTGAGTGTCACAAGCATGGAACATGTTCGGGGCTAACTGCTTATTCAGAGTTCTTATACACTGCAGCTGTGGGCAAGATGTCCCTGGGTTTTCTCTTCTGATTCTGGGTTTTCTTTCCAAAGGGGTAGCCGTGTTAGTCTATTGTAAAAAGACAACAGAGTCCTGTGGCACTTTTAAAGACTAACAGATTTATTTATCGCATGAGCCTTCGTGGGAGAAAATCCCACTTCGTCAGACGCTTTGAAGATATCTTCAAAGCGTCTG
>ML685848.1:252398-340347 GCA_007922175.1 Pelusios castaneus | reverse complement strand
CAGACGCTTTGAAGATATCTTCAAAGCGTCTGACGAAGTGGGATTTTCTCCCACGAAGGCTCATGCGATAAATAAATCTGTTAGTCTTTAAAAGTGCCACAGGACTCTGTTGGGTTTTCTTTGTTCGTCCAGTCAGACCGGCTGGTTTGAAACATTAATAATGACTTGACTGTTCAATACACTGTTTGCCATGTCCCCCCTAAATGAATGTGTGGACACAGGAAGGCTGGAGACTGGCTCATAGCTGGAGATAAGTGGGGTGACAAGACAGGATGACCCCAGGTGCTTGGACACTAGGTAGAAAGGAGGCCTATATAAATGCAGATAGAAATACAAGGTGAATTTCGCACAACAGCCTTCTGCTTGAATCTGCAAAGGCATCCTGCCCTCTAAAATCTTCCCTGTCCCTATGCTGAGTGAGGGTGTAGAAAAGGCTTTGAAGATGTGATTAATTCCCCCATGCACCCTTGGTCCCAGCCCTATTGATTTTCCATTCCACCCAGGCAATTCTGCTGTTGCTGCCTGCTCTAGCTGAGGCTAGGCACCGGGATTTCATGGCATGTGTGGCTGTCGACTCCCATCCCAGTTTCTTCCTCTGCTAACCACGGATGACACTGGGACGTCCCTCCTTGCCAAACAGCTGAAAAGCATAACCGAAGGCTGGGGTGTGTGTGTGTGTGTGTGGCCCGGGATACCAGTGTTCTTCTGTCAGCTGTCTGCACAAAGTCTCGCTCTACTGCGCTCTTTTTAATTCTATGCCCTCCCCCTTCCCCCAGTGGGTGTCCCTCACACTAGGACTATAAATACCGAGTCTTGTTACTCAGCCACCATTTCGGCCCTGCCAACCCTTCTTCTTCTTCTTCCTGTTTGGTTGCCTGGGTAAGTTTGTTTTCCACTGAGATGTTTCAGCAGCAATTTTCATTTTGAGCTGGCAACGGTTGCTATTTCGGGTCTGCCTTGCCACACTGAGTTTGAGGGGTGCTGCACTGAGTTCAAGGGGGCACCACCCCCAGCAATTCGAGCGGGTCTGGCTTTGAAATGCTTTCGGGGCAGCAGATCCAAAGGTTTCTGCCCAGCCCCACTGTTGCGAGGGAGACTCAGCTAGGAGAGGTGGTAACTAACTTTCTGCAGCTGTTGAGCAGTCGGACTTTATTTCAGAGGCTGCTCTTTGCCTCTGGCTGCTTGTGAGATTGGAACGGTTGTGTCGGTGCTGCGGCGCTCTTCTGCAGCACATCTGGTGCAGGCACTGCTGTGCACGGACACTAGTGAGGGCCTTTCAGTCCTTCCAGGAGCCAGGTGTCTCAGTTCCTGTAGGCTGACCGCTGGCAGTGTACATGGTGTGGGTGGACAGTCCTTTCTTCTCAATGGGGGCTCTTCTCTTCCCCTCTCCCACTGCCTCCCCTCTGTCCCCACATTTTCCCCTTGGTCGCCTCGGGGCTGGTATTTGGTACTAATGCCAGAAGCCAACGCCCAGTGTGAGAGCAGTGGAGGGAGGAAGTGGTGGAAACGGGGCAGGAAGGAATGAGACATCAGGGCAGGGCACATCACCAGCACGATGGGTTCTGATGCAGGACAAAGCAGGCAAAGTCCCTCTGAGGAACCTGCTCTGGGGCAGATCTTGGGCTGGTCAGTGGATTTGCCCCACTTCAACTGAGATCAGGAGTTGTCCCTCTGAGCGGCCAACCTGCTCCTGAGTCGATTCTAACCTGTGCTATGATGCAGGGTGTGACTTTCCCTCTGCTGGGACCCTGGGCCATCGCCCTCGCCAGGTGAGGGAGACAGATGGTCCCTAGATGGACATGTGATTCGCCACCTTCAGCACCTTTGTTGGCTGAGATTTCAGGCCATCACTTGGGCTCATGATGTCTAAGTGACAGACAATGCCCATAATAGGCTGGGAGAAGGTTACCGTTAGCAGAGGGCTTCTGTAGGTCTGAGCGGCTGTAAGTGCTGCTCGAGCAGTCTGAGGCCCTAGATGGAAAGACAAGATCCTCGGTGGGCCATAGGGCAACAGCTCCTCCTAGCTATCTACCTCCTCTTTCTGCTCCCCATGACCCCAGTGTCCCAAGGCTCTCGATTACTACAATAGAAAGAAGCCCCTCGCCCCTTTGTCTGTCTTGAGGTCCCTTTCCTTGCTGGCAATGCACAAGCAAATGCCCACAGCAGAACTCATGCCTTCCTCAAACGCGACGTCTTTGCCCTGGCCAGGCCGGGTCCCAGGTGGGATGGGCTCAGCTCTAATTGGCCTCCTGTGTCTCTGCCTCTCAGGTTCACTAGTGGTGCACGATGGCCCGGCCCCTGGAGAAGGCTCTCGACACGATGGTCTCAATTTTCCACAATTACTCTGGGAAGGAAGGCGACAAGTACAAGCTCAACAAGGCCGAGCTCAAGCAGCTGATTACAAAGGAGCTACCCAGCTACATCAGTGTAAGTGTGGGGCACGAAGGAGGCTCAGCCGGCTCTGACTATCCCAACCTCGGCAGAGCAGCTGCTAAGTCTGGGGTGCGATAACCACCATAACTGAGCGTAGGGGCGGGCCAGCCTCAGCCAGGCCCCTGTCATGCCTTGCCTGCTCAGGCCGGGTGAACCGCTGGAAAGCGATAACCAAGGGATCATGCAGACAGACTGAGGGAGTCAGTCAGTGCTGGCTTCTCTGTCACTGCTGTGGTGTGGGGTGCATGCTACCCCACCTTTCAGTTATGTTGGAAAAATGGAGGCCCTGGCCCCTGGTGGGGCAGTGCTGATTACAGCAGGGCCTGGTGGATAGAGCACTAGAATAAAACTCAGGAGACCTGGGTTCAAAATCTGTTTGAGACCATGGGTGAGTCATTTCACCCTCAGTGCCTCAGTTTTCTTGTCTATAGAATGGGGATAATGACGTCTCTTAGGTACAGTGCTAAGAGATCAGCTGGGGATTGTTATTGGGGTGTGGCATGGATCTTCCCACATGGAGGGGGTTGCAAGGAGTATTAAAGGTTCCCAGGCACCTACCCCAAGTGCTGGGGTGGTTAACAGCTGGCTGGGCCACTGGGTTAACTTGGATATTTATGTTCTGCCTCCTTCAATATCCTTCCTGGTTCTGGCTGGGTCTGGGATTCTCCACGGCCAGCTGAATGCTGATATGCACCTGAGTTGCTGATGACGCCGAATGAGAGCGGGAGGCCGTTCCAGGCAGTGGGAACTGCAGAGAAGGAGGCTGGGGTGTTGTGCAAGAGGAGTTGTCCGTCTCGGGTCCAATGGTGGTACCAGTTCAGGAAGGAACTCTCCCAGGCTCTTTAATGCAAAAATCTCTTTTTATCTTCCTCCAGAAACAAACCGATGAAGCCAGCTTCCAGAGGCTCCTGGGCCACCTGGACAGCAATAAGGACAATGAAGTGGATTTCCAGGAGTACGCTACGTTCCTGGCCTGCGTTGCCATGATGTGCAATGAAGATTTCCAGGACTGCCATGACAAGATGCCACGGAATATGTGAAACCTGAGCGGGAGGTGGCAGGGAATTGACATCTAGAAAATCAGCTCCAGAGGCAATATCTGAGTTGTATCCCCACCGACTGCTCCTGATAGCAACCTGCCTTATTGTCCGTCACCTATCATATCCTTGCATTATGATCCTGTTGGTCTTTCAATAAAGCTTGCTTTAAAGAAAGTCTCCTGTGTATTTTGCAAGCAGATTTTTTTCCTTGGTGCCCAGCTATCATGTGGATGGGCAGATTCTTCATTGCCCTGGGTCACAGGTGCCCAGATACCATCGTGATGGGTGTGGTGTGGATAAAAAATTACACTGTGACTAATCCCTGCCCTCTGAGTCTGGCCTGGTCTGATGTATAACAATGAAGACAAAACCCAAATGCTGCTAACTCCTTCCCTCCTCTGTTGCTCTGCCTGCTGAGTCTCAAAGGGTTAACAGCCACACAGAGGGCAAAATTTCCAGCTGACATAAATAGGCATTGGCTGCAACTGAGCTAAGCTGACTTACACTGACCAGGGATCTGGCCTGAAGATTTTAGCATTGCCAATCCCAGTGAGAAGAGGCGGTAAATGAACACCCTACTGTTACCAACGCCATGTGGGAGATGGAAAGGTTAAAATCAGGTGCTGAAAGACAGTCTAGGAAGAGCTAAAAGTCCTTCTAGAGCCTGGGTCACAAAGAGGATAACAACCTACTACTGCTACCTGCTAATAGAATTACTCCTTTAGCTCGTGTGGTAGTGGTGCTAAAGGTCTGGGGTAAACCCTCTTGGTGCCCCATTATAAATGCAGACCCTCATTTTTCCAGAATATTTTGGGTGTGACACTCACAATCTTCCAGCACATGGAATAAGCAATGGCCACCCAGTAATAAACCCTGAAGCCACAAGGAAGGTGCAGACAACACCAGTGGCCTGTTGGTAGACAAGCAGAACTGCACCTAGGGCTGATGGGAGCTCTGCTTGAGTAAAGACATCATGTCTGGCTGCGCAACGTGGGCAGCAAACAGGCAGGGACAGGACGAGCTGAAGAGGGCTCAGCTGGTTGCAGTAGTACTGAGCAGGGGCATTCCCTGTTGCTGTTCCCTCCCCTGCAGGCTGTCAGACCCAGATCCTATCAGCAGGACAACTCAGGGAAGGCTCTTGTGCAACAAGATGCCAGTGCCTCATTTTGCCTGAGCCATATCAGCTTCGAAGACTGGAGCAGCAGCCAAGTGCAGGCAGGCAGCTGAGAAGTGGACACTGATGATGTCAGCTAACCCCAGTTAAGATCCCAGGCCCATTCCCCAAGATTACAGCTTCTCCTGGCTCCAGCGGGACAGAGGTTAGCTGGGGGCTAAAATGTTCCCTGCTCCTGGTCTTATCCTGAGCTCACGTGGGACAGAATCCTCATTAGCTCTGCAGGTCTCCCCCTTTTGGAGTTTGCTGCTCCAGGCGCTGGAACAGCCAGTGTGGTGGGCTGGGCTGACCCGGCTCAGCTGGCAGGAGCCAGCAGCACGCTGGTTTTGGGAAGAGGGAGGCAGCTCCTGCAGCGTGGCCAAGCGGGGCTTAATAAACATGAGGTCTCTTTTTACAAACAACAAACACAGGACTCTTGGGTTGTCTTCCGGGCTTAGAGATGTGTGCAGCCACGTTTCCGGGCTGGTCTCTGCAGCCCTGGGGCTCGACACTTCATTGTGTGTCTGGTGGAAGCTCGGATTCTCAGGTAATCTCGTGAGTCTAACAGCTTGTAGCCTTCACCGCCCCTCCTGCCCCCACCCGCAAAACCACGAGGCTCCCGGTCACAGTGCGAGTTGGTAACGCTGTGGGTGGATTTGGCATGCAGGCTGCAGGGAGGGAGAGATTGCCCACGTGATTGTTTTGCTCTGCAAGGCAATGGTGCACAAAGGCCCGGTTATTCTACTTGGAGCCATCCGCCCACCTCCAAAATCACATGACACTCCTCTGAATCCAGTAACTGACAGGATGGATGGGAGCTTCCAGGCTTGCATGAAGATATACACCCTGGACCGTCTTACCATTGCCCTGCGCCTCCAGCTGTGATTTGCAATAGTGCACCCAAGTAGGTGTACGAGGCACTGTGTGGACCTGACAGTCCCATGCCCACTGTGTGCTGGTGCAATGATCGTGTGGGTCCAGGGCAGCTGTGAACTGGGCCCTGAGGGTCTGGCTTTATGGCAGTTACCTAAACTATTACCCTGTTGTCCCCCTATTCTTCCTGCTCTCAGTTTGGTGATGCTTGCAACCTAGGCTAGCTGGCTGGGCTGCGGGGTAGATTCAAACTCAGGCCCTCTTTTCAGTTGGGGTGGTAACCCGCTCCCTGTGCATTGAGGACACAGGCTAAACCACTGGACAGTTGACAGTCCTCCCAGGCTTTCCCACAAGTCCCCCTGTCCCGTGCCCAGGAGGCCTGTCAAGTCCTTCCACAGTCCCCTGGGAAAGAATCAGAGCGGCTCAGCTTAACGCAGCACAAAGCTCAGGGGCTATGGCCCCTGAAGTCCCAGCCAGGCTGGCGTCACACAGGGAGAGAAGAGCGCGGCACCCTTGCAGACACAGCTGCTGGGGGCAGGCTTTGCACTGCAGCTCCTCACACTCCATCACCTGGGCTAGCTCCGTGGCAAAGATGTCTCCTGAGTGTGCTGGGAGCAGAGAGATGACACAAGTATCTTGTGTGATGCTGACTGGATTAAGGGGACCATTTGTGATACTATTTCACATCAAAATTACAATATTCCTATGAGATATGGCATGTCAGGTACTGATAGGATTAGAATTTGCCAAGAATGATTATAATGTTTATGTCCCTGTGTCATATTTAGATTGGAAGTTATGGCTATGCTCAGTGTATGAATTTCAGCTTGTGCTGTGTTTCTGGGCCACACCGCAGGCTGGATAGCTGCAGTGATAGTCTGTTTAATGGCCCATTAAGAAAATTTTCAGGTACACTGGGCCCAGGGAGAGATCTGATGAGTCACCAGGACTTGCTCATGTGACTCTGGACTCCATCTTATTCCTGTAAATTTCCACAAGCAAAATGGAAAAAGCTAAGGGCCATAAAATGCAGGTGCACCTCATCCGTTTTGTCTTTTAGTGGTCCGTCTTCAGTCATGTACCTCTGGATTAGTCACCTATAAGTGAAACTGTGAAACAAAGGACTGAGACTCATCCGGGTGCTGGATATACACCAGAGGAACTATACAAGCCAGGAAACTCCAAATTCTGCTGAGGACTTGAGGTATATGGACTTTAAAATCATTTGTATGTATCTGATTGCTTTAATCCTTTAACCGTTCTCTTATAGTTTGTTTCTTTCCTTTTTATAATAAACCCTTAGTTTTAGTTACTAAAGGATTGGCTGGCAGTGTGGTATTTTGGCTAAGATCCAAACTTACATTGATCTAGTGCTGGGGCTGATCATTTGGGGGCCGGAGAACCCTTTAGGTAAAGAGCAGGTAGTTTTAAGTAACTTATCTATATACTAAGACCCAGTGGCTGATTGGGAGCTAGAGGCTGAAATGCAGTAAAGAGGGCTGTTTATATTTTGTTTTGGCTTCTTGATGTCCAGTGTAGGGAATCAGAAGCATTGTTTGTGGCAGGTTGGAAAGTCTGATTTCAGTGTCACCCACCAGTGCTGGGAGAATTTGCTCTCCTTTTGCAGCCTGCCCTGACTTTGGCATTTTCAGGTGACTATCCTAGGCATGGACAGGTGACACCTTGGGCTTCAAGTGAGCTAGAGAATGCCCAGGGCTGCTACGCTTTTTATTATGTCCTCTCCATGCAACATGTCTTCTAGAAGCTGGAGGACCATGACTCCACATTTAGCCCAGATCAGTTATTGCTCCCCTTATTCCCTCTCCTGACCCGTCAATGCCCTCTGTTGTCTCTCTGCTCTTCCCTTCTTTCCATGGTCCTTTGCACTGTCCATCTGCTTTCATCCCCCTGGCAGTTCCCAAACTACATCCCTAGCTTCCCGCTTCTAAGCAACAGGTCCCCAGCCTCCCTGTGCATCCGGCTTGCTGGGAAATCCCCTGTCACCACTGGTGCAGGTGCCAGGCAGCACCTGCTGCTAAGGAAACTGGCAACAGCGCCCTTATTATTTCCTTTAGCTCTGGCCCTATATATATGGACAGCCCCAGAAATTGTCCCCCCAAGTGCCGTTTCTGAGAGGCATTACCCAGGCCATTGTGCATAAGGGGGTGGATTCCACTGAGTGAATATGGAATTGCTCCTTGGACTTCAATGGGGTCGCTCTGGATTTACACCGGTTTAACTGAGAACAGAACCCAGCCCATGTGGGACAAGTCAAAGCCTCGCAGGGGCAGTGAGGGAGGGGTTTGCCCATCTGTCCCACACACCAGGCCCATCACAAGGGCAGGTGCCCGCAGCTGCAGGAGAATTCAGCTCTGAGTCCATGTGACACCTGTGAAACATCTGGAGAGACACAGGCAGGGAGGCTGCACCCAGCCACAATTTGGCAATAAGATCATCTTTCCATTGGCACTCTCCAGGGCTGGAAACCAGGGCTCCCTCAGGGAGCTCAGAGGGTATAAGAGAGAACTGCCTGCCATGCAACAGACTTTCTGCTTTTCCCTTTGCGCTCGTCCTGGTAAGTTGGATTTGTTTTATAGCATTGGCTGTTCTGGCCTTTAAGAAAATAGCTGCAACTTGTATTGAGTGGGGCACGGGCTCTCCTGAGTGCAGCGTCAGTAGACTCTCCCTGCCCTGTTGTGCCCATGCTCAGTGCTAGAGGATCCCTTCCCCCGCTGTGCACCCCATTCTGCAGATGTGCAAGGCTCTCTGCAAGCAGAGTTAGAGAGCCTTCTTGCCAGAAGTGCACACCCCTTTCCAGATGTACAAACCCCATCCTTGCAGGCACAGTGCTAGAGGATCCCTTCCCCAGCTCTGCAGCCCTCTTTCCAGATGTGTACCCCCTTCTGGGGCCAGTTTATGCAGAGTGCTAGAAGGCAGCCACTCTCTAGCTGTAGTTGTTTCTCCCTGGAAGCTGCGGGCAGAGCTGCAGGGGTTGCTGGCTGTAAGATGCTTCTGGGACTTGCTGCTGGCCGAGCAGCTGTGTCCTTCCGGCAGTTCTCCCTGGGCTGGCTGCTCAGACTATTCTTGCCTGCTTCCGGCTGATGTGGGCACAGCCCTTGCTCCGAGCTGGGAGGTGACAGTGTCATGTCAGTTACCACGCTAACCTCTGGGGTCCCAGAGAAGATTGCTTGGTTCCCTCCTTTGCATTCTTGGAAGGGCCCTGCTGCCCCCCACCCTTCCCAGGCGTGCCATAATGGCTCTATTTCTGTAAGGCTGGTTCCAGCAGCCCCTTTGGAGTCTCTCTCACACACTCTGGCTCTCAGGAAAGCTGCTTTGCCAAGAACCAGGATTTAAAAAAAAAACAACTCAGCGGGAATGTTGGTTTGAGATTCCCAGGGGGGATTCCTGGCCTGCCACAGCGGCCGTTTTTCTGTTTGTGGTTCGTTTCCCAAAGGCTTGGCACTGAAGGCTGGGGGCATGGTGGCATTTCTCCCCTCATCCTCCAAGCATGGGATCTGCTCCAGTCTCAGCCCCTTCTTGGAGAGTCCTTCCTTGTTAACTCATCCTGCAGGACCTGGTTTGCTGCTGCCCGTAGGTCCCTCTGTCCTATCGCGGTTTGCAGCATCTGAGTTGGTGAGACTTTTCGTGGCCCGAGAGAACTAGGAACCCAGCTTTGATTGGAGAACAACAACATCTGATGCCTAATTCGCTTAAAGGCCTTTGAAATGCTCAGACATAAAACCCACCTGTTCTGGTCGCTAGGGTGAGTCATCAGAACAGCTCAGCATCTCTAGGCAAAGCCCTAACCCCAAGATGAACTGCTGCACCCTCCCAAGTGCTAACAGCTATTGCTAGTGTTTGCTCAATGTATTGCTTTTCAGGGCTCGGAAGGGTTAAGCCCTATATTTTATAGCTCCTGTATTCCTATGAGCCAGCACCATGATCTGGGAAATGGAGGATCTGGCACATGCAACTGCCCTAGACAGCACCTCCCTGTAATCCTCACCTTTAATTATTCACCATCCATCTTCCGTTAACAGAGACACAGGGTGACTTGCCCCAGAGGGGTCTGTGACCAAGGCCGCCTGAACAGCTAAGGTCTGTCTCCGGGTGGATAGGAACAGGGCACCCAAGTTTTCCAGCTGTCACTCCCATGAGACATGGCTGAAATTATCCCTAAGATCTGCTGGCCTCTTCTTCTTCCACAGCAGTGCAGGCAGCCAGCGGCCTGAGGATGCAACAGATGTAACCACCTAGAAGCCACTTCCTCAAATGCAGTATGCGGTTGACCACCCAGGCCCCACTTCAAATTGCCATGAATCAGACCTCCTTCCGGAGCCTGGTTGCAGCATGCACACTCTCGGGGAAGGCAGCTTTCTTTCCCCAGTGACCAAGCACAGCCTGGCAGATGATGCAAAAGCTGGATAAAGAAGGAGGGATGATAATAGGAGGGAATACCATGGTATAGCCACATCAGTCCCAGGATATTAGCGAGACAAAGAAGGGGAGGTCATGTCTTTTATTGGACTGACTTCTTGACTTGCACCAGTAGAAGTTGACCGAATAAAAGAGATTCTCTCCCCCACTTTGTCTGTCCGGTAGGAGAGTCTGGCATTTTACTGGGCTCTCTCCAAGAGACCCTCTCTTCCAGGGGCTGGATGCACCAGTCCAGGTGTGCACATCTAGTTTGTTGAGGGCATGTGGGATTACATTTCTGAGCCAGCACCTGGGACTTTGGTATGTGTGTGAGAGTCCTCTAGAGCAGGGGTCAGCAACCCAAAAGATAAGAAGAGTCATTTTAAAAAATTCCTTCAATAACCAAGTGTTTTGAGAGCCGCAATGGTGTAGCCTCCTGGTGGGGGGAACTGGGTCAGGGCTTCTGCTGCAGGATCCCCTGGTGGAACCAAGAGCGGGCCACCCACAAGGTCTCTCAGTGGCAGGGGGCTCAGAACCACACGGGGGCAGCCAAAGAACCGCATGCGGCTCCGGAGCCATAGGTTGCAGACGCCTGCTCTAGACAGACTGAAAACTTAGTCTGTTGGCAGTAACCACCTGATCTCTCAGCATAAGAGGCCCAGATGCATATTCATTAGTGTTAGTGACAGATTAGCTAACACGTGTCGGGCACTTGGAAAATGCAAAGCACTGGAGAGGTGCTATTACTGCATCAGACTTTGCATTCACCTTCTGTCCAACAGGTGCTGGTGCTGGGCTGGGACAAGGAAGAAGGCTTTGATTCCCAACTGTGCCCCATGTGACCTGGGGCACATCCTTGACTCTCTCTGGGTCTCAGTCTCCCATCTGCAAAATGATCTGATCCTGGGTTTGTTTAGATCTAGCGGCCACAGGCCTTGATCTTGACTGGCCCTACCATATTACTGAAAAGAAGGAAGCTATTGGCCAGAGAGCACTTTGACAATGGCGAGTTCTGTGTTCTATTAACGCTGAAGAGTTTATCTTTGCCCTCACCTACCACTGAGCTATTCTTGCACTGCCCATCAGGCTTAATGCAGCTCCCTACCCACATTCACTGGGGCTATGTCTGCACTCTTCTTACCGCTGCCATGCCAGGAGCCTCTCCAACCTCTTCTGGGTGTGTCCCAAAACTGTGTCCTTGCCGATTCCCACTTCACAGTGAGACCTCACCGTGCAATGTTCTCTTCTTCAGATCAACGTGTAGGTGTGTGATGGAATCACCTCTGGAAAAGGCCTTGACAACCTTAGTCTACACCTTCCACAAGTATTCGGGAAAGGAAGGCAATAAGCTGACCCTGAGCAAGAGGGAACTGAAGGAGTTGGTGAAGAATGAGTTGGAGCTGGGGGAGGTCAGTGCTTTGGAAAATGGGCAGCATTGGGTAGAGTCCACTGGTTGGAATTCTATGGGAGAAACATTTGGGGGTGGTGGTGGTGTTAAAATGAGGAGTTTTGGGGATCAAAATGAAAATTTTTGTTCTGATCAACCTCTTCTGGGGATGTCCCAAAATTGCTCTTATTTTAGATTTTTGCAAAACTGAATACATTTTCCCTCCATCCAAAACATGAAAAAAAGAAAAGAAATTTAGGGAAAAAAACAAACTTTTTTTCAAAGTCCCCCTCTCTTCCCCCCCAGTTGGTCAGTTTGATTTTGTGGAATCAGACATCTGGGGTCTGATTCCCAGTTCCCCCTTCCTGTGCTTAGGGGATGACCTCAGTGGAAGTTGCTTCTCTAGCGCTGGATTTGGCCCCTCCCAGTTCACTCCCCTCCCTGTGCCTGACTGGCAGGGAAAGTGCTGTTAACTTCTCCATCCTGTTCGGGGCACCAGCCTCCTGCTGAAGCCCAGGAGTGAGGCCATGTACACGATCACTTTATTGTGCGATAAGGCTCCTTACCGTGCAATAAAGCTGCTAGCGTACACTCGATCATTTTCCCTGTTGCATGGCAACACCCTCTTGCCACGCAACAGTTAAACCACTCAAATCGAGAGTGGTTGCATTACTGTGGAACAGCTGTTCCGCGGTAATGCTTGTGTGTATCCATTTTGCGCGTAAGACAGCCTCTAGAAATGTCCCAGAGTGCCAATTGAGGCCACTCTGGGACATTGGAGCTGTCAAATGTCAATTTCACTGCTCTAGCTGACCAGTCAAATTGACTGTTATGGGAGCTGCCAGGTTCGGCGGCTCCCCTGCACTGAGCTAGGGGTCTGGCCCGAACCGGCTGCCCGCGCCGGTTCGGGCCAGCCCCCTAGCTCAGCCCTGGGGCTGAGCTAGGGGGCTGCAGGGCTTCGGGTGGCGGTAGGAGCTGCGCAGCCCTTGCCGCCACCCGAAGTCCTGGGGCTCAGCTAGGAGCCCCCTAGCTCAGCCCCGGGGCTTCAGGTGGCGGCAGGGGCTCCCGCCACCACCCGAAGCCCCAGGGCTGAGCTAGGGGGCTGCAGGGCTTCGGGTGGCGGCGGGAGCTGTGTGCCACAGCCCCTGCCACTACACGAATCCCTGGACTGAGCTAGGGGGCTGGCTTGAACCGGCGAGGGTTCGAGCCAGTCCCCTAGCTCAGCCGCGGGGCTTTGGGTGGCCGCGAGCTTATTGCGGGACAAGTTTGTCATGTGTACATAGCCTGAGGCCCCAGGTTTTATTGCATCATTAATGAGTCAAATCACAACAAAGGGAAGCAGAAGCAGCACCTGGGGCTAGTTTTGATCCTGGCAAGTTTTATTCAGTCAGGCTGGCTTCTTTCACCCTTTCCTGCAGAAAATAAAAGAGGGTGACATTGACCACCTCATGAAAAGCCTGGACCGAAACAGCGACCAAGAAATCGACTTCAAGGAGTACTCGGTTTTCCTGACCACCTTGTGTATGACCTACAATGACTTCTTCCAGGAAGACAAGAAGTAGCTGGAGAGGGGGGCTGAGAATGAAGAGGACCCAAAGACCCTGGCTGTGGATATTGTTCAGCTGCTTTCAATAAAGTGTTGTCCACCCAGCGTTATTTGTTTCCTCCTGTCCATCTTCCCTTCAAGCCTTCCTTCTGTAATAACTATCCAGTGTAAAACATCTATTGCCCTTTTTTCTTTGCCTCTCCATCAATCCTTTCCCCATACACACTATCTATCTAATCTATTTAAGGCAGAGGCTCTTGCTCACTGTGTAATGCCCAGCACAATGGCCCAGAAAGCCTCAGTTATTTAGGTGCCTCACTGAGAGTGGGAATTAGGCACCTCAACACCTTTCAGGATTTAGGTACTTGGTTCTCAACTTATTTACGGCTGCCCCTACACAATGGCCATGTGGGCGTCACATGACCTGCAGCTGTGTGCAGATTGGGCGACAAGCAGCCCTCGGGTTGAGAACTCCTGACTGAAGTCCAGGGGTCCCTGATGTCAATCCTGGCTGCTCTGGGCTACTGTAACTAATACCAATACCTCCTTGGCCGAGGCCTGGTTTTCAGGGAGCCCCAGCCTGTGAGATGACCCTCTGGCACTGGTTGCCTCTTGGGATCGGCTTCTCTTGTAGATCCTGCCTTGCCCACACCTGGCAACTCCGGCAAAGCTGGGGAAGGGAGAGGCTGGGAGTGGGGAGAGGCTGGGAACAGGATATGACCAGAGCAGGCTGGGCATATTGGGGACAGCAGCAGGAATGGGCGTGGCTACAGGGGGAGAGGGCGTGGCTTCCCTAAGACACACCCCTGTCTCCCCACCGCCTCGGGCCGTGGGCAGGGCTGCTTGCTTGCGGAGAAGGGCTTGGCTCCGCTATATAAACACAGTCGGCCCCGCAAGCGTCGTTTTTCCAGTCCTCGCGCTTCCTTCGCATCAGTAATCCTCTTCGTCGTCTCGGGTGAGTCCGCTTCGTTCCTCTCTTCCGAGCCCCGCCAGGCAGCGGGGGGCTCCCCAGATGTGGCCGCCCCCCCTTCCATGCAGCCTCGCCTGGTGTGCGGGGCACCCCGGGGGCGCAGTGGTAGGGAGGGGCAGGGTCTGTCCCCGTCCCCTCGAGCTCTGGGCCCCGGCAGGTCTTGGCGCCCCCCCCCCGCTCCGTTTGCCGGTGCCTTGGGCGATCCGCGTTCACACGATTCTCCGGCTCGGGGGCGCGTTGCGCTGCGTTCCTGCTCTTTCCCTGGCCTCGCCCAGCCCGCTGCTGGGGGAGGAGAGAGCTCCGCCAGGCTCGGGCGTGGCAGGGAAACTTCGCGCTCCCTTGGTGGCCAAGTCACTTGCGCAGCTCCCCGCCTCTCCCCTCCCCCTTTCTTTTTTCTTTAAAGACCTGGCGCCCCTTGGTGGGTGGAAAGTGGGGAGCCCTGGACTCAGCGGGACGGCAGAAAGAGGCCCTGAGCGGCTGCAAGAATTGCCCCAAGGGATGATTTTCTGGGGGTTCAGGGCTATGCCTTGTGGGTTTCCTGGGGCGTGGCAAGGTGAGGGAAGGAAAGGGGCCAAAGCAGATGTCCAGCCCTTTGCCTTCTCTCTCTCCTCCCTGCTTCTGGTTCCCAGTCCAAAAGCTGTGCTGTTTCCCCTTGGCCCCCTGGGAATCCACTGGTGGCTCACCTGATGTCTGGAGAGCTGAATGCCCCAGAAGGGGGAAGGCACAGGTATCGCCTTTTATGGATGGACCTGGGATGGAAGCCAGCCCTTGGTCGTGCTCCCTGGGTCCCTCTGGTTGCAATACAGCCCATCATGGCATCTGCTCAGTTACAGCCTCTACTATAATGCCTTGGAGTCTTGCCTCTCTTCAGTGCTGCTTTTGGTGCATGGCCCCCAGTTCAGGGCTGAGATCACACATGGGGCTAGCACCTGGGGAGTGCTTTTGAGGTGACAAGGACATGTAAACCTAGTTGGATGCCCCACCCAAAGGCACACCCCCTTCCCCCCCCCCCCCTGGAAAACTTTGGGCATCTGGTCATTGAATTCAGGGCACAGCAGATGAAATCCAAAGGCAGTGTGAGCTTGAGGAGCAGTCAGTTGTCTGCAAGTCCCCAACCTCAGGTCAGCTGTCTGTTATCTCCTTCCCCTGTCAATTGCTGAGATTTGCATATGCTCCTCTCCTGCCTTTTTCTGGGAATGCCCTAGGTGCTGTCAGGAAGGGAATGGCACAGAAGCAGAGGAGAAGTCTGTTACAGATGCAGAACCCTTTGGGACTAAGTTAGGGAGAGTTCCCCTTCTCCCCCTAAATTCCCAACTTCTTGGCTTTGCAAACTTTGTCCAGTTTGTTCAGGCTTCTCTGTGCCTGTCCCCCCCCCCCCCCCCTCTCCCCCAGCAGTGATTCTGGTGCTTGTGTTGCTCTTTTGGTTCCAGAACCCTTCTCAAGAACCTCAGATCTGTCAATTTCCAGGGTAGATCCTTTGCTCCCCTGCACACTGTGTCCTGCCCTAACTCACCGATTGCCTTCTCCACTCCCTGCCCCTCAGATCTCCCCACACCAGACCTGCAGAGATGGCATGCCCTCTGGACCAGGCCATTGGACTCTTGGTTTGCGTTTTCCACAAGTACTCAGGCAAGGAAGGGGACAAGAACACACTGAGCAAGAGGGAGCTGAAGGAGCTGATCCAGAAGGAGCTAAGCCTCGGGGCGGTGAGTGTTGCTGGGGGCAGGGCATGGATCTATCTGAGGATTTCAAAATGAGTTGGGCTTGGTGAAAATGAGCCCTCAGCACAACTTATCCCCTGTGGTGGAGGAGTACTTATTGTTGTGAGCCTGTCAGTGCAGCAAGGTGGACCCTGCCCTGAAGATCTTGCAATTTAGCTGGACAAAGAGTAGGTGGGGTGAGAGGTGGGAAGTGACCCCACAAGGGCATGGAGCTGGGAACAGAACCCCAGGGTCCCTTGGCCACCTCAGTGCCCTAGTCACCAGGCCCTGCTGGAGATCTTGGTGGCTCCATGAATGCAGAAACATTGCAGCCTGGGGACCAGAGCTGCCTTTTGTTCTCTTCTGCATTACTGCAATAGCTACAAAGCTGGCAGATCTTCCCCGTTCCGCATTCTCCAGTGGGTGTTGATCCAGTGTGATCAGCTGTCACCAGCTCAGAGGATGAGCAGGGTGAAGAGGGTGTGTGTGACTGGAGTGCCCCCAAGTAACTGCCCCAGGATCGGGGAGCTGCAACCACATCACTTTTAGGGCTCTGTGAAGCAACACCCAGTGTGTAGGGGTCTACTTTGCATGTTCCACAAAAGAAAAACCACACACAACCTTGGTGCTCCCCAGTGGGTAACTGTGTTCAACTCATGGAGTTGGTGGCTGGGAAAGCCCAGCAGGTTATTGAGGCTGACCTCTTATGTAACAGCCCCCTTCCCTTCCCTGCCCCAGCACCTGTCTGCTAAATTTAAACCACCAAAATCTCCTTATGGCAGCTGGGAAAGGTGGTTCCTGGGAGCTGTGATTCTGTGCAGGGTTTAACATGCTTGGTGCATGTGGCTGACCCCTGGAACCCAAGCCTCCCCTTCCCTGGGCTGTGAAAGGCTTCTGTTCTTTTTCCTGGCTCTAGAAACTGAAGGATACTGAAATTGCTGGGCTCATGGAGGATCTAGACCGGAACAAGGACCAGGAAGTGAACTTCCAGGAGTACGTCACTTTCCTGGGTGCCCTGGCCATGATTTACAACGATGCTTTGAAGGGCTGCAAGTAGGCAGGCCCATGCAGTGGGCTCCAGCGTGCTGGGAAGCGTGCCCCACTAGGTCACTTGGTGTCCAATAAAATTGTTTTTTGTATAATTGCTGCTGTGGCTTTTTTGGGGGGAGAAATAAACTTGGGGGTGTGTGTGTCTGAGATGTGTTCAAGAGAGAGACTCAGGATGTGGCTGGGAGGAGTAGAATAAGTAGCAGAGGTCTGTATATCACATGGACCAAACCAGAGAGAGCAACACCTGGTCTACACTAGCTGAGGGGATGGATCGCCCTGGCATCAAGCTGGGGGAGACTCCGGGGCTGGGTAACTCAGAGCTTTCCAGCCCTTCCTCAAAGCACTGTAGTGAGAGCCTGATTCAGCCTTTAGCATCACAGCCTAGATTCCCCTGGGACTCAACAGCCATCCTCCTGGGGTAGGAAGGATGCTAAGCCACTGTACACTGGGAGATGGCCCAGCAAAGAAATGAAGTAATTAAACCAGAGTGCTCCAGCAAGCCTGGGGCTGAGCCAGCAATAGAGGGTGGGTCTCATGGTTCCTAGGCCTGCCCTTTAACCCTGCTTGTGATGTGGTATGAGACTGTGGTTGCTTCTGTGCCTGGACTGCCTCTTCTGTGATCAGGTGAGTCTAAGGTGTGGGTGGGGCTGCAGGTGCATCACCTTGGCAACATCTGAGGCAGGATGTGCACAGCTGACTCTGTCAGCCCCGGGGGTCAGGGCTGTAGCAGGTAATGGGAAGTGCTAATCACAGGCTTATAGCAGGCGCCCAGGCCTACAGCTAAATTCCAGGCTGAGAAAAGCCAGTGGGTGCCTCTGACAAATCTTCCTATAAAGGCCCTGGGTTCTATGGATGTTACCTCCCAGGATGAAGTTTCTCAGGGGTGCCCTAACCCTTGCGCAGACGGGGCCCGGAGTGGGTCTTGGGGCCAGTGGGTGCTCTTTAAACAAAGGATTGAGTGAGGTGGAAAGAAGCTGTTGATGGGTACGTCTAATGCTGTTATGTACGTTTGTGTAACATAGTGGTTGTAGCATTAATGTCTGTCTGGTGCCATGATCTATCCTCAGACACACCTCTCTAACTACCTCCTGATTAATCTGATCCCCCTGGCACTGCACCTTCTGGGCCAATCCACAGTAGCCCCAGCGGACTATATTTGTGGTGGGACCTTTTCATGGGTGGAAGAGAGCAAATGTCACGGAGGGTGTGATGCGGGCTCTCCGCAGGTGAGAGGAGGCTGTTAATAGGGATATTAGGGCTACACAGCAAGGAAAATCTCACTAGTAGGGAGAGGGCTGACTATCGTTTGTATGGCAGGAGAACCTAGATGCCACTGCCAAACTCTGGGCCTCCTTGTGTGAGCTGATGTATGCCCAGAACAGGAGGCAGTCCCTGCCCACCTGGATGAGACCGATGCAGGGTGGCAAAGGAAGCAGAGGAAGCAGAGACTTGAGGAAGTAGAGGGCCAAGATTAAAACCCAGCAGCTTGTACCTTCCCAATGGGACTGAGGGCTGCAGGACCTGCTAAGGGGAACAAGCCTGCGCTGGCTATGGAGCGATGGGCCTAGATGTGCTGCTAAGCTTTCCATCGTTACCAGATGCTGTGTCATAGCAGGAGGGTGTGAGTCAGTTGGAGCTACACTCGGACTCTCAGGGGAGCAAATTAACTTGGCACGGGACACATCACCTGGCCCAAGATTCCAGGAGCATTAGTGTGTGTTTCCACCCTCTTGATGAAACCTTGGCCCTCCACATTGCCCCAGCTAACTCTGGTTTAAGTGGCCCACCCTGAGTCTGACAAGCTGTGCTGTTCCTTTTCCCTACACTGGACACTGGTGTCTGTTGGGGCCTGCCTTTGCTAAGGAAGGGGGAGATTTATTAAGTGTGGATAATTAACCAGTCTGATTGCACAGGGCAACTGGCTGCTTGGAAAACTTATGCAATGGAAAAACAAACAAAGCCCTGGGGCACTTTTAAAGACTAACATTTATTTATTGCATGAGCTTTTGTGGGAGGAAATCCCACTTTGTTCAAAGCATCTGACGAAGTGGGATTTTCTCCCACGAAAGCTCATGCAATTAATAAATCTGTTAGTCTTTAAAAGTGCCACAAGACTCTGTTGTTTTTCTGCAATAGACTAACAGGGCTACCCCTTTGGAACTTGATTATGAAATGAAAGGCACTGTTGCTAACAGAACTCAGCATCGCCACCTGGAGGACAAATCTCCCTGTGGAGATGGGTGTCCAACTTGCTCCCTTCCCTCTTTAGCAATTAATTTTAACACCGCAGCTCCACTGAAGTCAATGCAGCAGTTCTGATTTGCACCAGCCGAGACGCTAGCCGTTTGCTATTGCTGCCCAGCAGCTACCGAGACGTCTGTGGTATTCAGAGTCCTGATTGCTCAGTGAATGGTGCATAAGGTTGGTCAGACAAAAGGCATCACAGCAAAGATTTTAAAGGTGACCTCTAGACTGGCCGATGTCAGTGGCACAATGTAAGTGTATACCAGCTGAGGAGCTGTCTCTTTACATTGTAGGCACCGGCTTCTAAGGGCCCTGCGTTAACACCTGATTGCAGTGCGAATCAGTGGCCGGGCACAGCCCTGCAAACATCTCAGGATGTGCCCTTAGGAATGGTTCAGTACTGAAGTTCTCAGATGCTGCCCAGAACAATGAAAGCCAAGAGCACAATCACATTCTGGCAGAACTCTCCTACTTGCTCTGATATTGGCCCCTCTAAATGAGGCCCCACCATCCTGCAGAGTCTAGTGCAATGGCCAGGATGCTGATGCAGCAGGTTCTCAGCTTCTCTCACTGCTCATTTTGTGCAGTTGGCTCTTCAGCTGTGTTGCAACTGGGCCTCTGGTATTGTTGTTCCAGCAGGAAGCCTCCTTCACTAACACCAGCCCAAGGGGTTCCCAGCAAACTAATTCCGAAGCAGTGTTACCAACCAATCAGCCACGGGCAGAGATCCCAGAGTGACACACACAGTGCATGCAATTGTTTGTTTGTTCTTTGAAATCGGCCAGCAGAGACGAAGCTCATTGTTCACATACACAAAGCTATGCACAGGGGACAGCTGTGTCCAGGCCGCTGTCTCCTAAAGAGATAACCAGAGTTGGAATCCATGAAAACCCCTGGACTAACTCAGGACATCATGATAATTAGGGCGTTTAACTGACTTGCACAGAGTAGTCTGGGCTAGATTCTTGGCTGATGTCCATGGAGCTATGCTGATTTACACCAGCTGACGATCTGGCCCTCTGAAATGGGAGACTTGTCCAAAAACATAGTAAGCACCACAATACCCAGTACATGGAGCTAGGCTGCCTCTGAGGAACTGGTCCAATACCTCTGACAACCCCAACCAACATCCAACAAACTGTTGCCAAGTTTTGTGATAGTTGGTGTTTTTCTTTTAAAGCAGCAGTTCCTGGAGTCCTGTGATCACACAAGAAACATCTTCTAGCCAAAGTCTCAGCTTTATGTGGGGTGGGTCTTCCAGCCGTCATTCCAGTCTGTCTTCAATCAGTTCCTTGGAAATTCTGCAGCTAATCAAATTCTGTTTTATCACATCCACCCATCTAGTTTTAGGTCTTCCAAGCCTTTGCTTCTAAGTTTAACACTGTTTATATAGTCCTCCAATCTGCCTTTCACATGTCCAAACTATCTACACCTGGATTCTCTGCATTGTTTTATAATGGGTGCCGTCTTCACATGTTCCCCAAATCTTTTGTTTTGATCATGGTCCATCCTTGTAATTCCAAGCACCTGTCCCAACATTTTCTTTTCCATTGTATTTATGATCTGTTCTTGTCTCTTCCTCATTGCCCAGCATCCAGAGCCACAGCAAGTTGCAGGTCTAATTATATAAGAACCTCAACTTTAAAAAAAATTCTCTCTCTTAATGTTGCAGAGATAAGTTTGAAAACGTGACTCAGTTGCATACCCCAAACCTCCAAAGTCAGATATCCCCCCTCCAACTTGTTTTAAAAAAATTCTCATGATTTTTAAGCCAGGCTTAAAAATCCAGAATGATATGTTGGGTGCCTGACTCACAGCTTTAAATATTTGGGGATGGCTATATGATAAACAAATTATCCAGCCTCCTAGATCCTTCTGTCTTTCTATCCATTCATTCATTTTTCCTTCTTTCTGCAAAATCTTTTTCTCTCTCACTTTTGTACTGCCACCCATACTGTAGTACCTGAGCACCTGCAATAAACTAGTTGCCCCAACACAGAGAACCAACTTTAAAATGGAATAGGAAATGGCAGGCACAGAGGGAGACAGATCTGTAGGAGTGGCGAGGGATTGCACGCTGCAGGTCAAGCGTAGCTGCATGGGGTATCACACAGCCTGGCCCATGTGTAAAAACAGATCGAACTATTGAAATCCATTGAACAGGGCCTGTTGCGCTTGAAGAAGAGCAAAGCTCTGAATTGCCGCCAGGTGGCAAGCTGGTGGAAAGACAGGCAGGTGTACGGGGTTGCGTGTGCCATGGTCCGTCTTGGCAGGGGGTGTGTGTGTTGATATGAAAGCCACGAGATGGCAGCAAAGTGCGGGAAGATACAAACTCTTGCCTGTTAGGGCCTGTGGGTGAATCGGTTTCTTCTCTCCAGCTGGTGGCCTGTGTTAGGCACAGTGGATCCATCAGAACCCTTCTTTGTCGCCAGGGTGGGTGCATGGCGTCTGGACCACCAAAAGAAGCCCAATGGCGTCTTGGAAATCCAAGCTCTCCATTTGAGATATGGCGAGTGACCAGTCCCTTGGTTCCATGCTGTGATGGCCCTGGGCTTTGCTCCCGCAACCTTTCCAGGGAGCGGTCGCTGGTGCCCTAATGCGCCACGCATGGAGGGTGCGTCTACACTAGTAAATTAAGTCGACTTAATTTACTCTGTGTCTACATTACAGTTTCCTTAAGTTGACTTAAAGAAATTTTAAGTTGACTTAATAAGACCTGGTTTTAAGTCGACTTACTGGTTAAGTTGACTTTATTAAGTTGACTTAAGCCAGCGTAGACATAGATTACCCCTAAGTTGACCAAAAGGGTCCCCAGGCCCCCCTCTCACTGACCTCCCTGCCAGGGTGCCTGGCACAGCCAGAGGCTGGTGTGCCCACCCACAGGGCAGGACACAGCCCTGCCCAACCTGCTCCTATACCCTGCCCCTGTCCTGCTCAGCCCCTATGTACCCTAGTACAATGCTGAGCTCCCTGGCACTTTTAAAGGGGTGCCCGGAGAAGGGGGCACCTTTTCGGTGCCCCCCTTCCCACCATGCACCACTCCCAGGTCCACCTAGCTCCTGCAAGTCGACTTAGGCATCCAGTGTGGACGCTCTAAGTTGATTTGGAAGGTCCACTTTAAGTCGACCTAAATTTACAGTGTAGACATTCTAAGTCGACTTATTTGAACACGTGTAGACATAGCTGTCGAGAGGCTGCAGCGAGGGAGAGTGCGTTGGTAGCACAGGGCCTGCAGTGTAGATATAACCCTTATCTCGGCAGCACTCACCTGTGGCTGCTTCCTCATGCCAGCTGGAGTTCCCATCGCTTGCTTGCCCTTCATCCTCCCTACCAGACATGGTGAGTGATGCTTTTTGCAGGTGGACTGGGCCCCATCTCCCAACCCAACCTCTCTGTGATGGGATCCATTTAGGGTGCCCAAAGGAGCAGAACTGGCAGGGATGGGCTGAGCCTGAGATTGAGACTCTATTTCCATTTCCCTTTCCTCCTTTCCTCACGCAGCAGCACTAGCTCGCCCCACGGGATATTAAGGGTTATGGGAACACCTGAGAGCCCAGCAGAATTCAGGGTCTTGTTGTGCGTGCACTGCACAGACACGTGACAAGAGACAGCCCCTGCCTTGAAGAGCTCCTGGTCTAGGTGGACTAAGCAGACAAATGAAGGATCATCTCTCTCCACCACCCCCCATTTTACAGGCAGGGGATTAACGCCCCAACAGATTGCGTGACTAGTCCAGATCTCCTGAGGCCATGTCCACAAGCAAGTCTGTCTTTTGTTCAAAACTTCAGGCCCATCATGGATGGATCAATCCTAAATTCTCTAGAGACCCCAGTTCAACAAAGCCAGTCGGTCTTAATCATGGGTATTGCTGATCCAGGCCCGTAAACACTCAGATAATGCATTCAAGTATGTTAGGCTCAGGGATGTAAAACAAAGGTGTCCTGGGTTTATCAAAAAAACAACAGAGTCCTGTGGCACTTTTAAAGACTAACAGATTTATTTATCGCATGAGCTTTCGTGGGAGAAAATCCCACTTTGTCAGACGCTTTGAAGATGGGAAACTTACAGAATGGGAGGAAATTAAATGCAGGGGAGTGTATGACACAGGATCAGGTCAGGCTGTAACAGCAAATCAAAATAGGTGTTAGGATTCAAACACTGGGGAACAGCACATAGAAGAAGGTGAGGTCAAATAACCTGTTGTAATGAGAGAAAAATCCATAGTCCCTGTTTAACCCCAAGGCCCTAGACTGAGACTGTTGTATGAATTTAGATGGAATACTTGGGCCTAAAGAGCCAAAGCTTTTAACATGACTTTGAAATTGTCCAACCCTAAACATCTTGAAATGAGATTCAGTGTTTGGTATCCAGGACCTCAGCCAGCTTAGTTCCAGGGAAAACACACTATTAAACACCTTTATATCCTGCGAGTGAAGATACAGAATGAGAGGGAAACCAATGGAAGCATTTGAAATGTAAGGTATGAGTACAACTCATTTTAACAACCCTGGTTTCCTTTTTCCAGCATCTCAGTATAGATAGTACACATTCCTAAATTCTGTATTCTTTGTAGACTGATCAGCCAGCAAGTGTGAAAGTTTGGGGTGCCAGGAGGTTGGGGGGAAAATGTCATAGGTGCCTCTAGACTACAAAGCCCTGAACGTTGGGATTGTCCCTGTAAAATCAGGACATCTGATTACCCTAATTCTGTGCGATAGCTCAGGAAACCTGGATGAATGGAATAAACTATATTACTTCTCCAAATTATCTGTTTGGTTCTGGGTTTGTACAGCCCCTAGTGCAATGGGAAATGGGTCCCTGGCTAGGGATCCTCAGGGCTACTGCAATCTAAATACATAATGATTTTTTCCAATCATGAAAAATCCCCAGGAACCTGAGAGGATCCCCAAAACTATAAAGAACCTAATCAAACAGAATCAGCTCCAGCAAACAAAACTATTGCTTTTCCCATACATGACAACAGAAAAAAAATGTTTTCACTTTCTTCCCACTTAGCCATAGGGGAAAAGAAGGGGGTCATGATCCCCTTTGTGAACTCCTATTTGCAAACCCCGAGAGGTCAAGAATTCATGATCAAATCTATAGCATCCCTGGTAGACAGATTTATATTATAATTAAGAACCTACCTAACCAGGAAGTCAATTTAGCATCATTCTAGCAAAGGCTGAGTTTGGTGAGAGACTATAGACAGCTGCTATAGAAAGAGAAGTGAGCTGCAGGGGAGGGAAAGTCCTTGATTAAACTTAATTGGGGAGGGTTCAGAAGAGAGACACAAGAATGATGTTTTTAGAAGACTGGAAACCCTGATTTAAAGCAAGAGACTTGAGACATCCAGTCTGTTTAGTTTATCAAGAGAAGGTTAAGAGGTGACATGATCAGGGTCTATAAGTATCTATATAGGACAGTGGTTTTCAAACTTTTTTTCTCTGAACCCAGTTGAAAAAAATCATTCATGGCACAGCCCAATAATTACATCTCTGAGCAATGCATTCCAGTCTTGCGGCAGTAGGGGGTGTCACGACCCAGTACCTGAGGCTATGTCTACACTGGCAAGTTAGTTCGATTCCAAAGGGGTAGCCGTGTTAGTCTATTGTAGAAAGACAACAGAGTCTTGTGGCACTTTTAAAGACTAACAGATTTATTAATCGCATGAGCTTTCGTGGGAGAAAATCCCACTTCGTCAGACGCTTTGAAGATAGGAAAGTTATTGTAACTTTCCTATCTTCAAAGCGTCTGACGAAGTGGGATTTTCTCCCACGAAAGCTCATGCGATTAATAAATCTGTTAGTCTTTAAAAGTGCCACAAGTTAGTTCGAATTAAGGAGGCTTAATTCGAACTAACTAAAGCCACGGCTACACTAGGCTTTAGTTATTTCGAATTAAGGGCTTCCTTAATTCAAACTAATACGTTTGAATAGGGTATTTGAACTAAGGGTTAATTCGAACTAGTTAGTTCGAATTAACCAATGTGGCCATGTTAATTCGAACTAATTTCTTAGTTCAAATTAACCGGCCATTGAAATGAATGGGGATCGCTGATTCGAATTAAGCAAGTGCTTGCTTAGTTCGAACTAACATTCCAGTGGGGCCATGCTAGTTCGAATTAAGCTAGTTTGAACTAACTAAAATTAGTTCAAATTGGTTAGTTCGAACTAACTAATTCGAACTAATTTTACTAAGTGTAGACATAGCCGAAGGGTCTGCGACCCAGTAGTGGGTCCCAACCCATGGTTTGAAAACCACTGATCTAGGGAGGAGGTGTTTGATGCTAAAGGTCATTTTTAGTTTATCAGAAAAGGGTGCAGCAAGATCCAGTGGCTGGATGTGGAAGCTAGACAAATTCAAACTGGAAATAAGGGACAATATCTTATTCGTGGAGGTACGAACCATTGGGACATGTTTTAATAGGATGTGGTGGTTTCTTCTCCATGTGACGTCTCTAAAGCAAGACTCAAAGTGTTTCTGACACAGGGGTCAACAACCTTTGCCAGCCCCTGTGCTGGACCCTCCTTCTCGACCCTCAGCTGGTGCCAGTGGCTTCCTTGGCTGAAAAAAGCATCAGCTGCCTGAAAATTTGGTGGTGGTCATGGCTGGAGTGGGGGGTAAGTTCCCAGGCATGCTGCAGAAAGGTGCCACTCGTGGAAAGAAACCACCTGGAGTGGCTCCTCTTGGTGTTGTGCCTGGGGATGGGGGTCGCTAGGCATGCCATGGAAAGAAGCTGCCAGGAGTATCTCCTCTTTGCAGCAGCACACCATGGAGAGGAGCAGCTCCAGGCAGCTTCTATCTGTGGTATGTTTCAGGCATGGGCATAATGGGGACCCCCCTGTGCCCCAGCTGCCTCTGAAAGAAGCTGCCTGAAGTGGCTTTCAGTGGCAGAAGCAGCAATTTCTGTGGCGTCACAGAGGGTTCTGCATGCCATACTGAATTGACTTGCATGCCACTATTGGCACACATGCTGGGAGTGGCTTACCCCTGTTCTAAGATGTGCATGCTAGTTCACCCACAATTTGTGGGCCTGGTACAGGAAGTACTGGCTAAAATTCTGTGGCCTGTGTTATGGAGAAAGTTGGATTAGATGTTTCCTTCTGGCCTCAAAAACAAACAAACAAACAAACAAATAAAACCCCCTAAGAATCAGTAGATAACAAATGTGGCAGGAATATTTTGCATCCAAGAAGGCAGTGAATGAGGTGCATGAAGTGTGCTTGGGGAATTGGGAACTGGGTGGACAAGGCTGGAATGCATCATCCTGAACTAGCTGAGGGAAGACAACAGAGTCCTGTGGCACTTTTAAAGACTAACAGATTTATTTATCTCATGAGCTTTCGTGGGAGAAAATCCCACTTCGATTTTCTCCCACGAAAGCTCATGCGATAAATAAATCTGTTAGTCTTTAAAAGTGCCACAGGACTCTGTTGTCTTTTTACAATAGACTAACACGGCTACCCCTTTGGAATTTAGCTGAGGGAAGACAGCTGTGCAATCCTCCCACCAGGGGAATGAATTATTGGAACATCTTCTGGTTCTTTCTTTCAAATCTCTCAAGTTCTACTGAAGGCAGGAAAAAGCTGGTAGGTGACAGGGCTCAACAATGCAAAATGCTGATTATGGAGAATGGGTTTCCAGTGGGGAAACAGGTTACCACAATGAATGATGTTGCATAAAAACACCATGTTTCTGGGGACAGGGAAATGGTTCTTGGACGTCACCCAGGAAGGGGCAATATCTCCGATAATTCAGAGAAAGTGACAAATTGAGCCAAAAAAGGGGCTAAGCCAACAAGAGCAAATTGATGAGTTCGTCTCAGTTTTGCTCTTAAGATAGCAAGTGACATGCCCACTGTTTAATAAGTATTGGGCTGATTTTAAGGGTGTAGACATCTCCTCCTTTGCAATGCTATTCCCTGAGATTGCGTCTACACTGGCAAGTTAGGTCAACTTAAGGACGCTTAACGATTTAATGATGAAAAATAAATAAAATAAATTTAATGATTTAACGAGGTAAATAACTCAGTCATAGGTTGGTGGCCTACTGCTGGAGTGGATGGGTGAGGTTTTGAGGCCTGCATTTTGCAGGAGGTCAGACTAGATGATTGTACTGGTCCCTTCTGACCTTAAAATCAGTATGTCTACACTGGCAAGTTAGTTCAAATTACAGAAGCTTAATTTGAACTAACTTAAGCCGCGGCTACACTAGGCTTTCATTAGTTCGAATTAAGGGCTTCCTTAATTTGAACTAATAAATTCGACTATGCAATTCGAACTAAGGGTTAATTCGAACTAGTTAGTTCAAATTAACCAATGTGGCCATGTTAGTTCGAACTAATTCCTTAGTTTGAACTAACCAGCCCATTGAACTCAATGCAATTTGCTAATTCGAACTAAGCAAGTGCCTAGAATGGCACTTGCTTAGTTTGAACTAAATTTTGCTAGTTCGAATTAAGTTAATTCAAACTAAGTAAAATTAGTTTGAATTAGTTAGTTTGAATTAATTAATTTGAACAAACTTTGGTAAGTGTAGACATAGATATGAGTCTATAAGTCAATGGGCCAGTCCCAGCTGCAATGAAACCAACTTTACTCCATTGAAATCCATGAATAACATTGCTTTATAACAGTTGAAGTTCTGACAGCATATTCAGCCAAGTGTGGTTGAGATCCCACTTTCGTAAAGCAAATCCATTACCCATTGACTTTCTAGGTGAGGGATGCCCGGATGTCTTCTCTGCCCCCCAAATATAGGAGAGCAACCCTTTGAAGTGCACCTCAGGATGAAGTTTTCCCCCACCACTCTTTTTCTCTTCCTATTTGTTTCTTTCTGAAGGTCTCACAACCCTTCCTTTGCATTCAACTCAGACTGGTGGCAGGAGGCCCACTGTGAATCGGTCAATATTCAGTGTCCACATTTTCAGATAGTTGGGTGAAACATCTGACAGAAAATTGGTTTTTCATCTTTGCTGGTGACCGACCCACCTAGACACAGACTCGAACATATTTACAGGGAATATAACTCCCTACACACCATCTGGCTGTGTGTTTTGCAAGGATATTGATGAGCAGGGTGGCACCGGCTTTTATTTGAGACCTCTCATAATGCTCGTTAGTGAACTAGAATACATATACCAGTCTCAGGAGTCTTGTAATTCCTCCACACCCTCGCCTGGGCTCCTTGCTGGCAGGTGACACTGAGTGAACACCCATACAATATCCCTTAAGTAACCCTAACAGCCGTCATTTTCTGTACAGGTTCCAGAATCCTAGGCTGGGTGTGCCAGGTGCGGTGTTGCAGAGCATTGCCCAATGCTCCTGGATGTTGATAAAGAAGGAAAACAATAATGCCGCAGTCGGAGGGTGTCACCTGTGCACGAGCAAGACTTGTAGCTCAGGGGGAGTATAAAAAGCATCTAACCTCTGTGCTGTATTCACCACAACTGGCTGGTTGTCTTCTCAGCTCTCTGGGTATGTCCACACAGAAGCCTTAGGTTGACTTAAGGAAGGTTAAGTCAACCTACAGACTCCTGCATCCACACTGGGCTTTTATTAAGTCGACTTAAGTGTATCCTTAAGTCGACTTAATAACACCACCTCTTAAGGTCGACCTAAGGCTTAAATCAACTTTATTAATTTGACTTAAGCCAGTGTAGAGGGGGAATAACCCTTAAATCAACCTAATTGGACCCCAGGCCCTCTCTCAGAGTTCCTGGTTATTCCTCTGTCAACCTAGCACCTGCCAGTGTGGACGCAGGGCTGTGGACTCTCTAAGTTGACTTAACAAGGTCGACTTTAGGTCGACTTAAAGTTGACCTTGGTTAAGTCGACTTAACAGCGCCTCTGGTGTAGACGTAGCCCAATGGGTATGTCTACACTACAGGCTCTGTTAAGTCGACTTAACAAGGTTGACTTAAGTCGACTTTAAGTGTAGACAGTCTGTTAAGTCGACCTAACAAAGGTTGACTTTAAGTCAACTTAACAGAGCCTGTAGTGTAGACATAGCCTAGGTGCTGTCCATAGATATAGTAAGAGACAGACCCTGCCTCTAAGAAGGGATGAGATGGAGAAAAGGAGGATTATTGATCCTATTTTCCAGGTGGGGAATTGAGGCACAGAGAGATGACAACCAGTCAGGAAAGCTATGGTGGAGTGAGAATTAAGCCCAACTCTCCTAAGCAATTGTCCAAACTGGCTTTAAGTCAACTTAATAAGGTTGATTTAAGCCTTAAGCTGACCTTCAGAGGTGGTGTTATTAAGTTGACTTAAGGAAGAGATTAAGCCGATTTAATAAGTGCCCAGTGTGAATGCGGCGTTCTGTAGGTCAACTTAAGAGTCGTTAAGTCGACCTAAGGTGCAAGTGTAGACGTAACCAGTGACTCAGCTGCAGAGTCTGTGTGCTATTTGAAAACAAATAATAACACAATACTATTCTTGGTACGTTTCACAGCCATGAGGCAGACCAAGAAAGAAGGCTCATTCACGTGTTCTATATTTTAACAGTTTCTTAGGCTATGTCTACACTTACATAGTTAAGTCGACTTTGTTAAGTCGACTTAACAGCAGAGATAGCTGTTATATTGGCTTTAAGTTGACTTAATAAAGTCGACTTAGCTTTAATCCCCATCTACACTGGCTTTAAGTGGACTTAGGGAGTTGATTTAAGGCTTAAGTTGACCTAAAACTAGGTGTTATTAAGTAGACTTAAGAAAAGCCCAATGTGGATGCGGCTTTGTTTAGGTTGACTTAAGTGTCTTTAAGTCGACCTAACTTGCCAGTATAGATGCACTCTTAGGCTATGTCTACACTTACCAAAGTTAGTTCAAATTAGTTAATTCGAATTAACTAATTTGAACTAATTAACTTAATTCGAACTAGCAAATTTTAGCTGCACGCATGGCACTTGCTTAGTTTGAATTAGTCAATTGCATTGAGCTCAATGTGCCAGTTAATTTGAACTAAGCACTTAGTTCGAACTAACATGGCCACATTGGGTTAATTCGAACTAACTAGTTCGAATTAACTCTTAGTTCGAAAAGTATAAGCGAATTTATTAGTTTGAATTAAGGAAGCCCTTAATGAAAGCCTAGTGTAGCCAAGGCTTAAGTTAGTTCGAATTAAGCTTCCTTAATTCGAATTAACTCTCCAGTGTAGACATAGCCTAATTAGATAGTTGTCATCCTGTTTCAGGTTCCCTAAGATGCTCAGCAAGATGACAACCGAGCTGGAAAAATGCTTGGAAGCCATTGTCAAGATATGTCAGAAGTATGCCCTGGAATTGGATACCTGTGGTTGGTTGGCCTAAGCCAGCTGACTCAGAGTTGTGGGCTGTTTCAGTCAATGTCTGTTTGTGGCCTGAGCTCTGGTACCCTGCCACTTCACTGGGTCCTAGAGCCCAGGTTTCAGCCTGAGCCTGAATGTGTACACCACAGTTAAATAGCCCCCTGACTCCAGCCCCATTGGAGACATACCCTCGGGAATTAGTAATCAGCAAGCTCCCACTGAAAGTCACGGAGAGGCAGGTATCTACCAGCCCTTCACATCTTTGAAATCTCTCCCCAAGTGGGGAACTTACAGACTAGGATTTGGCTTTCAAAAGTTGCATGGACAGTTCATGTAGAATGGCTGGCAATGCAACCCCCCCCCCCATCTCCATGTCACTACTGGGTTCTTCCTTTTACTCTTTCTCCTTTTGCAGCCCGGCATGACAGAAAACGCTTACCTAGACAAGCTGTTTAAGGAAGCTGACAAAACCCAAAATGGATCCGTCAGATTCACTGAACTAGTTACCACTCCGGCACTTGTGGTTATTGATGTGCACAATAAGTCACATGTGCTTGGTGGCACAGGGCATAGGCATCCGGGTCATGGGCACGGGCACAGTAATTAGTTTGGCTTGAGCATAATCCTGGCTTGGATCCTGGAAGCTCCTCTGAGCATTGATGTCATGGCGGTGGCACTAACCCCAACGATGACCATAACTGCTGAAATCAGTTAGACCCTTTGAATTAGTACAAGATTAGATTTTGCAAATATCAAATGTAACCAGAGAATCTTTGCCTGTTTGTGCCGAAAACATAGCAATAAAACTTGCCTCTAAAGCCTTCCCCTGTGTCTGTTCTTGTGGGCTTCAGTCTCCGGACAATGATGTAACTTGCTGAAGTTGTGTCCTAATTATGGCACCAGGAAGATGTGCTCAGACATTTATGAGTGCCAGTGCAAACAAAACGGTGTGGGTTGGAGAAGAAGGGTGGCCTGGCAGATAAGATATAAAAAGGACATAAGATTCTATGCCCAGCACAGGACTGGGTGCCTGGTTTCCTGGGTTCTACTCCCACATTTGCCACTGACTCAGTGGGTAAACTTAGCCAAGGCATGTTATTTCCCATCTCACCAGACTGGGAGGAAAGGTTGTGTGGAGGGTAAAACAAGGGCCTAGGAATCTAGAGACATGAGTTCTATCTATTCTAAGCACCAGTCAGAATTCCTGGGTTCTTCTCCTGCTGCTGCACTAGGATGTTGGGTAAATTTCAGCAAGTTGCTTCCCTTTTGTATTCTTCAGCGATCACCTTCTGCCAAGTGGCAAGGCAGGAGGCTGCAGAAAACTAAATGCAACTGAACAGGGCAGGGCTGGGGCAATGAAAGGGTGACTAAACATGACACAGTCATACAATGTTGTTCCAATACAGGTTAGTGCAATATCAGGTTGCATTTCTATCTTGGTCATTCATGGACTTGCATCATATCCACATGAGGGAGCAAATGGCACAAATGGTACTGCTGCCTCTCTCCTCTTCTTAGGCAGAGGTAACGTGATAGGTGCCCAGTAGTGCTCTTGTTAATGCTGGATCAGCTTCTCTGGAGCACCCCGTCCTGCCCATCCCTTTTTACCTCGTGTTTATAGTCCATGCTTGCAAAAAGCAATGAGGCCACTCTGGTATGCAGCCCCCACTGGGGCACCATCTTCCAAAATACACCACATTAGCTCTGGTGACCTGGCACTTCGCTGTGACTCTCAGGTCTCACCTCACTCTGTGGGTGCTCAGTTGGAGTTGAACTCAGGAGGCCACACCACTTGATCTAAAGGAGTAACTCCATTAGTGGGAAGCATTAGTATACTCTTATCCTCTCTTGTGGAGCAACAATCACTTAGCCAGTGGGATATATGTGCGCCATTCAGGGTGGTGCACACTTCTCTCACATGCTCCTAGTACACTTTTGGAGCTGTAGATATAATAATAATATATCTGGCTGGATAGGATACAGCCACTTTTATTTAGCACCGCAAAAGCACTCAGTCCTGAATCACCAGCTTCTGGAAAGGGGCTGACACGTTCTGCATCCTGAATGGCATGGGAAGGAATTCCTAGCAAATGGGTATAGAAGATCCAGCCAGTTATTAGAGGTCAGACTTTTCTTTGTCCTAGGTGCCCATTTGCACTTCATCCAAACAGCACTGAGGTTCCGGTGATACAAAATTGTGGCCATAGTTCAGTTTCCCCAGTCCAGCTTCAGGTCCATCCTATCCCTTAGTTTCTTTCTAGGCTCAAAAGACTTTTGTAGAGCTTGTAACTGGAGTTTCCCAGCCAGCACCTCCTGATCCCTCATATTGACTAAAAGGTGCAGTTGATTATTTGACAACACTCACCGTTCATTCTTAAAAAGGTTCAATAGATAGGAAAATCAAACACAGCCAAATGTCTAAAGGCACAACAGAACAATATGAAAAGGTGATAGAGAGCCCCTCCTTTCTCGCAGCATGTTCTCCTTACACAGAAAGTGTGCTTCGAAGACATGCATTTCAGCTATCAATATTTACTACAAACCCATCTCCATATCACGAACATTCGATCCATTAGTTCATAATAGCTTCTTGTTCTGGACCTTCCTTTATTTGGGATACTAGAATTCCTGGAACTGGTCTGTAAGTAACTCCTTGTATTGTCCAACATCCCATTTTGTCTACTCCACAGGTTTCTTTAACTGTGCTTGGGACAAAGTATTCATGCACTTTCTCTCTGACAAGTTTCTTAGTTTTGAATACCAATGTTGACTTCAGCTTTGCAAAGGGTTATGGGATACTGGGCACAGGTGAACAGAACTGTGAGAAGTACAGTACAGAGTAAATAGTATAAAATGGATACTATACCAATACCAGGCCCATAATACTAGTAATGTAATGTGTACTAGGCCTAACATATTTGTATTGAGTGACACTGAATTCCAGCCTGTCTAGTTGACTTCTGCTCCCTGCACACCCCCATCCCACCCCCCAGCCTTTTGCCTGAGTGCTAAGGATCATCCATTTCCCAGGGCTTCTATCTGCAGATGCTCTGGAAAGCCACTAAGCCCCTTCCTCACACTGGATCCATCCTCCAACTCTCTGGGTGCGTCTATGCTGGCAACTTAGGTAGACTTAAGGAGGCTTAAGTCGACCTAAACAAAGCCGCATCCACACTGGGCTTTTATTAAGTTGACTTAAGCATTTCCTTAAGTCCACTTAAAGAAAGCTTAAGTTGACTTGAGCCTTAAATTGACTTCTTGAGTTGACTTAAAGCCAGGGTGGACTAGGATTAGTGCCTTATTAAGTTGACTTAAAGCATTAAGTTGACATAATAAGGTTGATAAGGGGCTATGTCTACACTAGAAAAAGTTAAGCCGACTTAACAAAATCGACTTAACTTTTCTAGTGTAGACATAGCCTCTTTGACTAAACTCAGGATGGCCCCGACAATCCCCAGCAACCTGGTTTCTAGTCACATAATTCCCCTAAGACATCAATTCTTCCACTCACTCCCTTCCCGTAGGGAGATGCTAAACTGATCTGAGTTTGTGCTGGTTTAACTTCAACCAGTTTTTAAACTGGTGCAACTTGTGTATTCAGACAGGACCTGGGAAGTTTTCTAGGCTGTGCAAATCCCATCCAGGACGGCTGGTGCTGTTGTGACTTTAGGACTTTGTAGAGTAGGTGCCTTCAATTTGTGCCCCAATGTTGTCCAGGTTCTGAGGTAAACAGAGCCAGTGGCTGAAGACTGGAAGGTGGAATCGATTGTTTTGCAGATGTGTTCCTTAGAATGACGCATGTTCAACCGTGCCAAATGGGATTATTAAAGGAGATTGCTGCTAGCTTTGGGCAGGAAAGATTTCAATCAGTGGGGCAACAGGCAATCCAGGTCAGAACATGTCAGCTGTGTTGGCTCCCAGGAGCTATGAAATCAGAGGTGAATACAAGGATACTTTTAGGCAATTAATTTTTAAATGCAACAAAACCCCACAGGCCCTGGAGGATACTAAAATTTCCAGTGGTCAGTTGAAACTGGAGTCAGTCCTGTGTGAAACTGGGGTCTGTCATGTATTAAGATTAAATAATGATCAATAGACATAGCAGGCTTCAGAGTTCCCTTATTGCACTTTATTCAGCATATCTGGCAAGGACTGCCAGCAGACACACAGGTTTACCTAAGCCCTTAACAACACTCCCATTTATCACTATGGCAACTCCCAATGGCCCCAGTAACCTGAGATGCCAGGGGTCTGAGCTGTTGAGAGGTGGGAGCTAGATTTAGGGAGTTAAACTCTGAACTCTCGTTCTTTTAATTTGGACCCTGACAACGTTTTCTGATTGTTATAGAATCATGATTCATAGGGTTGGAAGGGACCTCATGAGGTCATCTAATTCAACCCCCTGCTAAAAGCAGGACCATTCCCACTAAATCATCCCAGCCAGGGTTGTGTCTAACTGGACCTTAAATATTTCCAAAGATGGAGATTCCACTACCTCCCTAGGTAATCCATTCCAATGCTTCACCAGCCTTCTAGTGAGAAAGCTTTTCCTAATATCCAACCTCAACCTCCCCAGCTGCAACTTGAAACCATTGCTCCTTGTTCTGTCCTCTGTTACTACTGAGAACAGCCTAGCTACCTCCTCTTTGAAGCACCCCTTGAAGTAGTTGAAGGTTTCTATCAAATCCCCCCTCAGTCTTCTCTTCTGCAGACTAAATAAGCTTAGTTCCTTCAGTCTTTCCTTGTACGTCGTGTACCCCAGCCCCCTAATCATTTTCGTTGCCTTCCGCTGGACTCTTTCTAATTTGTCAACATCCTTTCTGTAGTGGGCAGCCCAAAACTGGACACAGTATTCCAGATGCGGCCTCACCAGTGCCGAATAGAGGGGAAAAATCACATCCCTCGATCTGCTGGCAATACTCCTACTGATGCAGCCTACTATGCCATTGGCCTTTTTGGCAACAAGAGCACACTGTTGATTCATATCCAGCTTCATCCACCATAACTCCCAAGTCCTTTTCTACAGTGCTGCTACTTAGCCGATCGGTCCCCAGCCTGTAGCAGTACATGGGATTTCTCCGTCCTAAGTGCAGGACTTAGCGCTTGTCCTTGTTGAACCTCATGAGATTTCTTTTGGCCTGGTGCTCCAATTTGTCTAGGTCTCCCTGAATCCTGTCACTGCCCTCCAGTGTGTCTACCATTCCCCCAGCTTGGTGTCATCCACAAACTTACTAAGCGTGCAATCTATCCCATCATCCAGATCATTAATGAAGACGTTGAACAGAACTGGCCCCAGCACCGACCCCTGGGGCACTCCACTCGTTACTGGTTGCCAACTAGACATTGAGCCATTGATTCCTACCCGCTGAGCCTGATGATCTAGCAGGTTTTCTATCCACCTTACGGTCCACTCGTCCAACCCATACTTCCTTAACTTGCCGATGAGAATGTTGTGGAAAACTGTATCAAAAGCCTTGCTAAAGTTGAAGTATATCAGGTTGACGGCTATTCCCGCATCCACAATCTAATTCCCCATCAGGGTAAGCTTTTGTGGGAGACTAAATCTGTATATTGCAAAACGACAGAGGCCATTTCAAACTGGAAGAAAGGTGCACAGTTTTTGCAGTGAGGTTAAGCAATAGCTTGCCTAGGGTTGTGGTGGATTTACCATCACTTGGAATTAAAGCTAGTTGAAAAACAAGGGCTTTTGCCATGGAAGTCTGGTGAAAAATCAAACACTTTTGATTGAAGCTAGAAAAATTCTGTTCAGAAAGTCTGCCATGCATGCTTCATGGGAGTTGTAGTTTGGATTTCTTATACCCTGATTCTTCTCTACAGACTGGTGTCCCTTCTCAGACTACATCTCCCATGAGGCACCCTGACCTCCCCTCTTGCTCAGCTGTTGAAGTGTACCATGAGAGTTCTTAGCCACAATGCATCTGGGGAGCTGTAGCTGGCCAAGGAACCTGATCCGCAGAAAAGAAAGGTGGCATGAGGCAGATAACTCCTTTGAGAAACTGAATTGCAATATTTTAGTTTTCAGGTGTTCAGTTTCCCGATGAGCAGCAGAAAGCTTTTGTGGAAAGCAGACGCCTTTTGCCAAATAATTCATTTAATTGAAATCGCATTTTCTGTTGAAAAAGAGTTTTGGTGGCAGGCTAACAGCCAGCCCTGCTTGAAATCTTCCAGTTCAGATGGGCATCCTTAAAGAGACAGCCTCTAGTTCAACCACATGCTTTTGCGGTTGGTGCAGGAATCCCGGCTGGGAGGGACATTATCTGGTCCTGTGCTATGCAGGAGATCAGAGGAGAGGATTAGAACAGTCCCTTTGCCCCATTGCTTTGGGAAGCTGATTGTGAACCTGGCTGTGTGGTTCCCCACTCAGAATGCAGCCTTTCCCCCACATGTGTGCAGGCATTGTGCCAGCCAGTGGCTGCACAAGGTCAGTCCTACAAGGAGTATTGGAGAGAATAATTGATATATCCAGGACTGGAGGAAGAGAGGAGTTAGGGAAATAGCAGACAGAGGTTAAGCAGGAGGAGACAAAAAGCGACCTCTGCCCCTGTCAACAGCACTGGGATGACAATGCCCTGATTCCCCTGGAGACAGGCTGTATCCACCCCATCTCCTGCCAGTTCACAGCAGTTCATCCACAGATGGCACCTCAGACGGCACACCAGCCTACCAACCTCCCCTTGCTGGGGTGGTCTCCCATGAGCCAGAGCCCAGCTGTGACCTCTGGCTGGCAACACTGATGGGGCTCACCCTCAGCTTGCCCAGTACAGAGATGCAAAGGGAGTTGTGCTATGCGTGACACACCACCGCCATGGAAGTGCTAGAAGGAACTATTCCAGTGTTGCCTTGCATGGCCATCATTTACACCAGGCAGAGATAACAGAGGATGGTTTGAGGTTGCCCGAGCAGGGGAATCTCTTGTTGGCTTGTCATACTCTGGCTTCAGGGAGCTTTACAGGTTCTAGCTGACAAGATAGTCCCAGGTTATAGCCAAGAATTTGATTTCGAGAGGCAGCCATTACCCTACCTTCTACAGGGCTCTGGGCATGTAGCACTTTTGACAGTCACATGCACTCCACACCCCTTTGGCTGGAATTTGAGAAGTGGGTGCAGCAGGACAGGTGGGTCTGTGCAGAAAAATGATTCAAGCTGCCATGAAAAACAACTGAAAATAGCCACTGTGCAAGTGCAGCTACTGTTTTGCAAGCCCAATAGAAGAACTAGGATGTAGATGCTGGTGAGGAACACTTCCTGACAAGAAGGAAGAAAAGCTGGAGATATGCTGAGATGAGTCAGGGGTAACATAAAGGTAACACAATTAGATCCCTGCCTGCTAATACTGGATTTCTGGACACAACGGAACACCCAGAAACAGAGATCAGAGCAATTCTTGCATTCTCCCAATTTCTACCCTCTTCTTGGTCTGCACTACACCCCCTTTTATTGCACCCTTTTTAGGCTACATCTACACATCATGCTGCTGGGTGTGGTGCCCAGTTTGAGGAGACATGCCAGCACTAGCTCTATAGAGGGATTAGCCACTCTGGATCCCTACCCAGGAAAGACCACAGAATCGTAAGAGTTTAAGGCCAGAAGTGACCTCCAGACCATCTTACCTGGCCTCCTGTACATCACAGGTGGCCAGCCCCACCCAATCCCACTGAAATTAGTCTCCTGGGGGATGTGGTCCTTGGGCTAGATCATTACATGCCACAGGCAGAGAAAGGGAGGCATCGAGGAGCACCAGTGCCCACAGACCCCGCAATGGCAGGGGAACTGTGAAATGAGATACCCCCAGGTTATCCTGCCAGTCACCCACATGATACAGAGAAAGGTGCAAAACCCTAAAGGTCACCATCAATCTGAGCTGAATTCCTTCCCAACTCCACCTGTGGTGAAGGGTGACCCTGGGCATGTGGGCGAGAAGCAGACAGCTAGTCACTAAGGGAAAAGGTGCTCGGTGCCACCTCAGAGCCTTGGCCCACTCTCTCCCATCTCTCATCTCCAGCTGGGGCCACCCTCATTGCTTCAGAGGTAGGAGATGAAGAATGCGTGGAGGAGGTGGGCTCCTTTCTGACTCCTGCAGGTCACTGGCTGACACCCGGAAATGAGCCCTAGACTGGAAGTGAGTCCCAGGGCTGGAGAGCCCTTCCCCACTCCATCACAAGCCACCCTGTCTGTCACAAAATCACACTCTGAAAATGTGTCCAGGCAGCACTCCCTTAAAGCTAATTCAGTTGTTTATTCCTGTGACGACCAGATTCCTGTGATGACCAGGGTCCAGACCAGACACCCTCAGAGGAGAAGAGACCCTCTCAATAAATAGTTAAACCAACTGACTCCATACTGTGGAGTGTATTGAGGAAGCTCTTTTAAGAAAGCCTCTACTTCACTGAGGTTACTGGCTATGGTGAAATCTATGTACAGGGAGTGGCTGTGAAGGACTGCAAGTGCTGACGTACAATTGTCACAGTAACGGTGGTGTGATTTCAGCATCCCCTCACAACAGGGCTGTGAAGCAATCAAACTGGCTTCATGCACTGAGCCCTTGTACAGCTGAGGGAAAAGTGGTGAGGAACCGCCAAAGCAGATGGGTAAAGTTTGACCAATGAAAAGACAGCTCCAGGCTTTGAAAACTAAGAAACCAGGGAGTCCCCCCACCCTCTATTTTGAATAGCTAGAATGACTGAAGAAAGAAACTCTGCAAACCCTTTGAAAACAGAAGGAGCTTGAATTAAAGAAAAATCCAGAACTTGGGGGACAGTCACATGGTGGGAGGCTGTCTGCTAGCTGGAGAGTACACATGGACGCTGGTTTAAGGCAATATGTAACTCTCATTAGAAAAACAAACAAGGAGTCCTGTGGCACTTCTGAAGGCTAACACATTTATTTATCGCATGAGCTTTCGTGGGAGAAGCATCTGACGAAGTTAGTCTTTAAGGGTATATCTACACTAGAAAAGCTAAGTTGACTCTCTTAAGTCGACTTAACAAGGTTGACTTAAGTTGACGTAAAGTTGAGCTTGTTAAGTTGATTTAGAGAGTCTACACTGGAAACTTAAGTCGACTGCTTGCGTCCACACAGGCAGGTGTTAGGTCGATGGAGAGCTGGGGCTCCAAAGGGAGGCGCGGCTCCCGGGGCAAGCAGGGAGTCATGGCTTCCTTGTCCTGGGGAGCCATGGATCCCTTCTCCCCAGCCCATCCCCTAGCCATTTAGGTCAATTTAGGGCGTTAAGTCGACTTAGGATATCCACACCGCCTTTAAGTTGACTTAATAAGGTCGACTTAGACCTTAAGTCGACCTAATGAGCGGGAGTTATTTAGTCGACTTAATGAAAGCCAGGTGTGGACGCGGCATTCTGTAGGTCGACTTAAGCGTCCTTAAGATAACCTAAATTGTAAGTGTAGACGTACGCTAAAAGTGCCACAGGAGTCCTTGTTTGTTTTGCCTAGACTAACACGGCTACTCCTTTGGAATTTATTAGAAAGGGGATTTTCCTCTGAGATGAAAGTGTAAAGCTTGAGGTTGTGTCTTGATTATTTTCTTTGTAACGTGTGTGTGTTTGCTCCCCCCCAAACATTTCACTGTTGAATCTATGGTTTTTCTATTAAATAACCTTTTGTTCATCCCAGGCAGGTCTCTGGGGTGCACAATTGTGAGGAGTGTGTGTGTCGAAAGGACCTGATGACTCTCTGACTGGTTTCATACTCCCCAGGGTGACAAATCAAGGGGGAATGACCATTAAGAACACTATGCTGGATAGAAATAATTCATCTAATTTCTTGGTAAATAAACTTAATCCCACCACATTTCAGTGAACCTGTTCTAAATATAAAGGAGGCTTTCGCAATGCACCTACTCTGAAGGTTGATAGACTGAGGTCTTCACAGGATAAGAGGGAGTCCTCTATGAGACTTTCCTGCTTTCAGCCCTCTGATGCATGCATTTAGAGATTTGGGGTGATAACATTCAGCAGCTGTCAACAATGGGGATGGAGTAAGGTGTCTGAAAAAAGCTGTAACATTTTCAAGGATTCCAGAGCAGGTGTGACCTGTCATAAGTGTATAATCTGCAACATGCCTGAAATAGACCAAATTGCTTAGGGAGGGGTGATCTTGTGTATTGAAGCAAGAAGCAATCTGGTAATTTCCAGAAAGTGTGAGAAACAGGTTTTTACCTGTACCCATGTGACACAATTGTTGATGAAACAGAGCTTAGGGAACCTGTATAAAAAGGTCTGGCCAGAACAGTGGGAACACCATAACTCATTGATCCATTCTCTGACTCTTAAGGGCTATGTCTACACTGGCAAGTTAGTTTGAATTAAGGAAGCTTAATTTGAACTAACTAAAGCCATGGCTACACTAGGCTTTAATTAGTTTGAATTAAGGGCTTCCTTAATTCGAACTAATAACTTCGAATAGGGTATTAGAAGTAAGGGTTAATTTGAACTAGTTAGTTTGAATTAACCAATGTGGCCATGTTAGTTTGAACTAATTTCTTAGTTCGAACTAACCGGCCCATTGAAATCAATTGAAATTGCTAATTCGAACTAAGCATGTGCCATGAATGGCACTTGCTTAGTTCGAACTAATTTTAGTAAGTGTAGACATAGCCAAGGAGACTTGGGTAAGTCTGTTTATTGCCAACTCTTTTAAGACCTTGTAGCCTACCTGATAGCCATGGAGAAAAATGTTCAGAATGTAATTTCTTCTGTCAACTGAACTAACTTATATTTTATTTCCAGGATCATTCATTTGGTCCAGTGCTGGGATGCAGGGGTGGGTCTGGAGGCAAAAAAGCTGAGGAGGTTGCTGGAGAGGAAACTTCTAAGATGGGCCATCCATATTGGCAAGGATAATGCAAGGAGCCATGAAGGCTAATGTGTCCGCATTTCATTATTACCATTTGCACTACTGTAATGTCTGTCTCCAGCCGAGATCAGAGCACCTTTATGCTAGATGTTCCCTGTCCCAAACAGTTTGTAATCAAAGGCCCTAACTCTCCAGGGAATCTAGAATTCAAATCAGAGCCAGAAGTCCAATGTGCAGATTCAATTAGTGTGAAAGAAGCACAGGGGTCTGACGGTTCTGAGTCAATCTCTGGTGTTTGCCAGGCCTAACTCCAGGGCTGCTGCAACAGGCAATGAACACAGATCATCTGAGTTACACCATACAACCAGTGCTGTCTGAAATGTTATACAGGATGTTACATTCTCAAACAAACAACTTCCAAAGGGGTGGCCATGTTAGTTTAGGTCAGCCAAACAAACAAGGAGTCCTGTGGCCCTTTTAAAGACTAACACATTTATTTATCACATGAGCTTTCGTGGGAGAAAATCCTTCAAACCATCTGACGAAGTGGGATTTTCTCCCACGAAAGCTCATGCAATAAATAAATTTGTTAGTCTTTAAAAGTGCCACAGGACTCCTTGTTTGTTTGGCTGACCTTTACATTCTCAAGGCACTTTTTAAACTCACAGCTCCCCTCTGTGGTGTGTTTCATTATTACCATTGTAAGAAATGGGAAAGATACCGTCCCAGTAACTTGCTAAAGGCCATAAAGCAGGTTCCTGGAAGTGTCTTTGCAGAGCTCCAGCTCTGCCAGAACAATCTTGCTGGATGCAGTTCCAGCCCCTGTTTTCTAGAGCCAGAATGTTGTCTCATTGTGGTATTTGCGTTTGTCACTTTGCAAGCCTTGGACTCAACCACGATTTCTATGGAACTAAAACTCATTTGTTCCATTCCTAGGGCCCACTCCCCATGCTACCTCTCAGGGTTAGCATTCCCTTTGGCGCCATTACTACCATAAAAATGTAATAAAGAAATGAAGGTTCTGGACAAAATCTTCTCCCATGCAAATAACCAGAGGTGGCTCAGTTTATTCAGCACTCACCTGCTGTTTAGAGCAGGAGAAGTGGCTCTGAGAGTGCGTCTACACTGGCAGCTTAGGTCGACTTAAGGAGGCTTAAGTCGACCTAAACAAAGCCATGTCCACACTGGGCTTTTATTAAGTCGACTTAAGCATTTCCTTAAGTCAACTTAAGGAAAACTTAAGTCGACTTAATAACACCGGTTTTAGGTCAACTTAAGCCTTAAGTCGACTCCTTAAGTTGACTTAAAGCCAGTGTGGACAGGGATTAGTGCCTAAATTGACTGTATTAAGTTGATTTAAAGCATTAAGTCGACTTAATAAGGTTGACAAGGGGCTATGTCTACACTAGAAAAGTTAAGTCGACTTTATTAAGTTGACATAATAAGGTCAACTTAACTTTTCTAGTGCAGACATAGCCTGAGAGACTATAGCTCACTGAATTACTCAGTTTACATTGCAGGGAGAGAGCTGTTTCCACTGAGTTTTAAGTCTGGATTCCTGTAAATTGCAGAATTAGACTAGCTGTACATTTTCTGCAGGAATGTGTCAATTTTGACTAGAGCAAAATTGGAAAGGATGCACTGTTTGGAGCAGAAAATTTCTGTTTCTCGTTTAATTGTTTGTTTGATGTTATTCAAAAAGGCAAAATTAAACTGAAGCATTTCTAGTACTCCCCTATTCACTTCATTCCCTGGGGATATTTGTGGTTATGATAGTGGGGGCTCCAAACCCCTTCTGATTTGGACCATAAAGTCAGCTTGGCTTGGGTCTGGTGGAATCGCCTTCGCTTCCAGGCCCCGAAGTCTGGTGAGACCTAGCACAATGCCGAGTGTGCGCATGTGGAAGAGAGGCAAAGGTGGCTGGCGACAGAGGGAAGCAGTTCCATCTCGAGCTTCCCATAGCCACACCCCACTTCTCTGTGAAGCACTCAGGTCTCCCAGTGAGGGCAATGCCCAGCAGGATCCTGCTGAAAGAGCTCAGCAAAGCGGTTAGTGGCTGCAACACAGGCAGGGGCTGTGTGCTGGAAATGCCCATGTGGAAGAAGTGTGCAAGGGATGAGCATTCACCTCTCCAGCCATTGTGGCATGCCCAGGAAAGGCATATACAGCTCAGCAAGATCAAGCTGATGTAACCTTCTGCTAGTTGGAGTCAGAAAGAACAAGGACTGGCTTCAGTATACGGAACTGGCTCGAGCACCTACCCTGTAACCTGAGAGACTCACACCCCACCCCTGGCTCACCCAAAGAGGCAGGACTTTTTGTGCAAGCATAAGGAGTGAATGTAGGAAAGAGACTTTAATAACAGGAGGAAAGTGATCTGGCCTTGACTTGGGAAAACTCAGCAAGCAGGATTCACACACATAGACCACAAAGGAAACTCCCACCCTGGAGACTGTGGAGCAATTTCCTTTCACCTCAGGGTCCTGATTCCAACAAGAAGTTCCTTTGGTGGGCCCTTCCTCACACAGCCCTCTGCTCACAGGTGTTTTCCTTAATCAGGGCAGACCCAAAGTCTAGAGGTGCTGCTCAGAGGCAGCCTTTGGCTATTGGGGGCCCTAGGCGAAGGCTCATTGTGGGGCCCCCACAGACCTGCAGGAGGCCCTCCTTGTGACCCTGCCACCTCCCCCTACCACCCCGTCCCCAGCTCCCCCACCACGACCCTGGCCCCCTGGGCCAGCTTCTCCTCCTGCTGCCAATTGAGGCATTTGTGGCTTTTGGGGTAGTCAAAGCAGGTGATGGGGCCCTTTGCTGTTCGGGGGCCTAGGCGTGCGCCTGCTTCGCCTACCCCAAAAGCTGCCTCTGGTGCTGCTGCAGGGCATTCAGCTCCCACCCTGGCTAGGGAGAGAGGGGAAGAAGGCACCTTGCTGATTCCTCTGTCCAGCCACTTACCATTCCAGCTGCTCTGCTGGCCACTTGCCACCCATGTCTGGCCGTTCAATCAGCCACCCTGCTGGCCACTCCACTGCACATCGTCACCTTCTGCTACCATCTGCTTCTCCAGCAGGTTAGTCTCCGGAGTTGGCACCCAGCTCTCTGATTCTCAGCGATTCTCAGCTCTCACGGGAGTGAAGCGCAGGGCTGAAGCTGGGCAGGAAAGCTGTTCCCCAGAGGATGATTTCCGTTCTAGGCAACATTTAACAAAACAAAAGATAACTAATGGAATCTTAATTAGCTCTATCTTTGACCAGTGGGAGGGGAAGATTAAACCAGGCCCAGTGCTCTTGGGTAAAGCCCAGACAAAAAGAACCATAAAAAAAGCTTTAATCCTTGCCTTGCCAATCCAGTCTCTACAGTAAGTTAGAGCAGCCTCAGGGCTGCTCTAAGTTATGGTCTTCCCATTGGCCCCTATGAATCTTGAGGAGCAGAGAAGAGTCACAGGGCAAGGTGAAATCCTACCTCAGGAGCTGCAAGCAGAAGGAAGCCCAGAATACTTCACCTTACATTGCTGATGGCTTCTGGGTGGGGACCAGGACTGGAGACCGCTCCTCAGTCATGAGGACAGTGGCTGCTGTGGGGAAGCCTGCTCTGCTCATCTGCTCTGGGCAACTCCTGGTCCCCCAGGGGAATTGGCAGGGCATTTCTTTACCAGTTAGCTTATGTGCAAAGCATCCTGGGCCTGGGCTGTCCCCTCTCCTATGGACATAGGAAGGGGAGGAAACCTCCATTAAGACTTGCGGGATGGTTCTGGTGTAGAGTGTGTTTGCCCTCATGGAGGGACAGCTCCTGGGGCTGCATCCCCAGCTCCATCTGTATGGAGACTCTATGAGAGCCATAGAGACCCCTCTGTCTGAGACATGGGCTGCCCATTCAAATGGGATTTGTAGGCCCCAGGGAGGGTGGACAAAAGCTCGTGCACCTTGGCGGGGGTTAATATTCTGCATCCTCCCATCCCAGTCATAGTTCCTTGCCTGGGGCCCTTCATGTAGTTCAGATCCTTGGGCTATTCACCCACTCCATACAGCATGGAGGAGATCAGTGCAGAGAGTATGGAACTCCTCCACAGGCTTCAGGGACTCGGAATCCATGCATACTGTGAAGCCTGTGGGGAAGTTAGGTGGCAGCAATGCTCCCCACCAGCAGATTATTTGCCCACTGCAACATCTGGCTCAAAAATCAGGCATTAAAAACTGGACGAGAGAAAGATTTTGTCTTTAAGCAGCCAGCAGCTGAGCTCCAGGATCTCTGTATTCTGTAAACAGTGTCAGGGCCCGCTGACACTATTGCAGATGAAAGACGGTGTGTATTTTTGGTTGTGGTGGCGGGGTCTGCATCAATGGTAATTTTAAAATCAGGATGGGCTGTTTTTCTAAAGAAGGGGCTCTAGTTCAAACAGGAATTACCTCAAGGAAGCTCTGTGGCCAGGATTAGAGATATAGGGGGTCAGAAAAGACAGAATTGGCCCTTCTGGACTTAAAACATACGACTCTCTGAATTTAAAGTGCGATAGCTATCCCTGAAGAACTGCTGTGTTATCTGCTCTTCTAACTTACCCTGGTTGTGAGCTCACCTGGGAAACGTAAGTGAAAGTTCATAGTGTGACACAATGACCTGAAACAGCTGATGTCCATAGGAAAAGGGTGCACGAGAGAGACAGAGGGCTGCTCCCCCCCCCCCCCCCCCCCCGTCTCCCGGCACCAAGGGCCTCTTTCATTCCTAATCCTGAGAGCTGTCTCATAGACTTTAAGGTCAGAAGGGACCAGTACGATCATCTAGTCTGACCTCCTGCAAAATGCAGGCCTCAAGACCTCACCCACCCACTCCAGCAATAGGCAATAGTCATCAACAGACTGGGCCAAAGAGGCACCCAGATGACATCATTACCTACACCGACTCAACCCAGCCTCCCCCTGGGATGTGAGACTTTCTCTCCTCACCCTCCTGTGTCCTTTTCCTTCCCCTCCCTTATTTCTTCTCTCTCCCATCTCTCTCTCCTTTTTCCTTCAGTTTAGGAAGAGTCTGCCTTAGCTGCCATGTCTGTCTTTCTTACAGCACCGCTGTAAGCCTGTAAGCCAGCAAAGCACCCAGCTCAACTAACTGGGTCTCTTTCCCCCAGCAGGACAGTTATTACCATCTTTGGAATCATCTATGAGACTTTTGGATGAGGGGGATTTTCCTTCTAAGGGCTCTCTCCAGCTAAAGGGAAGAGGAGATGTTAAAATGAAAGCCTCACTTCAGACCTTACATTTCAAATGAGGTGACTGTTTTCCCTTCTTTTCTGTGTCAGTGGTTTCAAGGGTTATACAGATTTGGAGTGAGGGTTGTGCCATGGTGCTGAGCAGACTCCGATCTCTTGGTACTAAACCCTGACCATTGTTGGATACTGGTTAATGCTGGACAGTTAACATCTTTGCCTCTCTGGGCCCTTCTATCTAAATAAATACACCCGAACTCCCAGTAACGAGAGGCCCCAAGGATCCGGCTCTCTCTGTCTCTGCATTCTTCAAGATCTTCGTGGTAACAGAGCTAGTTTCAGACCCCAATCCTGATTTCAGACTTTGATTACAGTCGCTGGGGTTTTCCTTCATCGAGTCTAGCAGCTCTCCCTGCTGCTCAGGTACCAAGTAAAACACGGCCCTGGTGCCAAGGAACTGATGATCTGAATAGGGGAAGGGAGAAAAGAAGGGTTGTTATCCTTCATGTTACAGATTTTTACAAATCTGTTACAAATCTTCTTTGGAGATTTTTAAGGCTTGGTTAGACAAAACTCTGGCTGGGATAATTTAGGGGGAGTGGTCCTGCTTTTTAGCAGGGGGTTGGACTAGATGACCTCGTGAGGTCCCTTCCAACCCTATTATTCTATTATTCTATTATTCTATTATAGATGGGGAACTGAGGTAAAGGGAAACCTGGTCACATAGGTTGTCTATAGTTGCTCAAGGAATTGAATCCAGATCTCCTCAGCACCCCCTCCTGAGTAGCTGGCATTCTTTGTTCCCAGGAATTTACACCATACTATAAACTCCCATTGTTTGCTTGTGCCATTTCCCACGAGATGCAGGTCATTCCGTATCGGTGAGCTGACTGTGGTTACCAGGCTGGGGGCTATGGCCCTTTTGCAGAGGGTGTGTTGTGAACATGTTTCTTGGGGTCCCCTGTTTCTTGTCAGTGAGGAGGCAGCTGGTGCCTGAATCTAATATTATCTCATCATTTCCTTGTGCTTCTTCATCAGTCTGTCAGTGTCCTTCTGTACACAGAGCTCACAAGCTCTTTGGACCACACACTGTCTTTTTGTGCTGTGTTCATAGAGCACCTCCACCATGTGTCCTGGTCCATGACAAAGCCTCCTAGGTGCCAGCACAATGCAAATAAATAATAATAATATATAGTGGGTTTGCCACCACCCTCGCTTTCTTTACGATTTGGTGGGAACTGGGAGTCATGTCACATTTTTCTGTTGCAACCTGGGATCGTGGCTTAGAAAAGATCAAGAGGCACAGCTTTAAATTTCTTTGTTCACCCAATTAAAAAAACCCCAATCCCTCACTTGGTTGTAAATGGTTTCAGAAAAGCGTTGCTCTAGAAATTTGATTTACAAGTGGGACTGCATGGTAAGACATGGGAAATCTGGAATTCTGTCATGAATAAAAATTGGAAGATGATACCTGTGAGAATGTTCCTATTTCCCTCCCTTTTTATGGAAACTTTTCATCTGTGATGTCATGTATTGCCTGTCAACAGTCTTCTGCATTCATTGTACTTTGTGGTCATGTAATTTCTGGGCTTCATCTAGAAGAATCATAGCTTTTAAGACCATTAAAGACCATTTTGATTACCTAGCCTAACTTCCTCTGTAACAGGCCAGAGAATTTCTCTCATTGATTCCTGCATCAAACCCAATAATGTATGTTTGAAACAGAGCATACCTTTTAGAAAGATGTCTGATCTGAACTTTAAGATTGAAAATGACGGGTACTCCACCACATTCCTTGGTAACTTGACCAAATGCTTGACTCATAGTTAAAATCTTTAAATCTCATTACCGGAATACCAGTGTCAGACAACAGTTCAAGAAAGGGTTAAAAATAAAGATTTTAAATCAGTGAGGATTTGGGGTCTAAGATGCCCTTAGAAGACTCTCAAGTCCTTGATCTGGTATGGGATCATAAACTCAATGAAATGATATACACTTTGCAATGACAAATTGAGTCATCTTCTAGTGGCAGCAACAACTGGACACATGGTCTTCTACTTTCTGGGGCAGTAAATATATTTTGAAAACTTGTTGCAGAACCTTTTCATGTGTATGGAAAGTTTTGGGATAACTCTGTTCAACAGCCCAGCCCCAGCTGCAAGTTGCAACACACTGGATAGGTTGGTTACAGTATGCCCTAATGTAATATTGCATTTGTATTACGTAACAGCTGTGCTGGTTCATTTCTCTTAATAGCTTAGACAAATAGACTCTTTTTTCTTAATGCCAGCTTCACATGTATTTGAGATGGCAATGCTTAAGCCCCTTTCCTCTATGACTAGATGCATGGGGTCTCAATAATGTATTTTTAGCCCCTTCTGTCCATGGGTGATTTGATTTTAGACTTTCTTGGGCAGGTTACCCCAGCATCTGTACAAGCAATGTTACAAAATGGCAATTTCACAAACCTTGACAGTAAGAAATGACGAAAGGTGATGAAAGCGCAGACCCGTAAAAACCTGCAAAACATGGATTTCTTTGGGAGAAATGAAAAGCAAGTGATAGCCAATGGGAAAGGTCAGGTTGTGGGGGCAAGTCAGTCACTTCAGGCTTCTTGTGTTTAATTATATATTATTTACATTAAGACAACACCTTGAGATTCATACCGAGATTGGGATAGTGTTATCCTAGGCTCTGTATAGTCACAGAGTAAGAGAGATGGGCACTGGCAGATTAAAACCACACTAAATAAACTTTTCTACTATACATGGCTCTTGAGAACTGGAGACATATTTTAGCTTAATAGAAAGATCACTGGCTAATTGTTGTTATCAGCTGCTATAAATCAAGAAAGTTTAGCTAAAGTTAATGGAGCTAGGCCAGTTTGCACCAGTTCAGGATCTGGCCCATATTATTCTTATTCTTTGTATTACCATAATAGCTAGCGGCTCCAGCCACGGCTGGGCCTTAATTTGCCAGACGCTATGTAGACACACAGGGAGACAGTACCAGCTCTGCAGAACGGACAGTCTAGCTAAGACAAGTGAAGGGTGGAAGAGAGGAAGAATGAATAGTCTCATTTATGGATGGGGAACTGAAATGCTGAGGGTATGTTTGGACACTAAGCTTGGACTCATATATGGCTCTGCTGGCCTGGGATAGCCAGCTGAAAATGCCAAGATCAGGGCAGACTGCAAAAAGGAGAGCAGATTCTCCCAGCACTGGTGTGTTACCTGAAGTCAGACTTTCCCCACCAGCCACAAACAATGCTTCTGATTCCCCACATGGGTTATCAAGAAGCTAAAACAAAAATATACTCAGCTCCCTTTACTGCATTTCAGCCTCTGGCTCCCAATCAACCACTGAGTCTAATAAAGAGATAAGTTAAAACTCCCTGCTCTTTACCAAAGAGTTCTTCTGAGCCAAAAGGATCAGCCCCATTACCAGATCTTACCCAAAATACCACACTGCCAGCCAATCCTTTAGTAACTAAATCTAAAGGTCTATTATACAAGGGAAGAAACAAACTATAAGAGAACTGTTAAAGAATTAAAACAATCAGATACATAGAAACGATTTAAAAATCCATGTAAATCAAGTCCTTGGTAAAATTTGGAGTTTGTAGGCTTGTATAGTTCCTCTGGTGTACATCCAATACCTTGGTGGGTTCCTTTGTTTCACAGATTTGGTTGTAGATGAATAGATACAGAGATATGTGTTGACTGGATGCTGTTTAGCCTAAAAGACTGACAGGCAAAATGTTGGTGGTGCAGCTGCCTTTTATGTCCTCTGGCTTTTTCCATTTTGCTTGTGGAAATTTACAAGAATAAGATGGAGTCCAGGGTCACATAAGCATATCCTGATGACTCATCAGGTCTCTCACTGGGCCTATTTTACCTGAGAGTTTTCTTAATGAGCCATTAAGCTGCAGTCATCCAATCTGGGATGTGGCCCAGAAACACGGCACAAATTAAAATACAGCTACATCAAACATATTCATAACTTCCAGTACAGATAAGACACGGACATATAAACAATATAATCACACTTAGTCAATTATAACCTTTCTATCAGCACCTGACATGTCATATCTCATATGGATCATAATAATTTTGAAATATTGATATTAAATATTATAAACGGTCCCCAACATCCAGCCAGCATCACATCAGGGCTGAGCCCAACCTACCTTTCCATCCACACATAAAGCAATCCAATTTGGGCCAGAAAGCACCCAGGACCCAGAGCCCAAGACCCTGCTAGAGGAGTGGATCAGAGCTGAAGTCCTGCTGTGATGCGGGTCGAAACCCTGTCATTCTTCAGTGTGGAAGCTGCTCAAGCCACAGACCTAACTCAGAAGGGCAGTATTGATGGATGAGCATGGCTGTGAGACCTAGTATGATGCTGGCATGTCAGAAGCCAGCTCTAGCCCAGGCATTGCTAAGAACCATAGGCATTAGCTCAGAATTGACAGCCTCGGAGCTGAGACCAGAGCAGGTCACATGCACGTTAGTTTTACTCATAACAGGTACGACTCTTACAAGCATGTATTCCAGGACTAGACCCTAGGAAATGCTCTAATGCTGCTGGCAGCACATATAGGTCTCACAGATTGTATCTTTACCCTGTGTTACTGGGAACTATTTTAGTGTTCGTTCTGTAACTGGAAAAGTATTTGTTCTGGAATGGTAACACCCTCCGGGCAGGAGAGAAACATTCCTAAGTATGAGAAATTCCCCAGCAAAGACACTAGCACATTCGCTCCTGATTTGCACGGCAAGAGGAGAATCTGGCCCAAGATTCTGATATTAAAAGAGAACACAGTGGACATGTAGTGACCAGCGCCTGTGGCAGAACTTTCCTCTCAGCTTTCCACAGTCAGTGCTAGGGTTTATGGAAAAGCAGATCCCAAGAGATGTGGCTGCTGCTGCCTGGAGCAGCCTGGCAGCAAAGAAAGAAAGCTCACAGATAGATTCATGCAGTTTAACGTCAGGAAAGATTCCAAAGGGGTAGCCGTGTTAGTCTATTGTAGAAAGACAACAGAGTCCAGTGGCACTTTTAAAGACTAACGGATTTATTTATCGCATGAGCTTTCGTGGGAGAAAATCCCACTTCGTCAGATGCTTTGAAGATAGGAAAGTTTCCTATCTTCAAAGCATCTGACGAAGTGGGATTTTCTTCCATGAAAGCTCATGCGATAAATAAATCTGTTAGTTTTTAAAAGTGCCACAGGACTCTGTTGTCAGGAAAGATGATCATGATCCTTCAGCCTGATGTGCTGCATAGCACAGGCCAGAGATTCAGCCCAATGATTTCTGCATCCAGTCCATGAACTTATAGTTGATCGGGTGCATGTCCTTTTAGACCAACATGGTCTTGAATCATGGCCCTTCAGTCTTAATATACTCTAGCCCTTTTGCATGGACCCTGGGCATCACTTGTGTGAGTCACTTATTCTTTGTGCTGGCCTTCTGAAGAGGGGCAAATTTCCCCTGTGCCAAGGTTGTTCTGGTAGTGAACATGCCCTGAAATATAACCCATATAACTGCAGGTGGAGGGGGTGAGGGGAAGGAAGGGAGGGGTCAGGGGAAGGAGAGAAACATCAAACAATTAATGTAAAACTGATGTTGCAAAACATTAATTAAGTATTAGTACCAGGAACTGAAATGGATTTGGGTGAGTTCAGAAGCTGGTTTCATAACAGCCTGGGTTTTCCCCTCTCTATGCTATAGTCCCAGCTTCCCCGCAGTCATGCCAGCATCGTTCCACTAACTTCACTGGCCACACCAGTTTTCCCCAGCTGCAGGCCGGGCTCCTTGGCTGCCCTAAACAGAGAGCTGACTCAGGGCCTAAATCTATGGGCCTGATTTTTGGCCCAGCTGTCGCCTTTGTAGGGATGTTCAGAATTATTATAAAGCCAACAGCTTCAGCCAACTGGGGTGCCCCTGCACTGCCTGAGGGGATGTTGCACTGAGTGATGCTGTGCTCCAGTAATTCTTGGAGGGTAGATTGGTTCTGGTGCTGCTGAAATAAGTGCCAGGGACTGGGCCTCTGTAGAACGGGCCCAGCAGTGATGAGCCAGAAACAGGTCTGTGGCCACCTCTTGGCTTAGAACCAGGCCTTGAGTGTTTGGGGCCAGATCTGCAGCAGGTGTAAATGGGCATAACCTCATTGACTTCAATGTCACTGGCTGAGCAGCTGCTATCCTCTTCTTCCAAGGGCTTTTAATTCTTGTGCTATTAACCAGGCATCCAGGCTCTGGTGGCTAGATAAGAACAGCAATTACAACTGCAATGATTGTGAAACCCAGAGATAAGTTTAAAGTAGTGGTTTCCAATTTCACGCATTCCCACAAACTGTTTCATTCAGTTGCATCTTGTGCATGTTCCTGGCCTGGCATTTCATGTTCAAACAAACCCACCCCTTCAGATGAGTGGCAGATCCTCATTTGGTGCGGATCAGCACAGCTCCATTGATTTCAGTGGAGAAATTGTGGTCAGGGATAGAGCCCATTGCCTCACTCACCTCCTTAAATCAAACCTGTAACCCAGTCTCATGCTTCAGAGCTTCAGCTGGTCGCCTGCTGGGGTCAGGAAGGAATATTTTCTCCCTGATGCACAAATGGTTAGATTTATTTTTTCTGTCCCTCTATGAAGCATCAGAGATGTCCATGGCTGGATATAGGGCAACGAGCCAGTGCTCCAAGGTGGTCCAGAGAATCCTTTCTTTAAAGGCCTGGCTTGTGGGTCTTGCTCTTGGTCAAACTATCATGATATTTAAACAACAGAATGATAAATGGGAGGGTTGTTAAGTGCTTAGGTAAACCTGTGTGTCAGAACCCTTGAATTAGTTTAGCCTTATTGAATGCAACATCACAGGCTTCAGTCCAGTTCCAGTTTCTGTTTGACCCAAGGAGCTCATGTAAGGGTTTCAGAAGCATTGCTAGCTGTGGAATAAACTTGCCATAATAGTTCAGTAATCCTAAAAAAGAGTGAAGTTGGCTCACATTCTGAGGCAGTGGTGCCTCCACGATTGCCTTCATCTTGGCTGGAGACTTATGAAGGCCAGCATCATCAATTATATGTCCCAAATATTCAACAGAGGGCAGAAAAAAATCACATTTGTCTCGACGAACACATAGGCTGTATTCCTCCAATCTTTGTAGGGTAGCTCTTAAGTTCATAAGGTGCTCATCTTCATTCTTGCCAGTGACCAGGATGTTGTCAAGATAGCACAGTACTTCCTATAAGCCACTCAAGATCTGGTCCATGGCCTTCTGGAACAAAGCTGGGGCTGAAGTAATCAGAAAAGGCAAGTGACAATATCTGTACAGCCCCTTATGCATTACAATAGTCAACAACTCTTGAGATTCTTCTTCAACATGCATTTGTAAATACGCTTGCCTCAAATCAATCTTGCTGAATTATTGTCCCCCAGCCAAACCCATGAAAAGGTCCTCACTGCGGGAAAGGGGGTATTGCTCTGCATGAAACACTGAGTTAACGGTGACCTCAAAATCTCCACAAATCTGAATGCAGCCATCTTTCTTCACAGATGGCCAGCCTGTCCTTGCTTGAAACTATGCTTCCGGAGCTAAATGGGTTCCAGTTGTAGTCATCGCCAAAACAGGACCTGTTTCCTGCTCTATCCAGACAGCAGATGGCCTGTCTTGGTGGCAGCATGTTGATCAGTTGTTATCAAGTCATACCCATCCTGAGTGTACATCTTAAACCGACTTAACTGACTTCACCCTTGTCGGAGATATACCATCGAGTCACGATTCGGCGATTCATGTCTCTCCTACTCCAGCTACCTCTTTCACACCATCGACTTCCACTCCGTCCCATCCGGGTACAACATCTTCGCTGGATCCTGCTACTTCTCCGGTACCTGTGGCCACACCGCCACCAATACCACCTTCCGGTGTGGGTCCACCAGAAATTCGCCGCAATCCACCTAGAGTGAGAAGGTCTCCTACTCGGCTAGATCTTTAGCTAGGAGCGACCCCTTCATCATGGAGCAGAATAATCCCCTGGGGGCTTTTCTGGAGATGGGGCAATCTATCCTCATCTCCCAGTTTAATGTTTATTCTTTTTTGGGGGGTGAAGGCATATTCGGCGGGGGCGGGGGGCGGGAGGGAGGAAGGTGTTTTCATTTGAGGGGGAGGAATATGTGGTGTCTCAGGTTACTGGGGCCATTGGGGGTTGCCATAGTGATAAATAGGAGGGTTGTTAAGTGTTTAGGTAAACCTGTGTGTCTGCTGGCAGTCCTTGCCAGACATGCTGAATAAAGCCCAATAAGGGAACTCTGAAGTCTGTTATGTCTATTGATCATTATTTAATCTTAATACATGAAAGTTGTATAATTTCAGTGGATATTATATCAATTTTTAAAATCTATGTAAATTTTCACAGTTGTGTGGGTTGGTCAGCCAATAATTATTTAATGATGGTAGATGATGAGATTCAAACAACTAAAACTTCATAACCCTCAAAACACTAACTGTCAATATCACATGGGAAAATGTATTAAGTAAATACCCTTATATCAAACTCAATAAATTCCCAAGCAGCATTTTTCTTACTTGGCTACTCAGTAAATTTTGATTAATATCTCTGGATATGTTTTTTTGTTTGAGCATGTGCGGAAATCAATGTTTCCTGACACTGACCCATAAAAATAAAAATCTTTCAAGCCTAGTCCTAATACTCATGTAATGAACCTGTATTTTCTCCCGTCCTTTTAATGTAATCTGTAATTACCCTGTGGAACTTCTAGAAACAATATAATTAGAAAGATACAATCTAGATTTTATGGTACTGTGAACACCTTGGGACTATGTTTCAGTCTTTCCCAATCTGATAGTTGAAGACTCATAGACTCATAGGCTGCATCTACACTGGCAAATTAAGTCGACTTAAGCCTGTCTTAAGTCGACTTAATTTGCCCTGCGTCTACACTACACTTTGCTTAAGTCAACTTAAGCAGCTTGCTTAAGTCGACTTAAGGAAAATAAAGTCGACAATGAAAATTAAGTCGACTTTATTAAACCTGCTTTTTACTCGACCTAAGGCTTAATTCGACTTTCTAAAGTCGAATTAAGCCAGTGTAGACATGGGGTAGCCCTAAATCGACTTAGGGTTACCCCAGGACTACACCACTGCCCTCCCTGCCGGGGGGGGGGAGGTACAGGGGGAGCCTGGCATGCCCCCCCAAAGGGCAGGGCAGAGCCCTGTGTGTGATGCTGTCTGGATTTAGGGAAGCATTTATGATATTATTTTCAATGGATATCTCATAAATGCTCTATAGTCCATAGGAACTATGTCATGTTTGGTATCAATAGAAAGGTAGTAATATGCTGGGAATGATTATATGGTTTATGTCTAGGAATTCTATTTGGATTAAAAGTTAGGAATTGGGTATTCTATCTGTACTTTAACTTATGTTATTTTATTGAAATACCTGTGGGTGGGTGTGTCAAATCATTGTGTCCTTAATGTTTAGGAATGTACCTGGGTTAATGGTCCCAGGGACTAAACTGATGAGCCGTTAAGGACACAATGGGTGTATTCCTTATGTCCTTAATGGCTCATCAGGATACTCCCTGGGACCATTCTACCTGGAAAATTCCTTAACATTAAGGAGACAATGCTTGTTCACACCCTCCAGTCTAAGGCTTTCCCCCAGAATGACACAAGTTAAAGTATGGATATAACATCAAATTCCTAACTTCTAATTGAGATAGAATTCCTAGACATAAACTATATAATCATTCCCAGCAAATTACTACCTTTCTATTGATACCAAACATGACATAGTTCCTATGCCAAAGGGGTAGCCGTGTTAGTCTATTGTAGAAAGACAACAGAGTCCTATGGCATTTTTAAAGACTACCAGATTTATTTATCGCATGAGCTTTCGTGGGAGAAAATCCCACTTCGTCAGATGCTTTGAAGATGGGAAAGTTACAGAATGGGAGGAAATTCAATGCAGGGGAGTGTATGACATAGCATCAGGTCAGGCTGTAACAGCAAAGATTAGCTTTTTTCACGGCCACATCACCTTGGCGGCTCACAGTCATCCTATGGTCAACCATTTCTCCCAGATCCTTCTCCTCCTCAGTCTGTTCCAACTGATGCATCCCCAACTTATAGGAAAAATGCTTGTTGTTTGTCCCTAAATGCATGACCTTGCACTTCCCATTATTAAATTTCATCCTGTTCCTGATACTCCAGTTTACAAGGTCATCCAGATCTTTCTGTATTGTATCCCGATCCTTCTCTGTATCGGCAATACCTCCCAACTTGGTGTCATCCACAAACTTTATTAGCACATTCCCGCTTTTTGTGCCAAGGTCAGTAACAAAAAGGTTGAACAAGATCAGTCCCAAGACAGATCCCTGAGGGACTCCACTGGTAACCTCCCTCCAGCTTGACAGTTCACCCTTCAGTATGACCCGGTGTAGTCTCCCTTTTAACCTGTTCCTTATCCACCTTACCATATTCATATTAATCCCCATCTTCTGTAACTTAAGTAATAACTCCCTATGCTGAACTGTATCAAATGCCTTGCTGAAATCTAAGTAAATGAGGTCCACCGCTTTCCCTTTATCTAAAAAACCTGTTATCCTTTCAAAAAAGGAGATCAAGTTGGTCTGGCACGATCTCCCTTTTGTAAAGCCATGCTGTATTTTATCACAGTTACCGTTATCCTCTATAGCCTTAAGTACTTTCTCCTTCAAAATTTTCTTCAAGACCTTGCATACTACCGAGGTCAAACTAACAGGCCTGTAGTTACCCAGATCATTTTTATTCCCTTTCTTGAAAATAGGAACTATATTAGCGATTCTCCAGTCATATGGTACAACCCCTGATTTACAGATTCATTAAAAATCCTCGTTAAAGGGCTGGCAATTTCATGAGCCAGTTCCTTTAGTATCCTTGGATGGAGATTGTCCGGGCCCCCTGATTTTGTCGCATCCAGCAGCTCAAGTTTGGCTTCTACCTCAGGTATGGTAATTTCCACTTTCATGACCTTGTTCCCATCAGCTTCCCTACCTCTATCCCCCAGCTCAACTTCACTCTCATTGAAAACAGATGCAAAGTACTTATTTAGACATTCAGCCATGACTAGATTATCCTTGACCTCCACCCCATCCTCAGTTTTTAGTGATCCCACTTCTTCTTTTTTTGTTTTTTTCCTATTTATATGGCTAAAGAATCTTTTACTATTGATTTTAATTCCCTTTGCAAGGTCCAGCTCAGCTTGACTTTTTGCCTTTCTCACTCTCTCTCTACATGTTCTGACCTCCAAAAGGTAGCTTTCCTTGCTGATCTCTCCCCTTTTTCACTTCTTGTAGGCTCTGTGCTTCCTCCTAATCACCTTTCTGAGATGCTTACACATCCGGCTTGGTCCACAGCTCTTGCCTATGAATTTTTTCCCTTTCCTCAGAATGTAGGCTTCAGATAGTTCTTGCAACTTTGATTTGAAGCGATTCCAAGCCTCTTCTACATTTACATTCCTGAGTTCTTCTGTCCAGTCCACTTCCCCAACTAATTCCCTTAATTTTCTAAAGTTAGCCTTTTTAAAGTCAGATCCTGGTCGCTGATTTATTTTTGTTTATCCTTTCAATTAGTTTGAACTGAATTAGCTCATGGTCACTTGAACCTAAGTTGTCCCCTACAACCAGTTCATCTATGAGGTCCTCACTACTCACCAGTACTAAATCTAAGATGGCATCCCCTCTCGTTGGTTCGGTAACCATTTGGAGAAGGAATTCATCAGCTATCATATCCAGGAAAAACTGGGCCCTCCTATTACTACTACTCCTACTACTAATTTTAGTTAGTTTGAATTAACTTAGTTTGGACTAGCATGGCCCCACTAGAATGCTAGTTCAAACTAGCCATGGCCATGCAGGGCACTTACTTAGTTCGAATTAGTCAGTTGCATGAAGGTCAATCTGCCGATTAGTTTGAGCTAAGCAGTTAGTTCAAATTAATATGGCCACACTGATGTAGTTTGAACTAACTATTTCAAATTAAGGGTTAGTTTGAACTAAGCAATCAAATTTATTAGTTCGAATTAAGGAAGCCCTTAATTCGAACTAATGAAAGTCTAATGTGGCCAAAGCTCAAGTTAGTTCGAATTAAGCTTCCTTAATTCGAACTAACTTGCAAGTGCAGACATAGCTTATTATATATGAGAATCCAGAGTCTTCTCACCTTTAGGAAGCATTCCTATTTGATAAACAGGCTTAGCAGAATTCAGGTTTTTCTTTTTCTTTTCTTTTTTTTTTTTAATTGACGGATAATATCAGTTTATTTCTAAGCAATTTTTTTTAGATTTTTATCAATTTCAGTTTTCAGAGTTGTAGGAAATTGGGATGGAGGGTGTCAGGCAATAATTAGTTAATGACAGTGTTTACTGAGATTCAAACACTCAAAGTTTAAACAAACTGTCAACATCCTATGTCAAAATACACACAGTAAATATCCTTAAATCAGACTCTAAAAAGTTCCCAAGCAATGTTTGTCTAACTTTGCCAATGTGTAAATTTCAATACTACTGATGGAAATATGTCATTGTTGTTTGTGTGTGTATCGTGAAATGGATGTTTGCCAACACTTAACTGGTAAAAATCGAACCCTTCCAAACCTATCGATAAATCTTTCTCCAGGAAACTCTCCATTTCTAAGAGCACCACTAATATCTTGCTAGGCATAATATGGTTTTTCAGATTACCCAAAGATTTCATCTGGGTCCAAGAAACGTTGACCAAAAATACTAGACAGAAACCTGTCCTGATGCCACCCTTCTCACCCCCAACTTCTCTCCCCACAAAAGAAATCACAGCATCCATTCAGAAGAGATTGGACCTTCCCATCCAGAAAATTTGAAATTTAATTAATCCTCAGAAAGATCAAAGGCTGAGTTGATACTACTGAAATTTAATTTGCTTCCAAGCAGGCTAGGAATTTTATTATAATTAGCTATTCCTTCTGGCTATTTGAGTGGGCACAAGAGCTAATGATCCCATGCACAGATGTGTCACTGGAAAAAAAATCCTAGCACACATTCAACACGGAGAGCCATGTAAAACTTAAGCAATGTATGGGAGTGTATTTTTGGCTGATTACCCATCACTCAGACTACTACAAGGTGTTTGAGGATGAGGGGTGGTGGCTTTCCATCTGGACAGGGTATAAAAGACACACCAACCCCAGCACTCTTCACTCCTGCTTGGTTGCATTTTCAGCCGATCCATTTTCCCAGTGAGCCAGGTAAGTCTGATTTTAAGACATCATGTCAGCTTCAATCGATTGCTTTTCTGGAGCCATTTTTAAAAGCTTAGTTTAGGTCAGAAATAGCCAAGTTACCTTAAGGAACAAAGGGTGCACCTACACTTGTAAATGAAGTCGACTTAAGCTTGCTTAAGTCGACTTAATTTACTCTGAGTCCACACTGGAGTTTCCTTAAGTCGGTTTAAGATGTTGTCAACTTGGTCGATTTAGGGCAAGTGGGACAAGGGAGCATCATATGGCTCCCTGGCAGAAGGGAGCCACTGTGGCTCCCTTGTCCTGGGGAGCCTCTGCTCCCTTCTCCCCAGACCTGTGGCTTCCCTGCCAGGGGAGCTGCAGTCCTGGGGAGAAGGGCTCCCCAGCCAGGGCTCCAGCGGAGATATGATTGCTCTCTATAAATACATCAGAGGGATTAACATCAGGGAGGGAGAGGAATTATTTGAGTACAGCACCAATGTGTATGGCTTCCCCCATCCACTAGGCCAGTAAACAAAGCCCTGACTGGGATCTTTTAGTTGGGGTTGGTCCTGTTTTGAGCAAGGAGTTAGACTAGATACCTCCTGAGGTCCCTTCCATCTCTCACCTTCTATGATTTTATTATTAAACTGCTCAAAGAAGGAAACTAGGTTAGATTAGCATGATTTGCTCCTGACAAATCCATGCTGGCTAGTTTTTTTATCACACAATTATCCTCTAGGAGGTGGTCCAAATTTATTGTTTAATAGTTTGTTCCAGTATCTTTCCAGATAATAAAATTGGACTGACTGATCTGTAATTTCTTGGCTCCTCTTTGTTCCCCCTTTAAAAGATCAGTACTAAGTTTGCACTTTCCAGCCCTCCAGGGCCTCACTCTTCCTCCCCAAGTTCTCAAAAATAATTGCTAGTGATTCTAAGATTGCTTCAGCTAGTTCCTCACGTACCTTACAATGAATTTAATCAGATCCTGCCAACTTCAATACATCTAAGTTACCTTCATATTCTTTAACTTCTCCTTTTCCTATTTTGACTTAGATCTTGGATTTGTCGTTTGTAAGGAAGGAGGTGAACTTTTTCAGTGGCTAATCCCAGTTTTTGTGAATGTAGTGTTAATTAACAGTTTTTGTAATGCCAATCATTTCTATTTGAGCTTGCATGCGAAGCAAACACTATTAGCATCAAGGGCTGGATCTTTAACTGGTGTAAATCCATGAGGCCTGGTTGGTTAAAGAAGTGGTGTAGTTCACTGTTGCTGGAGACTGGATTGGGATTCGGAGATCGGCTTATCTGCTGGCTGACCTTAGACAAGTCAATTCCTGTCTCGCTCCCTCTCTGCCTTTGTTTGTCTTGTCTATTTTAACTAAGTAAGTTCTTTGGGGCAGGAATTTTGTGTTTACAGTGCCTAGTGCAATAGGACCTCTAGGGACTACAGTAATAAATAAATAAATAAACAATATTGACTTTAGTGGAGCTCTGGCCATTTACTCCAGTTGAGAATCTGGCCCCAGCTCTTTTCCTAATTAATGTTCTTTGCCCATCAAATTATTGCCATGAATTAAGAAGCATGGGTGTGTGGGAGAGGAGAATTCAGGTTTTTGACTCTCCAGTTATTTCTACAGGCCTCCTTCTCCCCTTTCAGGTTTTTTCAGAAAGATGCTGACTCCGCTGGAATCTGCTGTTGGAATTATTGTTGACATCTTCCACAAATATTCCTACAATGAACCTCATCACGACAAGCTTTCCAAGGGGGAATTTAAATGCCTGATTCAGAAAGAACTTGGGAACTTGCTGAAGGTGAGTCAGGCCCAGATGGTTTAGCTTGTTCTGACCAGGGAGGAATGGAAGGACAGGGGGCAGGTGCCAGGTCAGTGGGCTGGAGTCTGTTCTATTTACCCACCTGAAGGCAATTTCATTCACAGGACATAGCCTCAATGCCGCTAGAACATATTCCCAGACATTCTTACATTAAAAGCAGCCCTGTTTTAGCATTTCACCTGTCTGCTGCCTCCTATCTTTATTCCAGTAAAACAGGAATTTGATGAAGTGTGTTATAGTCCACGAAAGCTTATGCCAAAGAAAATCTGTTAGTCTATAAGGTGACATAGGACTCTCGTTGTTTTTTGCTGTACAACAGACTAACACGGCTACCCCTCTAGAAACTTCTAAAAATTGTGACTGGTGCATGAACTGTACAGGTTTTGCAAAAGAGGCAATGACTTTTTAACAATGGAAAATATTATAACACTGCTGTTGACAGTTTCAATTGATGGAAAAATTAAAAAACAAATTGACATGAAAAACATTCGAATGCCACCATTTTTCATGCTGCGAGTCTTGCATTTTTCAATCAACTCTCATGATACCTTTTTCTAGAATGAGTCTATTGCCATTAATGCCATTTTCCTCTCTGTCCACTTTCTCAACAGCATCCAAATGATCCCCATGAAATCAAAAGAATATTTGATGATCTGGATGTAAATAAAGATCAGGAGATTAGCTTTAAAGAGTATATGATCCTGATAACCACATTGATCATTTGTACTCATGAGAAATTCCATTCTTCAGTGTAACAAGGGAAAGATCTTAAAATTTGTAAAAATTGACCAGCACAGATTTCTTTGTATTATGTTACTGTGAGATGTGAACTGTCTGCTTATATGGCACCTGTAATGAATGAGAGAATCATATGAAATAATAAAGCTTTATTAAAGCTCTCAGCTTCTTGTTATTATTTGCTTTGCAGTAATGCTTAGAAACTCCAGACAGGACCAGGCTTCAGAGTGCAAGAGTAATTGACAGTCATTGTTCCCCTCACTCGACAAGCTAGTTTCTGTGATTAGAGTCTTAGCCACGTGCAGAGCTCTAGAGAAGTCAAGCAAGTGCAGGGTCTGTCCATGCAGATCAGCTTGCAGAGAAAACCACGGTTTCCTTGCACTTCATTTATCAGATTCATGGATGGTGAAGCCAGTAGAGGGTGTAGTGACCATCTAGCTTGAAAACTTCTCCCAGGGATCCCTTCCCCTGCCCAACAAGGTCTGTTGGAGTTAAAGTGTAACTTTTAGAAAGAATTCACAGATTCTCAGGCCACAAGGGACCATTAGCTCATCAAAAGCTATGCTGTATATGACATGGTCTAAAATTTCACCCTGTCACATTACTCATGTTTTGAGCCCAACAAACTGGTGTTTGGTGGAAACATCTCTTCTAAAAAGGCCTCCAGTCTGGATCTGAAGACATCAAGATATGGAGAATCCACCATTTCCCTTGGCAGTAAGTTCCAGTGGCTAATCCCCTTTGCTGTTCAAATGGAAGAACTCCCACACTTTGGCCAACAATAAGAGTTAATCTTTTAGTTTTTCTGGAATTTTTATACTCTCCATTTTATTCTCTCCCCTGTGTAATTACAAATCTGAAGATTTGTAAAGGCCCCTTTTCTGCCTCATGCAACTTCAAAAACTAAACCTTTTCAGAAGGAATCACCAGGCTAAAATCAATGCTTGCTTGTTCCTAAGTAACTGTATATATTTTAAAGGGTAATAAGGTATATTTTACCATGTTAATATGCTTGAAGTAATTGAGTGCATTCTGGGTTTAAATAAAATAAACCTGCCAGACCTTCTCAGAAACGGATGGAGCAGTGCAACAAATTTCCAGAAGAGATTAGATGAATTCAGAGTTCCCCCATCATTAGGAAAACTTCCTAATTGAAATGGTGTTTTCAGGAAAACGCTCCCTTTCCAAAATGATGCCTAGTACATAATGAGGCACAAAAGTGACCTATCATTCCTGGGTCACAGAAGTATTGACAAAGGTTGCTTGGGGAAATCCCAGCCCTCAAAAAACCCCAAAGATCTGGGTCTTTAAAGTCTATTCAGAAGCAATAAGGCAAGGGCGTAGCCACGGGTGGGCCTGGACGGGCTGAGGCCCACCCACTTGGAGATGAGTTCTGCCCGCCAGGTGAACTTCATTGCCACTGTTGTGGGGCAGCCCAGCAGCTGACGGCGGCAGCTGCAAGTGGAGCAGAAGTGCCAGTGCTGGTGCCTCTGCTTTGCTTGTGGCTGCGGCCACTGCTGGATGCTGGCGGGCTCCGTAGCCGTGGCGGCAAAGCTCGGGCAGCTGCCAGGTGCTGCTGTGGGCAGGTCTCATCATGCTGCCTCTGCCCCTCCCTCCTTCTATAGCTCCACTTGCTAAATAACAAACAGAGTGTCTCAAGCAGCTGCCGGTCACATGACTGAACAAGGAGCAATGGTTTCAAGTTACAGCTGGGGGGGGTCAAGGTTGGATATTAGGAAAAACTTTCTCACTAGGAGGCTGGTGAAGCATTGGAATGGGTTACCTAGGGAGGTGGTGGAATCTCCGTGTTTGGAGATATTTAAGGCCTGGTTAGACAAAATCCTGGCTGGGGTGATTTAGTGGTCCTGCTTTTTAGCAGGGGGTTGGACTAGATGACCTCATGTGGTCCCTTCCAGCCCTATGATTCTATGACTGGAAGCTGCCCTTGGCTAGGCCATGCTGCAGACTCAGGGGCCCAGCCAGAAAACAGGGGCTGGCTATGCCCCATGATGAGACTTTAATGTTTATGATCTCTGCTAGGAAGTATGGAAGCCAATTAATCTTCAAGAAGGATGAAAGCCTGGCCAGCCCTTTTGTAGTTTTACATGATTCCAGGGAGCTTAGGAATGTCAAATGTGAGGCTCATAAACTTTAGTTATTTCCTCGGCTGTTGGAATGGGGGGTAAAGGGCTAGAAATCCCACATATAGAGGTTTAACTGGAAAAAACCCAACACACATTCAAGTACGTTAGGGAACCTAGGGAAGCTTAAGCAATGCACAGGAATGTATTGACAAATGATCATTATTGTTCCAGTCAGGAGACGTTTCATAATCAGGAGTCAGGGCTCTCAGGCTGGATGGACTTTAAGTCAAACCTTTCACTCTTTACCCTGCTCTCAATTTCATTTTCAGCCACTCCATTTTCTTGGAGAGCCACGTAGAGTGGATATGAATAGGTCATGTCAATCTTAAACTCTTGTTTTAATGAAGAAATTTTTAACCATTTAGATGCACTTTTCTGTAGGGAGCAAAATATCCGTGTTATCTAGTTGCAAAGAAGATACAAGAGCACCTGAATCCCAGTCTAGTGTTTTGATTGCAAGACTCTCTTTCCTCTTCAATATATATTGAGACACATTGAGATCCTGTATAGATACTTCATGATGAAAGAGGCTATCTAAATACATCAGCATATTGTGTGTGCACGAATAGATGGGAAAGTGTGTATGGCTCTTGGTGAGCAAACATGCATCGCTAACTTGCATCATATATAGCATTGATCATACTGGTTGCAAACAGAACGGCAGAAGAATTCAAGTGAGGAGAGGGAAAAAGGAATTTGAATCTTCGCCTTTTTCTCCACATGGGAGGAAATGGCCAGTTGAGTCTTGCTAAAGGTGCTGCCTCACATAAATCTACTGCCTTGCCAGCTGCCTGCATCTTAGAACACAAAATACCAAGCGCAATTTCCTGAGCTTGGCCAAAAGTGCTGCAACTGGTAGTTAGCTGACAAATCTGTTGAGAAATGACCTCCCTGCCAGCAGTTGCATGCTTCCCATTTGTTTCGGTTGTGAAATGAGGTCGCATTCTTTGGATTCGTATTCGTATTCTGGAGCCTCGGAGCACAGTGCCTCTTACAAACAGCAATGAGTTTAGCCATACAGACTCCTCTCTAGGCAGTTTTGTCGTTGCAGCTGTGTTTGTCCCAGGACAGCCAAGGTGGTAATATTGTGTTGTGGAACAACTTCTGTTAGGAAAACAGACAGGCTTTCAAGCCACAATCTGAAGAAGAGCACTGTGTGATTCAAAAGCTTGTCTGTTTTCCCAACCAAAGTTGGTCCAATACAAGATATTGCCTTCCCCATCTCAGTTCTCTGCACTGTCCTGTGACATTTAGGCAGCAGAATTCAAGGACAAAATCTCCCTGTGGCTCGCTTATTTTATAACCACCTCCTGTAGGGGTTCTTCAACCTGCTGCTGCAGAAGCTGGTGTTGGCCATGGTCAGAGATGGGATACTGGCCTAGATGGACCGGGTGGTCCAATCTTGTCTGGCAATTCCTGTGGGAGTTGTCCCCGTTTTACCTGTCCAAGGCACAGAGAAATGCAAGGCGTTGGGTGCTTCCAGAGAGAAGCTGATTTCACCCAGTTCCCTCTGCACCAATGGGAAGTGAGGGAACTTGGCATTTTTTACTTGATCATGCCATAAAAAGGCCTGATTTTCAGAAGGGGAGGGAGCACCCACAGCTGCATATTGAGCCCATGGGGGGGTCACACATTTTCTCAGCCAGTGTTTCCAAAAGCAACTTTTGATTTCTAATGGCTTGAGCTTTGGACACTTCACTTGAGACACATTCGGCCTGATTACTGGGTGTGCCCGGTGAAGTCAGTGGGAGCTCCAGGCACTCTGAAAATCAGGCCCAGCTAGCTAGATTTCAAAAGAGCTCAGAGCCAGCATTCTACAAGCACAGCAGGCCAGGTGTATGTTGGGTGCTGAGCTCTTTGGAAAAGCTGAGCCTCATTGCGGATGTGGAGAATCCAGTTATTCATTGTTTTTATTATGGCAGTACCTTGGCGTCCCAGCTATCCCAGGACTCCATCATGCTAGGAGCTGTACAAACATAAAACAAGGGGCCAAAAACAGAGGCACCCACAGAGGCCCCTGAAATACTTTGGTGTAGGTGATTTGCATAAGGCAGCAGGATTAGGCATAGAACCCAAATCTCCTGACTTAGCTACATGATTGCAGCATTATGGAGAGCAGATCAGATCTGAGACCAAGCCCCTTAAAGAGATCTTGGGAAACAAACCGCACGGGACTGGGTGCATGTACGAATGAGCAGAGGGGGCCATTTCCTTTCTGACACAGGGAACAGCATCAAAGCTCAGTGCAGGGGATGTGGCGATAAAGCAGCACAATGCTTGGAATCGCCTCCTCCCCCCTCCACACCGAGTCATTTCAGTGTTACAGAAAATGAATGATGATAATGCATTAATTTGAAGCCTTAGGCTGAAGAGAAATAGGGTGCCTATATTTCATCATAGGGAGCAAATACCACCTTTAATAATAATTACACTTTACTAACATGGATAATGCATGGGTGCCTTGATTAGGTCAAACACGCTTTGAAAACAAAATAATCAGAGAGTCAGCAGCCTGGCAGCTAGAGAATGGAACACTAGGAAATAGCAGCAAAGGAATATGTACCATCCCATGGACAAGGGAGGACCGAAGAGGCAGCTACTGTAGCTCAGTGTAACTATGCCGATTTACATCAGCTGAGCACCTGGGTTGGCATTTGCGAAGAAGGCTGGTCTTATGGTTAGAGCCCCCGGCCCATGGCTCAGGGAATGTGAAAGCTCTTCCTGGTTCTGTCAGAGATTCTGTGCGACTCCCCCGTCTCTAAAATTGGGGTACTAATCCTTCCACTGTTTATTCTGCAAGTGATTTGGGCAGGGACTGTCTCACTCCGTATCTGTGCCCAGCGCAGTGCAGCCCCCCATCTTAGTCTAGGTGCTACCCTAATAGCATACAGTGATGACATCCAAAACTGCAAACTTCATGAGGTTCCTCAGCAAAACTCTTTGCTAAAAGCCTCTGAAGATTGAAGGGCCGTCGAGTCTCACTCCAATGTATGCAAAGTGCAGTTCCTCTTCTTTGGTAGTGCTGGCCCTGGGAGGATCAACGCCGTACAGGGATGGAATAAAACACCCTAGCAGCTCCTATGGACACCGTCTCAGGCTGCTCAAGTTTATGCTGCAGGAATAGCCAGGCTCACACCCGACCCAAGAGAGGGCTTATGGCGATTACTTAATTGTACACGCCCAGACTGAGAGTAGTCATGATCACGAAGTGAGTGATTTCATTGAGTTGGAAAAGTGAATTCAAGGCACAGAATGACGACTCTCTGAGTTGGCAGCCCAAGAAAAGATCTACTTTCCAGGAGGTCCATGACTTGCTGCATTGTAGGCAACTTTCTGTCATTGCAGAAAGAGGATGATTGCTGGGAAGTTAGGAAATTGTGATTACAGGAGATGCTTGTACAACTGGAGGAGCTACAGCGAAACAAGAGAATGTGCAGCTTCATTTAATGTAGCTCCATTTTGCAAAGCCCTTGCGATTACCTTTCTATGGTGGGTGAAAATAAAACCCTTGCAAAAGCCGAATAAATCATCCATTAAAGCACTTTAATATAATGCCACCAGAAAATCTTGTTTCGCTTTTGAACTGCAAACCCTCTAGGCAAGTGTCATGTCTCTTCTCAGCAAACAGTGGCATGTTGTCAGCTTGAAAACCATACAAAGCTAGAAAACTCCCTCTGAAAAGTAAAGGTAAACTTTCCAACTCCTGGCCTCTGGGGATAAGAAACACGGTTTGGGTCAGGGAGAAATCACTGGCAAATTAGAATTATTCTCAGCTGTTGTAAATTAGCAATGCCCCATTGAAGTCAATGGAGCTATGCCAATCTGCCAAAGGACATTAATAATAGGGGCCAATCACTGTTCGGGTATCTAGCCAGGTTATTGTTTATATGCAGTAAACCTTAGAGGCTGCAGTTCAGTCCATGCTTGGTGCTCTATATGCACATAAGAAATTCTCTGCTCCATAAAGCTGATAAACTAAACAGACAAATCCACCAAATTGTGGGAGAAAGACAGGATGATTATCCCCATTTCACAGGTGGGGACTTGAGTCACAAAGAGATTAGATGATTTGCCCAAGATCACACGAAGAATCTGTGACAAAGTTGGACACTGAACTCAGAGCTTCTGACTATTAGTCCGCTGTCATAACAATACCCTCCATCCTGGATAAACAACGGCCCACAAATCAACAAGGGGTGGCTGAATCTAGAGGTGATGTGTACAGTGTTGCAGGTTAGGTCTCCTGCACTTTGTTTGGGCCTGATTCAAAGCCCACTGAAGTAAATGGAAAGCTAGTCCTTGGGCTCCTTTGGACGCAGTCTCTCAGAGTAAGGGGGGATCACAGTTGGAGACCTCTCTGTGTCAGGTAGCCCCCGAAAAAGATGTAAGTTGCAGCGCTTTAAAATTCTTTGCATCAGGCAACTCTGAACCCCTCAAGCAACATGAGAGCATATACTGAGAACTGACTGGACTCAGTGCAGCAAGCAACATGTCATAATCAGGCAGTGCAGAGCACATGTAGAAATTCTCCCAGCCCAGCACATGTAGAAATTCTCCCAGCCCAGCACATGTAGAAATTCTCGACTCAGTTCTGATTGTTTTAGCCTTTCCATTTTTTCCCCTATTGAGACAGCTAAATCGAGTTTTAATATGTCGGATCTCAACTTTTAATCTCTTGTGGAAGAAACCTAGAGGCTAAGAAATAAATCTGCTGCCCATCTGAGGTATTTACAGCCCCGATAATGATAGAACAATTGGATGCCCAATATTCGTTTCAAACGTGCTGGGCACCATGAAGAGCTGAATGAGTTCTGGGCATGTTCCAGGATGCACAGTAGAAAACAATTGGCACGTCTTCAACCCCCTGCGACCCTATTGGCTTTTACTGGAGGTACAAGCTGAGTTGCTGTGTCCTGCTGCCATTTTAGCTCAAGCGAAGCACATTCTTTTTGTGTATGCAGTGTAGACGTACCTGAAGATGATTAGGAAAGGCTCTATTGTGGGGTGAGAGGCAAAAACTGGCTGTACGGTGGGTCATTTTTTCTTTTTTTTTTAATTAGAGATTTCTGATGCTTCTGTCCCTGTCATCAGTGCTATTTAATGGACAGCAACAAAGAACAGCAGCTGAGCTCCATGAGTTTATGATCCTTAGAGTGATTGTGGCTAGCCAGGAAGGCCTCTTCCAAGAAGAAAACCTCAGAGCCTCTAGGAATAATATGTTAGTAAAATACCCAGAGCCCCTTAGCAAGCTGTTTTATAAAAAAACCAAGTGATGAGAGAAGTGGAATGTGTCAAAGAAAACAGGCACTGATCATATGAGATGTGGTGTTGAAATAATAAGCAATCCCTTTACAATTCTTTCAGCTCTTCACTGCTAATTCTACAACAAACACCACCAAGGCAACTCCTTCTACTTCCAGTTCTGCCTGAATTTCTAGATTTTCTCATACGATAACTGCAGAATATGATACCTGTGCCTTTATTGGCCCTATGCTTTCCCCACTACTCTGTTTCACAGGCCAGGTTCAGCATATCAGAAGAGGTTGCTAGCTTAGCCTAGGGAAGCAAAGGCTGGTGGGACACATCTGATTAGTCTTTAGCAGGGGGTAAACACCAAGGAGGCAGAAGAGCTATTGAAGCTTAAGGACACTGCTGGCAGTTAGGGATAAACTGGCTATGGAAAATAGAGCATGTTTCAGCCTCCATCCTTGGAACCACACTAGGGCATAAACATTACAGATGAATGAACCCCAGGCTCAGGGCAGTGAAAAAAAGGGGAGCTCTGAGCCAGCTCTCCACCTCCCCCATGTATAGCCATCCCACAGGCATTTCTGTGCCCACCAAGGGTTGGACAGAATGTCATGCCCAGCTTCCCTTCGATGTGTCCCCGTTCAGAAGGGAGAAGCAGGTGATATACGGCTGGCAAAGGTGGCATTGTACAGCATCCAAGGATCCACCTACATCAGAAAACATCCTCTGATGTTTGTGGGCACTTTTCTGTCTACTTTTTGGTACCTAAGCAGTGCTTCAAGAAAACCAGATCATCCATCTCTCCCTTCTTCCATCCACACAGGCAGCCCTCGGTCTGTCTAGCTACCCCCACATTTTTGATTCACCCATCACTGCTGTAGCTAAACACCGCTAAGACACATTTGAACCCAAGTGCCTCTTATCTTTGTGCCTTCTGTCATGTATTAGGATTAAATAATGATCCAGAGACATAACAGGCTTTAGAGGTCCCTATTAGGCTTTATTCAGCATGTCTGGCAAGGACTGCCAGCCGCCACACAGGTTTACCAGAGTACTTAACGACCCTCCCATTTATCACTATGGAAACTCCCAATGGCCCCAGTAACCTGAGACACCACACCTTCAGCCTTCTAGATGGCAAATTGCCTCTGTTTGGCTTGGAGCCTCTGAAAACTGATTGTCTGGAGGTGCAGGGGACCTGCCATCCATTCAGGTAATGCTGGTAAGTCTGGGAAAGAAGACAGAGGAATGAGAGTTGGGAAGATAAGGGAAGGCAGCAAGACACAGAATTTTAATGGAGATAGAAAAGACCTTGACGTAATTTGACAATTCTCTGGTTTGATCATATCACAGCACAGTGCCGGAGTCCTGTGGTACTTAGTCTTTAAAAGTGCCACAGGACTCTGTTGTCTTTCTACAACAGACTAACACGTCTACCCCTTTGGAATTTGACGACCTGAACTAAGAGTTCTGTGCTTTGTGGGGCTGATCCAAAACCCCTTGAAGGTCAGTCCCATTGACTCGGCCAGTTGCTCTTTAGATGCCAGCCACCACAGCCACAGACAACAAGGAAGTCTGGTAGCTTTCTGAGTGCTGATATAGTGTGGCCATGTTGGCTTCAGGAAATCCTAAGGCAGTTCAACCAGCCATGTAATTAGCAAGGCTAATGCTCACCTGGAGTCGAAATGAGGAGCCATAGGCCATCCCACCCTCCTCCAGGCTCCCATGGTGCTCTGGACAACTTCCTCCCTAGCCTAGAGATAAAAAGAACCAAAATTCCCAAATGACAAGGATCAGCATGGCTAAGTGGGAGGGGCAGTAGATTAAGATTCAGGGGAATTATATTCTGTTCCCAAATCTGCCAGCCCCAGTGGGTGACCTTGGGCAGTCACCTCCTCTCTGTTTGCCCCCTCATACTTTCCCTATCTAGACTGGAAGCTCTTCAGAGCAGGGACTGTCTCTCGCTGTGTATCTGTGCAGTGTCCAGCACAACGGGCCCTGATCTGTGCTGGGAGCATTGAAGTGCTACAGACAGCTAAATAAGGATCACTTGCGGGTGGTGGAGGGGCAGGCATGCAACTCTCTGTATTCACAAATGCTCCCACTCACACCCAATGCTTTTTTGAAAACTGAATGATACAGTCCCATGAATGGCAGGGGATTAAAGTCAACTCCCTTATTAAGAGCAGCTCTCTCCCTCCAATCCCACCCTCCCCACCCCACTAGCTAAGGCGGCTCTTTGATGTCTTCTGAAAGAGAGTGAGAGAACACAGACTGAATCAATTGCCACCTTTAGTCATAATCGGGGAGAGGTCAAAAATATAGGCTTCAGAAATACACTGGTGGAAGGTGGGATTCCACAGCTCTGAGCTCTCTGAAGAACTCTGCTGCCTGGGGGCAATCAGCCCAAAGCATCAAAGACACAGAAGTTGCAGAAGAAGCCGCAGGAATTCCATTTAAGGAACTGCACAAAAATCTTGGGCAATGTCTGGGTGTGCAATGTCAAAGGGCACTGCAATCAGGTGAGATGGAAGCATTTTGCAATGGGGGGATGGAGCAGCAGGCTGGACAGACTATAAAAGAGGAAGCCCTCCTAGTCCTCCTCATTCCACCTTCTTTCTTGCTCTTGGTTCTTCCTTGTTCTTTCATTGCACAATGACTCAGGTGAGTCCCAGGGTTTCAGATGCTCTGAGTTTTCTCTGTTGTGTGTTAACAGTCCCTTTTAAAGCTTAGGGGGAATGCTGAGGTCTGCTCCTGAGTGTAGGCTGGAGTCTTACCAGCCTATTCCTTCCTGACTAGTCTGGGAGTGAGAAAATGCAGCTAATCGTTGCAGCACCTGGAAGCACTTTAAGGCCTAGCTGGGCTGTTCCGTGTATTGCTGATGAATGCCATCTGGCCAGTTGAACTTGCGTGCATCTGATTTCAGGGGCATTTTGGTTGAGATTTTTCAAGAGCAATGAGCTCTTTCCGGAGCTTCCCTTTTTGATTGCCCAGCTAGAGGTATTTTCAGAGCACCAAAATTTTAGAGGGTGAGTGCTCAGCGCTGCTAAGGTTTCTTCCAGTTGGGCCCCTCCAAAATTGCTGAAAACAGGGTGTTTCTCAGTGCTTGAACTGCAATGGAAAAGGTGCTGGAGCTCAAGTAACATTTTTTTTTTTTTTTTTTTTTTTTAACTTTCATAAAGGAAGCAGCAAGCCCAGAGCTGTTGGGGCTCAGCCCTGCAAGTCCTGGCACAAATTAAGCACTGTTGATCCTGAATAAAAGGGACCAGATCCTCAGTTGGTGTAAATCAGTGCAACTGCAACAGAGGCAACAAAGCCCTGTTGGCAGGCACCTGGGGAGGGGCCGGTCCTATCTGTTGTTGCTTCGAAGCTGCTCAGTCCAATTACTTCCCTTTCAGGTTAGCCAGACGATCAAGGGGGATCTTTCCGAGCTGGAAAGAGCCATCGAGGTGATCATCAAAATTTACCACAGCTATTCGGGCAAGGTCGGACATACCGACACCCTGACCAAGGGAGAATTGAAGCAGCTGATTGACAAGCAGCTCGTAAACTTCCTGAAGGTGAGTAAAGTCGGCACAACTTAACTTGTCCTCTGCAAGCCACTCTGGGAGAGAACGTCCATAGCAGTGAATGGAGCTTCCTGTGTGTGCAGTAGCTGAGCTTTTGAGCTGGGTTCTGGAGAGCTGGATGTGCCCAGAGAGTGAACTTCATTAGAACAGGATGGCATAATTTTTCAGCACTTCTGAGTCCATGGGTGCTGGATCCAGACCTGGCTCAGAACCTTTCTCCTCCCCCACCACCCCAGTTCACCTCAGGTCCTAGGTAATTTCCTTTCATTAGTTGACTACAGTTTTTCAGAGAAACCTAGTGAGATATGTAAACGTGCAATAGGGTCAAAATGGCTGAATTTAGAAATGTAAAATACAAAGAATTTTGCTCTGGTACATATACATATATAGCCACTACCTCACAAAAGACAAGCTGTTTTGTTGCAGAGTGTCTTTCTAGGGTCATATAAAGCCCTTGTCACTGTAGTATCTGAACATCTTGAAAGGGACGATAGCATGGCAATAGGCAGTTGATGCCAGCATGGGAGTAGATATCCATTCTTGTACTCTGCACTGTATTTACTTCTGCTGTTTATCTCCAGCCGCCCTCTAGATGGGCCTGTGGAAAAGGAGTTTGGAATACCCTAAAGTTCTATGCCACATGGTCACATTGACACGTGTTCTGTGGGCAGCAGCCCTGGTGGCTTGTGGCTCTTGGAAAGCTGCCATTTCCTCCCAATATAACCTACTGGATAGGGCATGGGATGGTGACCTAGATTCAACTCCTAGCTCTGCTGGGGATCCTTGGCAAGTCTTTGCTTGCTCTAGGCCTCCATTTCCCATTCCCCTTCTTTGTGAAGTGCCTTGAAATCTATAGATAAGAGCAAGGCTGTTATTTGATTCTTCTCCACCGAGAGCCTGGGAAAGCCATTTTAGTCTGTAGTCAGGAGTGAGCCCATCAGGTGACAGGCAAGAGGTGCACATGGTTTAAGGAGCCAGTTAGTGGATAGAGTGAGAGATGAGAGCTGGGCATTACAGTCAAAATCCGCCCGCAGTTCTTGCTGAATGCAAATATCCAGCTCTGCTACAATAGCATTGCCTCTTTCACACTTGCTGGTAGCAAGGACCTTGAGGCCCTGCCCCTGCTCCTCCTTTTTCCTCAAGGCCCCATGCCTTCTCCACCTCTTTCCCCGAGATCCTTTTCCCAGCTCCCACAGTTGTTCTCTGGAACATGTCCACTTCCCTCCCTGCTGCTCGAACTGGGCTCCCTCTGCTCTGGGGCTGGGATGACAAGCGTGACAAGGAATCTGCTTGCAGAGAGGAGGTGTCCTGTACTGAGCAAAAGCTGGTGCGGGTTAATGACCCGGCACCTCCCCCTACCCTCTGTTAACTGGACTTTGGTGTCCAGTCAGCACATCTGCCAGGTTCCCGTTTTGACTGGATTTTCTGGTCAAAAACCAGGCACTGGGCAACTCTAAATGGCACCTGGACACAGCAGCCAAAACTGGACAGTCTAGGTAAAACCCAGACAGGTGGCAACACTAGATTTGATGCTGGAGGCCTCTATGTACTTTACCAAAGAGGCTGGTATCTTTATGCCCAGTGGGAAACTGAGGAATGGAGAGGCCAGTGGCTCAGCAGGCAAAAATACCACTCCCGTACCCTAATAACTAGGGCACTGAAGGAGCCTCTCCCGTGGAATACAGGCATGGACAGTAGCCCCTGTCAATCAGTTTCCTTACGTTGAGGTTAGTGCCAGAGAGTTCTGGTGGGGTGACGGCTCCACAGCTTCTCATGGCACCGTCACTTCTTGAACTGCAAAGAGCCAGCTGTAAGTAATAGCAATTGCTCCTCCACCCCCCTCCCCCATTTTCCTACAGAACAAAAAAGACACAGCTTCCATTGACACCCTGTTCAAGGAACTGGACAAAAACAGAGACCATCAGCTCAGCTTCGGGGAATTCATGGTTCTGCTCTGCAGAGTGACCGTGGCCACCCACGACCACCTCCACCAGCTGGAGCAGCAGCAGCAGCAGCAGCAGCAGCAGCAGCAGCACCAGCATTAGCAAATCCCAGTCCACCCAAGCCTCAGGCTGGTGCCAAACCAACTGAGACAGTAGCTAAAAGCTGCTGAGATTCTCCCTTCGTGGGCTCGGATGGTTTGGCCATGAGCTAATAAAGATTTGCTTGAAAGTTTTCCAGATGTGTTTGTATTGATTTTGTGTTTGCCGGGAGGCTGGTACCCTGTGCTGGTTAGTGTCCCCATGCAGGGGACTCAGAGTTATGGTGTTTTTTAAAATACTGTGGTCCAAGATGTTGGGCTTTCTTCTTCCTGGGGGGGAGGGGGGGAGTTTCTGCTTTCAAAATGCTAAAAGGAGAGAAAACAGGTGGATGTTTATAGTGGGTGTGTATGTATCTGCCTACAGAAGAGAGAGTGTGTGGGGGAAGAGGTGTATTTCAACAAAATACTTAAGCTAACTAAAACATATTCACATGGATCCCATTTTCATACCACATCTCCTAAAAGGCTGTCAGTAATATATCATAGACTCATAGACTTTAAGGTCAGAAGGGACCAGTACGATCATCTAGTCTGACCTTCTGCAAAATGCAGGCCTCAAAACCTCACCCACCCACTCCAGCTATAGGCCACCAACCTATGACTGAGTTATTTACCTCCTTAAATCATGATTTAAGGACTTAAAGATTCCAAATCTCTATGGAGAGAACGTCTCCTGTATCTATGGTGATGTAGAATGATGGGCAGCACATATATCCATGCCAAGACATATAACAGACCCAGGAGAAGGAGTAACTATGGACAAAACTTACCTATATGTAAAGGAAAGTAATGGGCAAATATATAAGGGCAGATCCCTGCTAATGTAATAGTCAGAGCTTCCTTGGTATCAGCTGAGGAGTTGTCCTCTGGTTAAATGCAATGGGGAAAACACATACAGCATGAGGAATAGTGTGGAAATCACCACACGTCACCATGCCAAGGTATAAAAAAAGGCGAGGTGTGCGGTGTATCCAAATCAAGATTATACTGGCACAGGGTGAAATTCTGTCCCCACTGAACTTGGTGGGATTTTTGCCATAGACTTCCAGGGCCTCGGATTTCACACATAGTAGCCCCACAGTGAGAAATATAATAGGCAAAATAGCTCCAGGGTAAAGTGTAATAATGGGGAAAACTTGCAGCCACGAAAAGGAATCTCTCTGAACAAACCTTGGCTATTTGGGTCTTAATTGCTGTCAAAGAGCTGGAAATCCCTCTCCTGCACACACAGTCTCTCTCCTCAATGTCTGCACAGTAACCCTTCGTCCAGGTGGAAGTGGTCATCTCATTAAGGGTTATACCAAGCGCAGCTGTCTGGGGTACACACTCATCCTACAGATCGTAGGACACAGAAAGAGCAGGCCTTGGGTCTCTCTCTCCTCCCTGGAGGTGGAGTACTTGCTCTTTAAATGCGACATTAAATGCAAGTTACAGAGGCTTGATTGACTCAAGAACAACATGTCCCAGGAAGTCCAAGTTTCCTAGTTAATGGCCAATGTATAGTGCCATTCTGCCTGGCTAAAATGTCCCCTGCACTTTCACATGGGTGCATTTATTTTCCTCAACTTCCTGCCCTAATCCAGGGGGGTAACATTCTGCAGTGTTAATCAGAGGATGTGTCTGTTGGCTTGGAGAGGGCTGTATTCAGGGGCAGGTGAAGTGATTCCTGGCTATTATATATGGAAATAGAAGGGAATAGAAGATGGAAAAGACTCAGAGGCCTCTTTATAATTCACTGTGAGTGAAATTCACCCTTGCAGGGGTCCAGCACAGGGGTAAGAGGTTGCACAGACTTTGTGTTGGCTCTCTGCATAGGACTGAATTTCCAGCAAGCTTTAACAAACAACTGATACAAACCACACCATGCTGGAGGCAACTGCATACGCACAGAGCATTATGCTCCATGTTATGCTGTTTCTTAATGCCAGCATCAGCCCCAGAAAACAAGGAATAATTGTCTTCTCCTCCGATTGGCACATCCTAAGAAATGCAAAGCAAATAACTGCATACCCCAAGAAGGTAATTAGTAAGAGGTGAGGGCCCCAGCTCAAATCTTCTCTCGGTTTGGTCTGAATATGTGATTTATCAATAGTCATTTAATCTGTCTAGACAGCAGAACCCCTGACATCAGACTCTGCCCATGCTTACCTTGGGAGCTGTGCCTAAATTAATTAAACAATTGCTTTAATTGTATTAGTACTATTTATTATGGGAGTGCCAAAGGCCCAGAAGTTCTGAGTTAAATCCCTTTCTGAATCTGGGCCTAACTGCTCTAGCTAAGATTCATGTTGCTGGGCACTCTATAGATCTATAGTAAGACAGTCCCTGCCCAGGAGAAGTCACACTCTAAAAAGACAAGGCAGACAAAGAAAGGATTATCACCTTTGTACTGATGGGGATTGGAGATACAGAGAGGTCAATTGACTTGTCCAAAGTCCCACTTGGAATCTGTGGTAGTGTTAGGAACTGAATTCAGATCTCTGGAATCTCAGCCTAGTGCACATTCCACCAAGAATGGTCTCCTGCGAATAAAGGCTAATAGAATGTTAGGAATTGATAAGAAAGAGATACAGAACACAACAAAAAATATCACAATGACACTATCTAGATCCATGGTTCGCCCACACTTTCAATACTGTGTGCAGTTCTGGTCACCCCACCCCAAAAAAGATATGATAGAATGTGAGAAGATACAGAGAAGGGCAACAGAAATGAACAGGGTAGGGAACAGCTTCCATAAGAAGATGGGGACTCTTCAGCTTAGAGAAGAGACAGCTGGGGGGAGAGGGGGCTATGATAGAGGTTTATGAAATCATGACGAGCGTGGAGAAAATGAATAGAGAAGTGTTATTTGCCCCTTCATATAACACAAGAACCAGGGATCACTCAATGAAATTAATAGGTAGCAAGTTTAAAACAAACAAAAAGAAATACTTCTTCACACAGCACACAATTAATCTGTGGAACTTCTTGTTACTCCATCAAGAGCTCATTCCCTGGCTCATCCACCAATGTGATTTATGCCATCATGTGCCGAAAATGCTCCCCTGCTTTATATATTGGACAAACAGGACAGTTTCTGTGCAAAAGAATAAACAGACACAAATCTGACATCAGAAATTGCAACACTAAAAAACCAGTAGGGGAACACTTCAATCTCTCTGCTCACTCCACTGATGACTTGCTAATAGCTGTGCTGAAACTCAGTCATAGGTTGGTGGCCTATTGCTGGAGTGGGTGGGTGAGGTTTTGAGGCCTGCATTTTGCAGGAGGTCAGACTAGATGATCGTACTGGTCCCTTCTGACCTTAAAGTCTATGAGTCTATGAGATGAATAACAAATCACAGCTTCAAAGAGAAACTGCAGAACTTGAATTTATATGCAAATTTGACTCAATTGCCTTGGGGTTAAACAGGGACTATGGATTTTTCTCTCATTACAACAGGTGATTTGACCTCACCTTCCTCTATGTGCCGTTCCCTAGTGTTTGAATCCTAACACCTATTTTGATTTGCTATTACAGCCTGACCTGATCCTATGTCATACACTTCCCTGCATTTAATTTCCTCCCATTCTGTAAATTTCCCGTCTTCAAAGTGTCTGACGAAGTGGGATTTTCTCCCACGAAAGTTCATGCGATAAATAAATCTGTTAGTCTTTAAAAGTGCCACAGGACTCTTGTTTGTTTGTTTGTTTTTGTTACCATGGGTTATAGCAAAGGCCAAAAGCATAACTGGGGTCAAAAGAAAATTAGATGAGTTCATGGAAGATAGGTCCATCAATGGCTATTAATCAAAATGGTCAGGGATGCAACTCCATGCTCTATGTGTCCCTAAACCTCTGATGCCAGAAGCTGGGTCTGGATGACAAAGGATCATTTGATGAATACCTGTTCTGCTCAGTCCTTCTGAAACTGACAGAGGACAGGATATTGGGCTTGATGGACCAGTGCTCTGGCCCAATATGGACATACTTATTGTTTTTCATTTTAATGTAATAAAAGGCTAAAGGAAAACTCTTTAAAAAAGAAACCAATGAAAGAAAAGATTTGTGGGAATACCAACTCTATAGCAAGTCCTGATGTCTTTATTCTGATTAAAACTGTGATTATTATTTGCAGTATAGAATTATGAAATCATAGAAGTGTCAGGCTGGAAGGGATTTCAAAAGGTCATCTACTCCCTCCTCCCATGCCGAGGCAGGATGAAATATATCTAGACTATCCGGGACAGGCATTTGGATCACTTGTTTTTAAAAACTTCCAGTGATGGGGATTCCACAGCCTTATGTAGGTATCCTGGTGCAGAGCTTAACTTGCCTTAGTGTTGGAAAGCTTTTTGCTAATATCTAACCTGAATCCCATTTGCTGCAAATTAAAATGATTTCTTCTTGCCCTACCCTTATTGGACATGGAGAACAACTGATCTTTGTCCCCTTTAAAACAAACCCTTTCTATACTGGAAGAATGTTCTCATGTCCCCTTCAAACTTCTCGTGTCTAGTCTAAATATGCCCCATTCTTTTAGCCTTTCTTCAGAGGGCAGGTTTTCTAAACCTTTTATACATTTTTGTTACTCTCCTCTGGATTTTCCCATTTGTTCATGTCTTTCTTAAACTGTGGTCCCCAAACTAGATGCAATACTTCAGCTGAGGCCTCACCAGTGATGAACAAAGCAGAACAATTGCCTCCTGTCTTTTGACCCGCTTATTAATACATCCCAGCATGACACTTGTCTTTTTTGCAATAGCATCACACAGTTGACTCATATCCAATTTGTGATTCATTGTCACCCCCAGATTCTTTTCTACAGAACTGCTGCCTAAACAGTTATTCCCCATTTTGAATATATACATTTGATTTTTCCTTCCTAAGTGAAGTTCTTTGCACTTGTTTTTATTTGTTTCAGACCAATTCTCCAAGTTATTAGGATCATTTTGAATTTGTCCTCCAAAGTGCTTGCAACCTCTCCCAGCTTGGTGTGGTCTACAAATTGAGGTGCTTAATCTCCACTCCGTCATCCAAATTGTTAATGGTGCTACGGAATGTGCTGGACCCAGGACAAATCCCTGGGGGACTTCTCTTGATTTATTCTTTTCATCTGACAGTGAACATTTATGGTGATACCAAATCAAGATCAAGGCCTCATTGAACTGGGCATTTTACAAATAGATTTGGAAACATTTTCCTTGCCCCAAAGAACTTATATCTATTGACATAGTCCTTCATCCTAGCTCTGCTGAGGTCTGTGGAGCAATACTGATTTACACCAGCTGAGGATCTGGCCTATAATCTTTACAATGCAGCATGTGCGTAGAAGAATGTTGCCATTATCTTAAGCATTCACCTGTGGAACTAACACAAATATTTTTCCCCTAGCAGAGGCTAGTCTTTTTTAAGACAAAAACAGAAGTAGAAATCACAGGCATGCTGTTAAAGTGAGTTGCATATTAGAGGTAAAGGTCTTTAGGTTCCATCCATGCATGTCCCATCATCTGGTTTTAAGCAGAACTCCCCATTTAAATACAGACATACCAAAATGTATAGATTCTATGGAGGTAGTCCTCCAAAGGATGCAAAAGTCCCTCATCAGAGATGCCACTGATGGGGAATCCCAAAAGGAATTGCACTTTATTTGGCTAATGACAATGTTCATAGCAAGGGATAAAAGATTATCAAGAGCGTTGGAAGAAGTTTATACTCTCATGTATAAACTAATCTATCTACTAACGTCAGGAAAATTGAGGGACTGAGCACCTCCTGTTCTAACTGAAGTCAGTGAGATCTCTGGGTGCTCAGAACCTCTAAAAATCAGGTCCTAGAAAACAGGTGTCCAAAATCACTTTCCATTTTTAAGAACATTAGGCTAGAAATGTCTAAGTATTACAGGTGCAGTATTTTGTCAGTGAAAGGACATATCTTGCTTAGCTCTCACCTTAAGAAATACATTCTGGCCACTGATATACAAATCTGTTGCATCTAAAAAGCTAAAAACAGTTATTTCCCAAAGCTGAGTGAGATGCTGCAATTCATCTTAAGAAACTTGCCACAGATGTACCAGAAGCAACAACTCTGAAGCAAAGTCTCAGATTACCATAAAACGGCCACTAGTTAACCTCACTCTTACTAAACAGATTGCTCAAGCTTTCTTCAGAATGGATTTTGACATTTAAGGTGTGCTGGCTATGATTATCTTAATTGAGAGATGGACGTGATTGCTTGAAACCTTTTGAGACCATTCTAGCATTGTCGGGATTTGAAAGAATCAGATAACTTTCTAGGGCTTTTGTTCCCAATTTGCACTGCTTTCTAATCACATCTGAAACACAGTAAGGCCAGTTCTTTATTTCACTTGGGAAAGATCTGAATGGCTTTACACCGCCCAGCATCTGCTTTAAGTATTTGCATTATTTCAGAATAAAACTAATGCGCAGAGGAGCTAATTTCATTAATAGCATCTGATATAAACTCAGCAGCTCATCTGCAAGTCATCCTGCAAAGATTTAGACACATTTGCAGTACCTCTGTACTCAGCAGAGCTACTCACCTGGTTTGAATTAAGCACCTACATGAATTAAGCATGTACATAGGTCTTTGCAGAATAGGGGAGTCTATGTCATCATGACTGGGATTTTCAAAGGAACCTAACAGAATATTCCACATCCTGAAATCACCCCTAGATGGCAACCATGCATTGAACAAAAAGGTTAAATAACCTGCTCAAGGCCATATAAAGAGTTGGTTTCAGGGAGAATATTATTACAAAACATATTTTGTGTGGCATCTGATAACTGAGAAGAGTGCTTCCTTGTGTCAGGTCCTGTACAAACATAGAATAAGATAGTCTGTGCTTGAAAGCACTTATTTAAATACACAAGGGAAGGGGATAAAATGCAGGAGTGTTTTGAATTCTTATCAAGTCATAGAACAATCTTCCAGGAGAGTACATTTGTAGGAGTTATTGGACATGGACTGGAAAGTTGTTTTTTTATCTCCACTGTCTGTGGATGCCCAGATCACAGGCTCATACCGATACTACCCCTCAGTGTTGAGCTTCACACACAGCTGGTCATGGAATTATTCTAATTTCCCCTTACCAAAAATTTCAAGAGAGCCTAAATTTTATTCATGTCTACATTTTTCTTTGAAAGCTTGTGAGTTTTTTATTGAAAAACTGGAAACTGATTCCTCCCCCTCCAGTTCAAAATTGAAAAGAGTTTGGATATATCTATATCTATAAAAACAAAACTCCCAAATTGACAAAAAATGCAAATATTTTTCCAGGAGCATTTCTGCTGTTTTTGAAAAGCTCTTTTACATCCCAGAAAAGTTTAGACAAAAATGCTTTGCTCTCCTAACACATCATTCTGTCTGCACATCAAAAGATTGTTTTAAAGGCACACGGATGGGACAAGAATAAATTTTCCACTTCTGTGATTCCCCCCTGCAGCAACAGCATTTATTGTGATCTGGGGCAACAGAAGACTGAAGTGCAAGTTAAAATCCAAATCAGAGGAGCTCTAGGGGCAGGAATCCTGAGGCTAATGGGCATGTCCATTTACATGCCAAGGGCTAGAATGTTGTAGACTTCTTGTCCAGGACTGAACTCAGGTGTTGGATATGCTTGAGGAATCACCATACAACTTGTGAGTTTATCTGTGTAACATTATATGCTTTTATTTACTAGGAGTACCCCTTTAAATCCCCGAGAGCTCAGCCCAGACAGGCAGCATCTTGGGGTCAGGGATGTGCATTTCATGCTCTCTCATGGGGATGCTACGTTTGTGCTCCATCATTTTCCTGTGCTCTTAATCTCACTTAAAAGGTCAGTTGGGTGGAAAGTTTCAGCTGTTTGTGCGAATATGGAAAGCCCCTGCCTTTGTGCAAAGAATTTGCTATTTGCAGCCTCTCTCATTAGTGTGTTTAGGATCCATACATTGGATCTAGGTTCATCTTTACTAGTCAAGATTACCCCAAATCCACCACCCCATAAAGAATGCCAAGAGGGCAAAATATCTCCACCTCTGTCCTTCAGCCTTGAGTAAACATGATTTCAATCTAAAAGCAACTTACTATCAAGAATATTGGCTAGAGGCACAGAGTGTGGTGCTTTCTAAGTGCTTCCCCTCTTTACCCCTGAATTTAAGTGGTGCTGGAATCTCATGCCTGGAAATAAAGGTCACCTTTTCATTTGCCAACTATTTGTACTAATGACTGTGCAACAGTTTTTTTCCTTCCACAAGTCTACAGAGTTAAACCTCCCAAACTTCCTTCATCTGTTATTCTGGGACTAATCAAACCTTAACAAAACATCCCACAAGAATCTTTGCTTTGTTGCAAAAGGAAAAAAAAATGGTGCTGTGGGGTGAATGTAATCACAGCTTTCTAGCTCCTTGCAATACAATTGCTTCTCCTGTTAATGAGTGGTGTTATATAAATACCCCATCTAGGTAACATGACTCACCTGGCTTTTATTAATCCCAGTCATAACCTTAAATACCACAAGCCCAATTACATACCTGCAGGGCCATGGTGAAAAAAGCCATGCCTAGCAAAGCCTGGGTAGAACAGAACCATTCCCCTGTTTAAGAAGCAATTAGGTCCTGCCATCCTTCTGGGCTCTTAAGGAAATCCACCTGCTGTCAGTTAAGCATCATGCACCTGTCTTTGACAGAGCAGCTCCAGTGGGAAGACCTGTAATCTCAGGGGAATGGCCATCTGATTTCAATACATCTGACTAGAGGGAGGAAAGAGACTATGGCTTCACCACAGCAGCCTTGGCTGGAGTTCTCCACAATGGAGCTGGCCTGGCTTGACTGAGGGTGGCTGTGCTGTGAAGTAACCCTCCAGATGTAGATTGACCTGTGTGCCATGAATTATGGCCTGGTTCCCCTAATGGGTCAGCTTGGGCTTCAGGTACTGAAGCTCAGCTCAAGAGAAGCTGTTTTGAGGTGTGGCTGGGAGTTGGGTGAAGGGTGACACTCAAGTAGATGCTGTCCAGGGAAGCCCACAGGGAGTCAGGCTTTCAAGAGTTTAGCCCCCAAAGTGATGAACGCTTTGGCAGATCCTGGCCCAGGTCTCATGGCATTTCCCTCCATGCTGAGGCCCCACAGTTGAGGCATCTGGTGCTCTCTCCTGCACTGGCCTGCTGAGGCTGTTGCCCCATAGCGTGGACCAGAGAGAAGGGGAAGTCTCTGCAGGCTGACACAATCAGACGTTTGCTAATGGGACAAGGCTGTTGCATCCTGATGGGGCTCCTGCTGATGGAGCCATGTTGCATCATCCCCTCTGGGTTGTTAGACTCATGCAGTGAGGAAAGAGGCAAGCATGTCACATGCCTGACCCATAAGCAACAAAGGAGACGTGGGGTTGCTACTAGGGCTCTTCATGCATGGGGCAGGGGTCTCCATTTTGGACCCACTCCATGGAAAAGGGCAAGGTGGAGGACCTGTAGGACTAGATTGACCCCAGTGCAAGGTTCCAGGCCAGCTTGGCACTGGACAGTCCTTCCACCCTGGCCTAATACAGGGAATATGCCGGGATGGGCAGGGCCAGCACGAATGTCTGCAGGGAGATTGGGGGGTGGGGGTGGGGGTTGTAGGAGCTGTGCCATCTGGGGAGGGAGAGGAACTCACTTGTCCCCTCTTCAGCTCAGTATGTGCTATCTCCGCATCATGCATCACTGCTCTTGCAACAGTTCAGTTGTCCAAGCGGTGGGGGGCTAAGGAACTTGCTCTGAGTGGAGATGCGCTACCGTGGGTTGCATTGGCCTAACCCAGGGATGAAGCTAAGCCATGTTGTGACAGGATGCACCGCTGTGCACCCCTAGGGCAGTGGTGGGCAAACTTATTAGTCAACTGAGCCAAATATCAACAAAACAGCGATTGAAATTTCTTTTGAGAGCCAAATTTTTTAAACTTAAAATATATAGGAAGGTACATTGTTATTAACTTAATAAGGGTATTCCTAACCATCTCAACATACCTTTCTCAATTCTCGACACTACATCTTCTTTCACTCCACAACGTTTCCTAAAATTAACTTAATAAACTTTACTTAAAGTTTTAAGTCTTAGTTAAACTATAGGTACGTTGAATAAAACTTGATAACATACTTAATAACGATATTATTTATTGATAAACTTAAATTCCTTACAATTTACCTTACAACATACAGAAAATTAAATCATGACAATGACTGACAAACACTAATGTGAACAATGGCCTTGCATCTCCTTGGAAAGTTTGAGTAAGTCAGGTTTGTATGTTGTTGTTTTTAATTTTAGGCACGATTCCAGGTTCTCATCAATAAGACGACTTCTCAATTTACTCTTGGTAAGGTTCATGCTTGAAAATGATTGTTCACATAAATATGTAGACCCGAATAAGGAAAGAACAGCAAACGCTAGTTTTTTCAGTTGATCATGAGAGTCAGGAATACTATTCCAGGTGTTAAAAAATCAACATATCTTCCTTCTCCAGGTCTTTCAAAGCAGACCACTTGTGCTGTGAACTAAGTTCACATTTGTTTTTCTCCAATATTTCTATATCAGCACAAAGACGTTCAAATTTCGAGCTCCACAGTTCTTTGTTTTTTAAATCCAGCAATTGCATTTCAAAGTTGCCAATGTCAATATTAAAGGGAGAAAAATGTAATTCTGTTACAGTAGCATCAAGAGGTTTTTTAACAAAGGCTAACGTCGCTTTGCTGTTTCTGAAGTCCTGAAACCTGTTGAGAAAAGCTTCCCTCATATTTAAAAGTGTTGTTTTGAAATAGCAAATGTCAATATCAGAATTATTTTCTTGGCGATGTTTCAACAGGCTTGGAAAGTGAATCAAAGTTTCTCTTTCAAAATCTTGAGCAAAAACAGATAATTTGTTTTCGAATGAAATAACTTCTTCTAACATAGAAAAAATTGTTTCCTTTCCCCTGTAGTTTATGATTAAGCTGATTTAGATGGGATGTAACGTCTACCATGAAATACAATTTTTGGATCCACTGATCGTTCGTTAGTTCTGGATAATGAACACCCTTCTCAAGGAAAAATGCTTTAATTTCTGTTAATAAGGAAGCAAAACGTTTCAAAACGTTTCCTCTTGATAACCAACGTACCTTGTTATGCAGCAGAAGATCTGCGTACTCACTCTCCATTTCAACTAAAAATTCTTTAAATTGGCGATGATTAAGAGCGTTAGCTATAATGGAGTTGATAATCTTAATCACCAATTCCATAACTTTGCAAATTTCTTCTGGAAATGTCTGCGCACAAAGCGCTTCTTGATGTATGATGCAATGGTAAGTAAGTATCTCGTGATTAATTTTTTCTTTCATAATAGAAACAAAACCATTTCTTACGCCGGTCATACTTTTTGCCCCGTCTGTTGAAATTGAGACAATTTTATCGAGTGGAATATGATGTTTTTCAATGCACTTAATTACAGCATTTGCTATATCCTCTCCACGTGTTTGACCTTTGAGTGGCAATAATCCTAAAAGTTCTTCTTTAGGACCTGTAGTTGAAATAAATCTTACAAAAAGTGAAACTTGCGCTGTATCATTTATGTCACAAGACTCGTCAACTGCTATTGATAAAGCTGAAACCAATTTAAGATCTTCAACTTGCTGGTTGGTTATATTGGAAGACATTTTGACTGTTCTATCTTTCACTGTTTTAGCAGACAATGGCAACTCTTTAATTTTTTTTAGAATATCTTCTTTGTTCTTAAAATCCCTAACTAACTCTTCCGATGCATTTATAAAACAACGTTTTATGTATTCGCCATCTGCATATGGTTTTCCTCTCTTTGCAATCTCTTGACTAACCACAAAACTTGCAAAATTAACATTGTTGGAAGATTGCATCCAGTGATTAAATACAGAACTTGATTTTTCTTGACTCTTCTGAAGTTCCTCAACTGCTTTCTTCCTTGCATCACCGACAGGATATTTATTACTAAATGACACGTGTTTAGTTGTAAAGTGTCTCTCCAAATTTGATTTCTTGTTATGCAGCAATTTTTCCTTACAAATAAGACAGGTCGGAAGGCCATTTAAGTTTTGAATAAACGCGAAAGTCTCGGTCCATTCAACTTTAAATTCACGGTTTTCGTCTTCCGTTTTTCGTTGCTTTTTTCTTTGTAGCCATGTCAAACAGGGCACCTATAAAAACGTTTCATTTTAAAATAAAGCCACCAACACCAAATAATGAAAACTCTGTCTACAATTGATTGAACAAAAGTACCTGTAGATCCTACAGTGTAGGTCAGGATTTGCAGCTTCACAGCAGATTCAGAAGATTCACCCGTGTGGGATTTGCAGACTGTCACTGGCTCACTCGTGCATGAAACGAGCGAGCCTCCCCTGCACTGCGTATCCCGCCCCCCGCCTGCGCCGCGTCTCCCGTAGCATTTTGCCCCCTCTTCCACTAAAGAAAAATAGTCTGGAGCCGCAAAACATAACACAGCTTATAAACTTTTAAAAGTTTTAATCTTTTTTTAATTTTTACCTGTTACAACAACAGAATACAACAAACAGAAGTGCAGTGTGCATGTGTACGCCTACTTTGAAATAAATTAAACACTGAACTATGCAGGCCTTTTTGAGTCCTTCCTGTATTTGTGTAAAAGACGAAGAGAAAAAGAAAAAAAAGAAAGGAAGGCAGGGAAGAGAAAGGAAAGGAAGGCAGGGAAGAGAAAGGAGGGAAGAGAAAGGAAGGCAAAGAAGAGAAAGGAAGGCAGGGAAGAGAAAGGAGGGCAAAGAAGGGAAAGGAAGGAAGAGAAAGGAGGAAAGAGAAGAGAAAGGAAGGCAGGGAAGAGAAAGGAAGGCAAAGAAGGGAAAGGAAGGAAGAGAAAGGAGGGAAGAGAAGAGAAGAGAAAGGAAGGCAGGGAAGAGAAAGGAAGGCAGGGAAGAGAAAGGAAGGCAAAGAAGGGAAAGAAAGGAAGAGAAAGGAGGGAAGAGAAGAGAAGAGAAAGGAGGGAAGAGAAGAGAAAGGAAGG
>ML685848.1:220620-252298 GCA_007922175.1 Pelusios castaneus | reverse complement strand
AGTCTCCTTGTCCCCCCCACCCCTCTAACCCAGCCACTCCTTGTCCCCCCCACCCCTCTCCAGGTCTCCCTCCAGCCCCTTCCCAGCCCCCTTACCTGGCCGGAGGCTCGGAGCTGCAGGGACGGACGGCAGAGCTGCTTCTCGGCCAGGCCGCTCCCACCCTGAGCACGCTCTGTCTGACATGCTCAGAGCGGGAGATTTGAACTCCCCATCCCGGCTGCAGCAGGAGTCTGTGCTTAGAGGGAACAAGGCCGAAGGGAGCCACAACAGGGGGGCTGAAGAGCCACATGCGACTCTGGAGCCGCGGTTTGCAGACCCCTGCTCTAGGGTATGATCTGGGTGACTTTTCTGTTCAGTTTTGCATGGTAATTGTGTGATTTGATGCCAAATACGCAATATCAGGTTCCTTTGTGAATGCTCATAACATATTCTACAGGATTGTTGTGATGTCATGTTTCTGACAGCAACATGTGTGTACAGATGTGAAGCATGCTACAGGGTTCAGACTCTCAGGACTATCTCTAGCACAGTGGCTGGAGATTTACATGTCAAAGAGAATGCGAATACCCTCCCTGGCTCAGGTAGAAGTAAAGGGAATCATACAATGGAACAGTGAGGGGAGGGGCTGTCAGCAGTTTGTGAAAATGAGGACACAGACAGAGTTTGAGAGAGGGAAGCTGCAGGCTCTGGCCTGAGAAGACACCATCTTGCAACCAACTTCAAGCAAGTTCTGGGCTCTTCCTGGGAGTGGGAACAGGCAGAGAATGGCTGTAAAACATCGAACAGCCGAACACTTTGCGCATGATCTTGGACTATGAGGTCATTTTAGGTAGAGATGTTAGATTAGCATGTGGTGTATATCTTTTATTTGATAGTGGTCACTCCTGACTCATTTATAGTATGATTCTGCCTTGATTGGCCATGTTCTCACTTGAAATCATACTCTAATCAATAAACTAGTATTTGTTTTATCTAAAGCTGTGTGGTCTTTAGAGGGTGTGGATGTGGGAGGCTGGGCACAATCCACTTCTTTGTTAAATGGACGGACTTGAGACTAAGGTGATTGGGAGTGGGTCCCAATCCCTGTAAGGCAGTGGCTCCCAATGTAGTGTCTGGGGCTGGGTGTGCTCACTTGGGGATCAATGCCTGGGTGGCTAGTGGATTTACACCCACTGCCTGGGATCAATTACACGCTGGTGGCTGGTGTGTACTGACTCAGGAGTGAGTGGTCACCCAGCAGAGAGGGGTGGATTGGGGTTCAGGAGCGGAGTTTGAGGGGTCATAGCGGCATACCAGACCGGATCTGGGGAGCAGCCTGTCACACCTGTATCTCATGCTGTTGCTTGCAGGGGTACCGTTCTGCCTCCTTGGTGCAGTGGAACTCCAACTGGACTTTGCAGGCTCCCTCTTATTTCCCCATGCTGGGCAGGAGAGGTGTTCCCATCACCGCTGAGGCACCATGCACAGGGATTGTGTTACCAGCACTACTCCCCCTGGAGACAGGCCAGATGAGAGGCCGAGTTAGCACCCTGGCCTCCACATGCTGGGGCTGGGCAGGTGGAACAGCATTCCTCAGTGTAGTCCAGGACCCCAGAGGAGAGACAAGAAGGGGCCTGTCACATCTAGATGGGTGAGGAATTCAGTACCACGGGTTGGAGACAGCCACTTGCTGAATTAGACATGGTTTGAACAGAGGGGAATCTTCCAAGGAATGCAGGCTGGCTTCCTTTAATTTCTTATGGGGCTCCACCATCCCCATTCCAGTTACACCCACACAGGCATTAATGAATCTAGCCTCACACCTTTCCCAGTGGGTGGGAAGTACAGCGTTATCTTCATTTCACCGGTGCAGAAACTGAGGCACAGCCAGATGCAGTGATTGGACACTGGGCTTCCCTTTCCAAACCCACCACAGGCAGTAGTCCCCAGCCGAAGCCTCACCCACAAAACCACCTCCCTGCCCTTAGTGTCCTTATGTACCCACCCAGAAACACAGGCTCGGTTCCCTGCAAAATCCACTCACACTAGTGTTGGGGACCTGTTACCTTCACCTCTTCTAGCACTAGGATCCCCTGTTTGGATGGTGGCCAAGAGGTCAGCTTTCCCTTCTGCCCTCCAGCATTTCCAAACATTGGTTGGCACCTGGAAGAGGATACCTCAATACTGGAGTATGGTAGAAGACCACCCACTAGATATGGTGTGTGTGTGTGTGTGTGTGTGGTGAGGAGGGTGACAAGGGGGAAAGGTGGGTGGGATAAAAGTCATTTTGAGACCTCTCCATAGGATGCGCACAACTTTGGATGTCTAAGCACCCTCTAATTCAACTACAAATGAGCAGGCTCTGTGTTGGAATCCCTGACTCAGTTCTATGGTTTATGATGAAGGAAATTGGAATGGGTAGTTATATTGGGTGGGGAGTATAGGTGGGCCTGGGAACCTAGGCTGGGACTGCTCCTCAGCTGGTATAAATTTATATGGCCAAGTGCTGTCTGGCGCTTTGCTGACAGCAGCTGGGAGTTAGACTAGAGTCCATAGTTTCTCATCCTGTGGTACATGTACCCCAGGGTACATGGCAGTGCCTGCTTCCTCTGGTCCCAGCTTCAAGATGGGAAGCAGTTGAATGAGGGGGTACCTATTAAAAGTTTCAGAAGTTAGGGGTACTTGCTACATAAAAGGTTGAGAAACACTGGACTAGAGGACCCTTGCAGTCCCTTTGAACCACTGGATTCTGTGATTTCCTACAGAGGATCTGCTCTTAGAATCTATCAGAACTCATGGACTGAGAGGGCCCAGCCATGCAATAACTCAGCCTGGCTTACCCAATCTCCTCAAAGAGACGGAGCTGGAGCCTGCACAAGGGAGTGTGAGTGCTGTGATAGGGGTGTGGAAAACACCAGGCTAGAAACCAAACGAGCCTTCGACGGAAGCTTTTTTGTATCACGGCATCTGTTAGGTAGCTCTGACCCGCTGTGCTATTAGACATCAATCACTTTGTCAGCATCTAGGGGGATAAAAGGATGGTCAGGAGCAAGCAGCAAGGATTCATTCCTCCCCCACTGACCTTAATTTGCTTCTTTGACGGGCTTACTAGCTTAGTGGATGATGGGAGATGGTAGACATGAAACAGCTTGATTTTAGGAAGGCTTTTGATGCTGTCTGACATGGCATGAGTAGCACAGGTGTGAAAGGAGAACCTGGCTCTCTGGAGACACCTGGAGCTCACAGGGTGTCAGGAGAGGCTGGCTGTGTGAAGTAAGGTTCAGCTTGTACAAGTGACATCTCTGGCCAAGGTTGCCAGCCTTCTATTTTATTTTTTTCTAACATGAAGATCCAGAGTTAATTTGTTTTTTACTGACACAGTAAACTTTTCACTGACATCACTAAAAAAAATCCCATAAGCAATGTGATAATGTCACAAAAATGTGCATTCACTCACAGTATTCTATAAACACAGATTTGGAATTATTCAATTGTTTTAGCTGCAGTTAATTGATCAATCGGGTTTTTGGGGCATGAGCAGTAATAGAAATGATAAAATCATGATTAGTGTAGTTTTATGATTCAAGAAGTGATTTTGAATGATGACAATCAATGTAAATATATAATATGCTTTATTTCGACCCAATTTGACTGACCTTTTCAATTTGTTTATGGATTACCAACAGTATCAAAATCATACATTTTTTTAACTGACCGTAAATTTACGGATGGTTGGCAACCCTTATTGAGGCTCATGGCTCAGTACATTACGAACGAGACGCAGCTGACACAGGACAGACCTGGAGATACTTGATGATTCCCTGCAAAGCAGAAAAGGCTGGTGTCTGAGCAACCTGCGTTGCATGCTGCAGCAGGTAGGACAGGGCAACTATAAATAAGTTTCTGCTGCCACCTGGTGGTACAGAATAGTCATGGCTGGGATCATCAGAGGGCTCATAGGCTATGTCTACACTTGAAAAGTTAGGTTGACTTTATTAAGTCGACTTAAAGTGGACCTTATTAAGTCAATTTAACAAAAGTTGACTTAACTTTTCAAGTATAGACGTGGCCCCTTTTTGGCCTTATTAAGGCACTTAACATTTTAAGTCGACTTAAAAAGGTCCACCCAGGCACTACTTCGGGTCTCCACTGGTTTAAGTCGACTTAAAGTTGACTTAAGCACTAGTTCGAATTAAAACCAAGTGTTATTAATTCGAAGTAACCTTTTTTGTTAATTCGATTTAAGGAGCAGCTTAAGTCGAATTAAGGAAAGCCCAGTGTAGACGTGGAGTAAATTAAGTCGATTTAAGCTTCCTTGAGTTGACTTAATTTCTAAGTGTAGACGCGCCCCATGAGCCCAAAGTAGCTTGACCAGAGAGAGAGGAAGTGTGAAAATTTGGTGGGGGGCAGGGTAATAGGGTCCTGTATGAGGCAGAGCCCTTAATATCAGGAAACTAGGTCACCTCTAGCCCAATGTAACTGTCTCGGTCTGGAGCAGGAAGGCCAGATTCTGGCCAGCAATTCCAGCTGGGGAGGATTGGCTGGGCATTGTGGAATCTTCAGCTGCTAGCTGTCATGGTGTCACCTATATTAACCCCTTCTTGGCCACTGGGGTGGAGGAATGTGGCCCGAGTCTCTCTGCACCTCGGTGATCTCTGGCTGCGTTAGTGCAATTTAGAGCAGCCTGAAGGCTGAGCTGGTGGACTCAAGGGGCAGTGGGGTTGCTGGTGCTGGGCACATAGGGCCCGGGCCCCGAGTTGCAGCATCAGTTCCCTGAATCTGACAAGGGCTTGAGGCCCGGCCGCTGGCAGCAGCCCAGTCCGGCGCTGGCCTCGATCCCAGCCTGGGACACGGGGCCCAGCCGCCATCAGTGGCCCAGTCCGGCTCTGGCCCCAACTCCAGCTTGGGATTTGGGGCCAGGCCACTACGCCCCAAATACAGCTAGGGATCTGGGGCCCAGCACTTTCAGCCCTGGCTGGGGACATGGGCCGGATCAGGCCTGGGGCTTGGATTGGGCCCAGATCCCAAACCTATTTTTGAGGCAGTGATGCCCCTGTCCAGGGGTAGCTTAAAACTTCCTCTCTCTCCCTCCACGTCCTCAGTCTTGTAGTAAGAGTGGTTGCGGCTGCAAGGGGTAGCTGGGTTCAGCTTTCCAGGAAGGAGAGTGATTAATCCTTCCAGACTTTTGTCACAATGTATTCTGTTGCTGGCTCAGTGAACCAGGAATGGATGCTAGAGCCTCTTCTCCTACTCCAGTCTGAGTCCAGCTCAGAGCTTGTTTGTGATTATATTCCTGTAAAATGGGTTATTGGAAGGGGGATGTGGTGGAAGCCTTAATTAACAAGGGTCTGAGACTCCATTCCACTCTGTGGAGTTCCTTTAGCCTGAAAGTGGATGAAAATTGCTGGCGAATCTCAAATCTTTGTGAAGTGCAAAGGGTGAAAGTGTCTTTGTCTGAATGTTTTGAAAGATCCTTTGCATTAAGAAGCCTATGAAAATACAAAGACCACTATAGTTGTTTTGTTTTCTGATGCTACTGAAACTCCCAGGATTTCATTACAGTTTCCACTCATTCCTAATTAATGATTTTAATGAGCGGTCAAAGCAACAGACTTTTTCTTCCTTTCATCGAAGGAGTTTTTCCTCATATAAGTTGATTTGAGTCCTTCCCAAATAGCCCGTGTTTTTTCAAGACTCAATATAGCTCCTTGCAATAAATGGCATTTGATTTTTTTCTGTTCCAGGCTGAAAACCCCTTCTAGTCTCGATTCCATGACATCACGATCCACACCCACACCCAAGCCGGCATTTCAAAACATGTGCACTTCCCACTTCTCACCCTTCTCTCTTGAATCACAACACAGTTTCCCGGTGAAGGGACTTTTCCCTTCCAGTGACGTTTCAACATCTCTTTTCTCCCTCGCATCAATAGCCAATAAAAAGAGAAGTGTCCCTCTGTGCCTCCAGTACGAAGACTCAGGTATCACGAGCAAGACACAGGTAAATACTTGATGCTTTTTTGCTGCTCTCTGGCTCTTTGTTTTGCTTTGGGGCCTTTCCACCCTACCCCGCCTGCGCTTTCTGTTCTTGCTCAACAAGCCTCAGTGTTGTCACAAGTGATGGAGACAAGCCAAAATTGGGGCCTGTGCAAAACTCCTGTGAAACAGGGCTGGCTAGGGAGCAGGGTGCAGTGGTTAGAGGGAACCCTAAAACTTAGGGGACCCTGGTTCAGCTCTTGGCTCCATCACAGACTTTCCAAGTGACCTTGGACACGTTGCTTAATCTTTCTAAGCTTCAATTCCTCTTCTGGACAATGAGGGCAACAGCTCCGCCCCTCCTCACAGTGAGGCTGGGAGAATAAATGTGTTGCAAATGGCAGACTGCTTCCATGCTGTGGGAAGGAGGGCCCAATAAAGGCTGACAGTGGGTGGGTGGGAAGCTCCAGGTGCTCATGTTCTTCAGCGCATGATTTGCCACTAAGCAGGAATGAAATAAGGCTGGGCTAGAAGCCACCAGTTGTGGCCCCCAGATGCAACAGCAATGAACAGTTTAGGGAGATGAGCCATAGAATCAGGAGGCTGGGTCTGTGGCGTTGTCCGCTGTCCTGGTGATTCCACACATGTAGCTCAACCGGCTACTTAGAGCGAGAAAATATGAAGTCAAGTAAAAACAATCACTCCATTTCCCCACAGGTGTTAGAGAAATATTGCATTTGTTTCAACAGGGATTCCTTGTAGAGATTCCCACCCAAAAGGACAGGAAACAGCTCTGTTCCCCTGGCTTCTGGCTTGTCTAAAAACTGGTGTTTTAGGTCTCGCAGAACTTCTGTTTACCTTCCCATGATCTGATTGCACAGTGTCCCTGCCGAGAGTTTATTTCTGTGGCTGTAATGAGGACTTTGGAAAAACTGTTTTCAAGTGATCGCCATTATTGGAAGTTTCTCTTTTGTTGTGAAAATGTTCACGAGTCAAAATCTTTTTAGAAATTTTTATTTACCAGAAAAAAGGTTCGAGGACATTTCAGTATTGGTTGATTTAAAAATGCCATGAAAAAGGCCACCAAACGATAGAAAATGGATCTATTTTGAACCCTGTTGAACACAAACAACTTTGATATTTTGTAAATTTCCTCCAAATTGTTTTTCTAATTGTAAGGCGGCACCATTGTTTCTTTCTGGTCGGGACAATGAGTACTATTTAAAAACATATTTGTGTGTGTGTGTGTGTGTGTGTGTGTGTGTGTGGCTCTAAAATTTAGGTTAGCTGATGGTGAATTTCACCCCCATGCAGAAGGAAGAAGCCTACAGTCTCTGTGTCATAATCATGACTCGGGTGGCCATCCCTAGAGCTGGACTCAGAGGCTCAAGGCAAGAGTTGGAGCCAGAGTCAGAGAGCAGGGACAGGGCAGGGGAGCAGGAACCAGATGAGACGGGAGAGTGTGACTTTGCTTTTCTGTTTGTAAACCATCCAATCCTACAGTCTTCACTTTCCAACCACCCAAATTGGTATTTTCTGTTGACATAAGAGGAACCTGAAACAAAGGAAGTGACAGTGTGTGTGGGGAAATACCTAACAAATGCATAAGTAAGTGCATTAGTCCCATAAGCCACTGAAGACTTGCTTAAACCCTTGGGTTAAGGGCTTTAAATGGTCCACAGAGACTGTCTTGCATGACACCAGAACTTCTCTACTGCTATTTGGGGATTTGGCAGGGTGCAAACCACAGAGGGTGTCTATTACCCAGCAACCACTCTTCAGGGCTTTATTACTGGTAGTAGGCTTAATTGGCTATGCCTACACTGGCAAGTTAGTTCGAATTAAGGAAACTTAATTCGAACTAACTAAAGTCATGGCTACACTAGGCTTTAATTAGTTCGAATTAAGGGCTTCCTTAATTCGAACTAATAAATTTGAATAGGCTATTCGAACTAAGGGTTAATTCGAACTAGTTAGTTCGAATTAACCAATGTGGCCATGTTGGTTCGAACTAATTGCTTAGTTCGAACTAATCGGCCCATTGAACTCAATGCAATTTGCTAATTCGAACTAAGCATGTGCCATGAATGGCACTTGCTTAGTTCGAACTAAATTTTTCTAGTTCGAAGTAAGTTAATTCGAACTAACTAAAATTAGTTTGAATTACTTAGTTCGAATTAACTAATTCGAATTAACTTTAGTAAGTGTAGACATAGCCAATGACCTTATGGTTGGGTCTTTAGCAAGGACTGAACCCATAAATCTCCATATTCACCATGGTTGTAATGCCCCAACTGCTTGGTCATCGGCAGGGATCAAACCCAAGACCTTCTGTGCTAAAGGAGAGGCTGTTATGGGGTCTTCTCTTAGGTGGTCTAACCAGTAGAGAGCCAAAAAGCTCATACTTGACCACAGTCTTTTATAGGCCCAATCTTTCCAATGGATCACTCATCACGCTGCAGTCCACAACAGCAATTGCAATCAATGGGGTTGGAAACGTGGGCTGACCCACACTATAATCTTGAGGCCTTTCCTCTGTTTCCCCCCCCTGCTGAGAATCTGCAATTCTGGATACGACACGCTACAGCTATAATCTAGAGCAACTCTCACTATACCTTTCTGGGGATATGCCCTGACCTTGCACTCAGGTATTTGTGGAAGAGCTCTTTTTGTTTCACATTTCCAGTCAACATCACGACTGTTTTGTGGTGTTATTAAATCGACTTAAATTTTCCTTAAGTTGACTTAAGGAAATGCTCAGGTTGACTTAAGGAAAGCCCAGTGTGGACGCGGAATAGTTTAGGTTGACTTAAGCCTCAAGTTGACCTAACTTGTAAGTGTAGACGCACCCTTTGGGTGCTGCCAGAATATCATTAATAACTAGTAATCCAAAATCCTGCTAAACCAGACCAAAGATATGTTTGTTTTCATCCAAATGGAGGTGGGAACGTTGGTTGGTTATTCACCCACCCACAGGAAGGCTATTGGGTTGGCAGAGTGGGTTTCTTCGTTAGACCTAGAAATATACCTAACTCCTATTTCCATTAATGTTCTTCATATCTAATGTGTTTGGTTGCCCATAGATACCTCTTGTCCATACAGCAAATCAAGAACTTCAACATAATAACCACTAGCTATAATTTCATTTACACTGTCTTGGGAACGCAGGGGGAAATTCTCCCACTGTATAGAAGGTCCATGCATTACTCAAGCCCTATTCTAGGTTACAGTCATGAGCAAAACACCGGAGGGGGAATCCATCCCTGGGGAAATGCCATTGACATCAATCCAGTCATGCTGCTCCCAACGTGGTTCTATATTTTGAACTTCATGGTTTCTCAGTTTATTTTCCTCAGTTGATTTTGCTCCTTGGATCGCTAGGAATTTTTTTCTCCTGGTGTAAAGTACAATATTTATTTCCAGGTCACTGTCATGATTCTTGTTTGGAGATTTTAACCGAAGGCTGCACAGGATGTTCAGGCTGGCTGTGTTCCTCAGTGCTCTGTGTGCTGTCTCATGGGGTGAGTCTGGGGTTTAACGTACCCACAATTCTTTCAGTTACTTAGATTCATAGACGCTCAGGTTAGAAGGGACCAATGTGCCCATCTACTCTGATCTCCTGCACATTGCAGGCCACAGAACCTCCCACCCACTCCTGTAATAAACCTCTAACCTATGACTGAGTTATTCAAGTCCTCATGGGCAGGAAAGCACCGGACTGGGAGCCAGCAAAAGTGGGTTCTATTTTTATCTCTACCACTGTTTTGGTGTGTGGTTGAGACTAAGGCACTTCACCGACCTCTGTCTCAATTTCCTCATGTCTAAAGGAGGAATAGCAAGGTAGCAATGTGAATGCAGATTTGTTCAGTTTAGCACTGTGCTGGGTGCGTGGCACAACATTATACAAAGGAGAAACTGCCCGGAATGTAGCAATTAGGAAGCATATTAAGGGTGTCTTTAACTTTTTGGCAGTGACAGTCACTGAAATGTCAGTTACTTGTAGAAGGGTTTTATGTCAGGGAACTGGAGGAAGCAAAGGAACATACATGCCTGAATCCCTGAAAGCTGTGGACTAAAGCCTTGTCTACACTATAAAGATGAGTTGACGTATGTTAGGTCGACTCACAGTCACTACATTAATTGCTGCGGTTGCTGATGTTCACACAACCGTCCTTGGATTGGTGGCATGCATCCTCACTAGAAGCATTTCCACCCACTTAAGAGGCTGCTGCTCCCTGCACTCCCTGTTCCCTTCTGGGGCCACCTGGGGCTTCTCCCCTCTCCATTTCTCACCAGAAACTGATGAGCTGGCGGAACCCAGCAACTGACAAGAATGACAGCCAATGGCTGATGGAAGGAACGCAGTGTCTACTCTGACACTATGTCACCCAGCCTATGCTGACATTAGCCTTATGCCTCTCGCTGAGGTGGCTTTATGATGTTGGTGTAGCAGGGGAGTTACAGTAGCATTTCAGTGTGCATACTTGTGATGTTCCTCCCTGCAATCTGGATGGGTGTGCAGCTGTGTCACCCTAATTCTTTACTCCTGGGCCCTGACTTACCTCGCTTTGCTGTGTGAACCACCCACTCCTGGTTCAGCCCATGCCCAGTCTCCTGCATGTAGTTAGTCCCTGACATAGAGAACTGCTATCTTGCAGGGTTCAGTGCTGTACACTGTAACCTGCCAGCTCATTTACACTTGTCTGTCAATTTATCAGAGAAATTGATATGCACCAGCTCTGTCACTCCCCGTGAGGTCTCTGTATATGCCCAATCCACATGTACTGCTTTAGGTAAAACAAACAAATAAGTTTATTGACAACATTAAAACCATCTTGCTCCAGCATGATGGGAAGTTCAGAAAGCAATGCTGGCCCAGACAGTGACAAAGTCTGAGTGCAACAGTGGGAACACATCAATCTCCCCGCACATTCTGTGAAGGACATGTTACACTCCAGTGCTTCAACAGAAAAACTTCAAATCAAAGCTTCAAAGGGAAACTGCAGAGTTAGAATTCATATGTAAATTTGACACCATTAGCTTGGGTTTGAATAGAGATATGGGCTAGCTCAGTCATTACAAAAGGTGATTTCCCCCCCTTTTAACTTTCTCAACCTCTTTTCTGTTATTCTGCATTGTTTGAATCCAAACAACTTGCTTGTTTACTGAAAAAATTCTGAAGTGACCTTGTGACTTACTCTTCTCTGCATTTATACTTCCCCTTCTCATGAAGTGGGATTCTGCTTATGAAAGCTCATGTGATAAATAAATGTTAGTCTTTAAAAGAGCCACATAATTCCTTGTTTGTTTTCCACCCTTTGGTTCATCTTCTTCTCTCTCTCTCTAGGGCATCAGTGTCTTCACATTGTCACCCCAGGCAAATGGGGAGGCCGCCCTGCCAATTGCTCCTCACCTCTCAAGTCAGTCCAGACTGAATATGTCATTATCCTCCACACTGCAGGCAGCAGCTGCACAACACATTCTGAATGCAGAGAGCAGATTATGAATATCCAGCATTACCACATGAATGACAAGGGATGGTGCAATATTGCCTATAAGTAAGAGACATAAACACATTATTTTAGCCCTTCTCCAGTGGAAATTTATGCATGTGCACTAACATTGCGGGATTACTCATGTGCATGAAATCATGCACGTGCTTCAAATTTTTGCAGGAACAGGGTCCAAGATCTTTCCTATTAGCACATGCTCAGGATTGTAGCTAAGGTATAAAACCATCGTCATGTAGTAGCTTTGGTTTTTCAGTTGGGCTTATTTTGGTCAAGAGATGAAGAAAAAGCAGGAGAAATCTTAATATAAACCAATGTTTTCAAATTCAGAAGCCTAGAATTAGTCATCTAAATCCATGTATGGGCAGCTAAATCAAATACTTCAGGCTCCCAACTTTGGAAATGTTGGTCGTCATTTTTTAAGTGATCACCATCAATCTATAGCATTCACTTATGTTTTGGATTTACCATCAAGAATCTGCAAGCCTCATTTAGCATAATGCAATTTTTTCCCCCCTTCCAGAAAATACTTGCAAAGAAAATGAATGTTTCACTTGCCAAACTGGTGAAATCAAATCACATCAAACACACACAAAAACAAGTAAAAAAATGCAATGGGAATTTCTCCCCCCCCAAGTTTATTTTTTATTGACTTTCAAAATAAAGTCAAAATATTTCAATCATCATCAAAATGTCAAGTTCTAAGGAAAGTAGAGGATCCCCCCACGTTTCTATGAATAATGTTTGGTGACATTAAGAAAATTCCAACATCTCGATGAAAACTTTTGTCAAACCCCCAAATTCAAAAAGTTTTGCCCAGCACTGGTGTTCATATCCTTCACTGCCAGTCTGCCTTTGCTGTAGATTGAAGGTGTGATCTTTCAGACCTGTTTTTGGTATTTGGATGCTAATGATGGCAAACTGAGAGAGAATTCTCATTAAAACAAATGGCAGTTGAAGGTTCAGATCTCTGGCTAGTCAGCCATAGGTTGAAAATCTCAGCCTCACTATTGATGGCAGATTTTGGATTGAAACATTTGCTTTCCCATCATCCCTGCAGCTTCCTGATTGGTGAAGATGGGCAGGTGTATGAAGGCAGAGGTTGGAATACGGAAGGTGCTCACACCTTTGGTTACAACGATATCTCTCTGGGCATTGCCTTTATAGGAGACTTTACAGGTAAGTGCCTTTCTTGGCTCACATTTTCCCATGGGTCAAAGACTTGGAACTGGTGGTTACTCCAGAAGGGAAAACTCCCAATGGCCTTGGAGATTTTCTTGAATTTATTTGGTCATTTTATAACCAATAGTCAATAGTAATTGACTGGGTGTATAACTTTTGATATGAACCTCTCCTGGCCTTAGGTCGAGTTCAGGGCTGTGCTGAGAGCCAGTACCAGGCCTAAGGCGTGAGGGATGAATTATACCCATTCTTATTTATTATTTGTACTGATAGGGCCCACAAATCCTCAGCCATAGTCCATGGCCCCATTACGCTAGGTGCTGTACAAACACAAAGATGGTCCCAAAGCATTTAAGGCTTGATCATCAATGAAGTTTAGTAGTCTAACTTCCATTAAGGATCTAGGCCCCAGTAACTGTTTGTTTCCTGATGTTCACAGGCCTCACCAGGCTTAACTGAACCCTAATCTTTTCCCATGGGCAGGGAGCACCTGGCTAGTCATGAAAGGCAGGACATGGCTTGGTGGCAAGTTTCTTAAAGGGTCCCAGGGTGTCTGCCTATCTGGTCCCTTCCATTAGCCACACCTCCTCTACATGACCCATGCATAGCCGTCTGCATCAATTGTGGGCTGGGGGTGTGTGAGATGGAGGAGTTGGCTGGTTGATCACACTCTTCATATTATATGGGGCTATTGCTGTGTGGTTCTGTAGAGACGTTGATGCTGTCTCATGTGAAACCAGGCAAGTTCTCTGAGCCAAATCCCTTCCTGGTCTCTTTCAGGAAGGTCTCCCAATGCAGCAGCCTGGACAGCTTTGAAGCACCTGCTCAGTAGCGCCTTCACGGATGGCTACTTGTCTTCTCACTACCTCCTCATGGCCCACGGGGATGTCAGCAATACCATTTCTCCCGGGCAGCCCATCCGCAATATCCTCAAGAAGTGGCCGCATTATAAACACTGAGCGACCATCAGCCTGGTGAACATTATGCAAGACTACTGCAGAGCAAATTCCTGTGCAGATTGCCCAGGCCTCTAAAACCCATTGCTTTCCATGGGTTTGAGGCACCTTTATGCTTTTGAAAAATCTACTAGACAGCTAAATACTTTGAAAAATCTGGTCCTTAGAGACCTCAGTCCGTGGCGGGAAATTAGAGCAGCCTCTAGACTTCTCTAGTTTATGTCAAGGCTGGGTCTGGGACAACATGAAACTTCAAAGCAGATCACTTGCCTTGACTCTTCACTCTACCTTTCACAATGTGTACCTTGATGCAGGATGTGGCCCATAGGAATTATTATTTTTGTTTATTATATTTGGGTGAAATTCACTCCTGTGCAGAAGGGCTGGCCTAAGGTTTATCTTTTTAAAGGCTAACTTGAACCCTGTGACATTAAGTCCATTGGTGAGGCAGAGTAAGGTGCAAAATGTTTCCAGCTTCCTTCACTGGTTTAATTACAAAGTTGAGAAATCAGCATTAAAAATTTGGCATAATTAAGGGCACCGGCTAGCCAGGAAAAAGAAGGAGCTAGATGACTTCATCTTGCTTTGCACCTCAGCTGATGATCTCAGAGAGATTTCTGAACTGTTAATTAAACCTAGCTACGCTCATGCTGGGATACAGGTCTAATTTACAGAAGAGGAAACTCAGGGTCATTGATTTTTCTCAAGCTTACACAGCGAATCAATGGAAAAGGCAAGAATAACACCAGGGAGTCCCAACTTCCAGTGTGCTTCTCTAACCTCTGGTCCACACTCTCCCAGAATAGGAATAGAAGGGAAGAGTCTGGACATCCAGGCCCCCTCTGCTAACCCTTCAACCACATTCTTCTCTTAGGGCAAGGCACAGAACACCAGAGTTGTGACTCTTGGTCTCTTGCTTTAAACCCTAGTCCATACTCTCCTCTCAGAGCTCTGAGTAGAACCTAGGAGTCCTAGCTCTCAGTCCCCACTTCTGGAATTTCTAGATTCCACTGAAATTCAATACTGGACGCATCATATCAGTTCCACTGGGCTAGAAGTGTGGTCTCAAGGACGGAGGCATTTCTGCTTTGGATTGAGCTGGGGTCATTCTGTGTTCTTTCTGGGATGGGGCAAACCTGGTACAATCCACTAGAAACCTACAAAAGGGAGCTTAGAGCCAAAACCATAAAGCATTGTCAATAAAGAGATGTGCTCCACTTGTGTAGCTCTGATTTTCTGTTGTAGCAGTGATGGCTGTATCTCAGATCTCTGCAAAGGATGGGCAGGTTTTATTTGGTTAGAAGCTAATTCATGGTCTCCTCACCCTCCTGACGTCACACACTGCTGCTGAAGTCAGCAACCTCTTGTCATAAGTGGCCTTCCAAAGTCTGTCCTCTTCAAGGCCTGACCACATCTCTGCAGAGCTCCCTGAACTAAATCTTCAGCTCCAACCACCCAACATGCCTGAGTTCTGAATGGGCGATGATGAGGAGAGAGGGAGGAGGGGGTAAAAGTCAAATCTGGATGGGAATTTTTGCAAAATAGGCACCTATATTTACAATACACCAACAACCCAGATGGAAACCCTTCTAAAATTTGGGGTAGTGCACATGCCCCACCATCATTTTCTCACCTGATCTATTTCCTGCCATTGCAGGGATTTGGGCAGTGAAGATTCCTTGATCTCTCCTGTTCTTTGCCTGTGGTCCACAGTTTAGTCTTCTGAGGACTGAAAGGATAGCAAAACAGGTTTGGAGGGGCCTTGAGAATTCATCAAACCCAGCTGCCTTCACTGAGGCAGGACTGAGCAAACCTAGATCAGCCCTGATGGGTTTGTCCAACTTGGTCCTAAAAACCTTTAGTGGTGTTTTCAGGCAACTGAAGTTTGGGCTTAATAGTGGGTACTTGGGTGAACTGCAATGTTCTGTGATATATAGGAGGTCAAATAAGATGATCTAATGCTCCCTTCTGGTCTTAAATTCTATAAAACTATGAATAAATATAATAATAATAAAAAAATAAGATTAAAAATGAAGCCACCAACCACATTGCATTAGTATCTTATCAGAATGTGCGCCTGGCACCCAAAGGGCTGTTAATTGACTTTCAGTGATAGCTGGCTGAAATTTTTAGGCCAAAACTTTTTCTGGAGAAAAGGACGTGATCAGCATGCCAGAAATGTTCTGCAAGTTGGAGTCATTTTCAATGAATTGTTCATTTGTGGGTTGGAGGAGAAAGACCAAAATTTCGGGGGGCGGGAGAGAAGAAGAAAGAAATGTTTTGTTTCAAATGGAAAACACATCAACTTATTGGTTTGAAATGACTTTTTGTTTCAGAATTTCCCTTCAATCTTATTTTAAAAAGAAATAAAAAATGGTCAAAATCAAAACACAAATGTTTTGTTTAGCCTGAAATTAAAATTATCCTCCCCCCCCGGCTTTTCAATTTTATGGAAATTTCCAAATTTTTTTGTTTTGGTCTGACTGAAAGCATTTTTTCCTCACTTTTTGAAATTGCCAACAAGCTGAGAAACTCTTTAATTTTGGTATGACAGCTTGAGAAAAAGCTCTTCCTCACAAGCAAAGCACAGTGGCAAGCAAATCAAAAGGGATCTTCTGGCACAGATATGACCAGAGCTGCCAAAAACTCAGGTCAAAAATCACTAGGCGGGCCCTAAAATAAAAACAAACTAACCCCCCCCCCCGCAGGGTTGGGGGAAAAATCATAAGATTTAAGAAATACTAACAAAATCTTGGGGGGGGGATAGTCACTTTCTGGTTTGGGAGCCACAGTCCCCAGTTTTGCTCTGTGGTCATGAAAATGGGAAACTTACTTTTTAAAAAAATAAAAGCTGTGATTCTTTTGTCATCACTTCACTCCAGCATCTGGGTGTTTCCTTTCTGTGACCGTGAGCCCCATGTTACCCCTGTTCCAGCAAGAGGAAGATTTTTCTGTGGTAGTTTCCTGGCCCCACCAGTTATTCCAGCCACTTGAGATCTCTATGGGCTGTTCCAGCCCTAACTTCACTTTGAAGGTTAACAACAGGTGCACCCGTTTCCAAGTCACTTGGGCTACGTCTACACTATAAAAAGTTACGTTGACTTTGTGACCTTTTTAGGTCGACTTAAAGTGGTTTCCCTGAACGGGGACTTAGTCAACCTAACTGCCCTTAGGTTGACCTAACAAAGTGGACTTAAGCGTCTACACTGTGCTTAGATAGACTTAAGGATTAAGTTATTAGGTTATTAAGTCGACCTAAGTGTTCATTAAGTCGACTTAAGGAATTTCTTAAGTTGACTTAATGAAAGCCTGGTGTGGACAGGGACTAAGTTAGGTCAACTAAAGCCTCCTTAAGTCAACCTAACTTGCTAGCGTAGACATAGCCTTTGAGTCCTTCCCCTGAGTTATGCAGCACTTGACACTAGCTACTCACAGAAATTCTAGATCCTCTGCCCACAAAAGGGCTGTGTCCCCCAGTTTACCAGTTTTACTTTAAACCACAGCTCGGTAAACCACCCAGCCCTTAAGACCACTGCTAGTAAACAGGAGGAAGTTTACTGAAGTAAGAATAAAGATTTAACCAGAAATAAGAGAGAATAGCAGAAAGAAATGGTATGAATACATAATAAAGCAAGGAAAACACCCGTCTCCACATTTATCAGCACAGTTCCTGTTTCTAATAAAGGAGACTTCCCCCCAGATGTTCAGTCTTTGGTGGCTGGTTTCAGAAAAACTAGGATCCAAGTAGGCAGGAAACACACTGCTCCTGCAGGGCTTTTCCTGCTGTGTGGATGCAGATTTTATTTTACTGAAAACAACGTATTGTTTCTCTTCAGAGACAGGGCAAGCCACAGCATTGTTGTAAAGTTTCTTTTTTACCTTTAAATGGTTTCAGTTGTTTTTCTGATACCTCTGATGGTTCCCATTCCAAATCTTAACATTGCACAAGGCTAAGCAATTCAGTGCATCTCCGGGCAGGCAGGGTGGGGTAACAAACTCATCTTGCCCAAACGGATCATTCATTACTGAGACATCCTGGTAACTAACTTTTTCTTTTTATTCCAAATCCTTAAGCCTGCTATCACTATAGATACATTATTCCTTAAATATCACCCATATAGACATCTTGTAATGATTATGGATCTCAACCTGTTATGAGTTTTCTGTAGACACCTTGCACGTGGCGCTATACAGCTAAATAGCCTGCAAGACGTGTTTGTCGTTGTACATAAAGTCTCATTATGACACAAAGCCCCCATGGCAAAGGGTCCCTGTTCTTTGCAAACAACTCTCTCCTTGGACTTGACAAACTCATTACATCAAACAGCAAGAATTAAGATGTCAAGAGTTGGCAATGGTGGATGCCCACAAGCGCTCCCATTGTTAATCGTTCTGTGGTTAATTGAGAAGCACGTTGTGATCCTCACAGGGCCGGATTAAGTGTGGGATCCCCCTCAGACCTGGGCCCCTAGCACAACCTCCCACAGCCTGGGGCACCAGCCTCCCACCATGGCAGCCTGCAAGCAGGCCATTGCTGGGAGGGGTCCCTGGGGCCAGAGACTGTTCTCCGCTGGCCCCGGTCTGGCTGGTCTGTCTCCAGTGATGGGGCCAGCTAGCACACAGCCGGTGAGGCCTCTAGTGCAGCCCTCCAGGGCCACAGGACCTAGAAGTCTGAGCTGGAGGCCGCACTGGCTGGCCCTGCCCCCGGAGAGGAACAAAGATGCACCTGGCTGTCCTGCCCCCAAGGCCAGACCAGCCTTTGGCTCCAGGGCCCTGCCACCCAGTGCCCACAGGTTCCATCCCAGGGTCCCCCCAGGTCCCACTGGTGCTGTGGGGGCTAAGTGGGGCAGTGGCAGGGACCACCTGGATCATGCAGGGGCCATAGGGGCTGCTATAGTAGCAAGCACTATTATTTCAGTCTAAACATATGCTGGATTTCTGTCTCTTAGGGAAGTGGTTCTCAATCACTGTGTCAGAACACATTCCCGTGTTGCCACACAGTGCTAAGTGTGTCACAGAGAGCCAGGGAGATGGCTAGATTTGGCCTACAAGGGGTGGGCTGGTGTGTCCTATAGGCTCCCCATACGCCACCAAGTGTGTTGCAAAAGGTTGAGACCCACCATTTTGGGAACCAAATGACAAAAGAACATCCCAGTTCAAAGAAGATAAAATTCACCCCTTTGCAGAAAGCTAGAACAATGTCAAAGCCTTATGGGATTAAGTGGTATTTAAATCATGCGTCAGAACTGTGTTTTTAGGAGGAATTCACCCTCTGACCTCAAGGGCTTTTCTACACGAGGAAGCTAATCTGGAATAAAGTAGGGTGTGAATTTAAAGCACAGTAGCTATTCTAGAACAGGGGACACTTTTATTCCAGAATAAAATGCCCCTTTCTGGTGTATTTTAATCCACAAAGCTCCTCAGATCATCTCCAGTTCTATGATTCTATTCTGGTCAGTCCCCACCTAGAGATCGTCCTTAACCCCCTTGCCCTGAAACCTTTTACCCCTGCCCTGTTTACATGTCTTACTAGGAGCTGTCAAAAACATCCGGCCCAAGGTATAATAATGAGGGAGGGGAGGGCTTCGTCATGAAGAGGAGCAATTCAGAGGTGCAGCTGGAGAGCAGGTTTGGTCAGGAGAAAAAGTCTCCTTCTTCCTCCTACCTGCTGAGGGAGTCTGTACAGTGTCTGCTGCCGGGCCAGTCTGGGGCTGTTTGCAGATGTGTACTGGTTACCTGGGTAAGTCTTTTTGGGTTTCTTTCCCTTGAAACAAGCTTTTAATTCCTGGTGTAACATTCAACTGTTTTTTTCCAGCACAGGGAGCAGCAGGTCGAGTGGGTAGGACACAGGCATAGTAGTCAGGACTCCTTTTTCTGGCTCTGACACCAACTGGTTGTGCCACCTTGATTAAATCACGTCAACTCTCGGTACCTCAGTTTTCCAGCCTGTAAAATGGGGAAAATAATACCTTCCTACCAGCATGTGGTGAGAGTGGCTTAGTTAAACCTGTGCGAGTGTTTTGAAACCACTAAGAGAATTAGATCTGTTTCACCCAAGTGCAAGCACTGTTGGTAAGAGAAAGAGCTCAACAGACAGCCAGGCATTTTTGTATGTGCAATAAAGTCTAAGTGTTGTAAGAGTAATGGGGCTGTAGTGTCGCATGATTTTAGTACGCAGAATGCCTAAGCTTCACTCCCACTGGCTAAGTCATAACCTGCCTTCTTCTCTGGGGTATTGCATAATACAGACATCAAAGTCATGTCCAGTGCAATAGGCATGTGAGGTATCAAGCAGTGGGCGTCGTAATCTAGGGCAGTGCTTCTCAAGCTTTTGCAGGTTGCGACACACTTGGTGACATGTCACAACCCTACAAGACACACTAACCCACCCTTCCACAGGCTGAATTCAGCCTCTCCCCAGCTCCACACAGTAATGTGTCCCGATGCAGTGTTTGAGAACCACTGCTCTATGTGGCCTGTGATGAGTGGGAGTTATTTCTTCTTATGTACCATCAATTCTGCAGGCTGCTGCTTAAGAGATAATAGGGTCTGATTTGACAGATTGCTGGGCTTCCCAGATTCCATGTGGGTTAAGGGAACACTCCCCCGCACCCCACAGCCTTTGCATCGATACAAACTGGGGAGCACCTGAACTAGAATGGGTCGGAAATTTTCTGACGAAATGTGTTCCAAAATTTTTTTTGGCTACATTTCTGACAGAAATGTCAGCTTTCACCTGTTTGCAGGAAAGGGGCCAGTTTTGAAGAATCTGATTGGAAAACATTCTGTTAAAAAAAAACGGAACTCACTAAAATGTCTTGTTTTGACATCTTTAAATGAAAAAAATCAGTTTTTCAGTGGGAAACATCTTTTCTTTATGAAACTTTAGTTAATCTATAGATTGTTTTTTAAAGAAAAAAACATTTTGAAAGTTCAGAAATGAAACAAAAAGTTTTGAAATTACTGAAATGAAACATTTCAATTGATCCAGACTGCATGTTCCTCCTCTATGCTCCCAGAATATTGGTTTCTGAATCTTTTTGAAATTTCATTTTTGGGTCATTTTGGGTTGGGAAAATTTTTCAAGATCTCAAAAATTCTCCTGGGACCAGAAAACCATTTCTGTTCTGCAGTCTGAATGTAGGCCTTACTGACAGAACATGCATTTCATAATTCTTGCCACCCACCTTTGAATCCCTTTTATTTCTCTTTATCTTGCTCAGTGCCCCAGAAAAGGGAATCCATTTGATTTATAGAGTAGTATGAAGATATTTTCAATGTTATTTTTCATCCTGTTTCTTTGAGTTGCTCTGCCGATCTCATTGAGCAAAATCCACAATGTCTCTCAAGATTTACCCCCCAAACGCGTGTTGTATTGGCTTCATAAGGATTGAAATCATAAACCCTTCCTCTTCCTATCTTCTTTCAGGATCTGCACCATCAGCTGGTGATGTCTAAGCTCATCAAGGCCATCTCAGACATGATTGACAGCTACCAGGGCAACCCCCGAAAGGGACGTGAGTCAGAGACATTCAGGAGGTGTGAGTTTAAAAAACTGGTGCAGCATGAGCCTCCTCCAGTCAAGGTAGCTCTCCTGAGGCGGCTGGGGAAATACATGTGGGAGGGGAAGAATGTAGCTGGTTATGTTTATGACCATCATCCACATCTCTGGTTGTGTTGGAATCACAAAGGCTAGAATTTATCCTTTGGGAGGGGTGGGGGGGGCATGTCAGAGTGAGGCCTACACATGCCTGTAATCCCATTTTAAGATGGGATTAGAATTCATGAACCTTTAGGAATTATGGGGTGTTTCCACAGGATCTGTGCCTGGTGCTCTTCCTCCCATCCTGGGTGAGTCTTTTCTTGATGGTGACCTTCATGCCCAACTCTTTCCATCAGCTGCTAACAAGGTGTGGGCAGTGGTAAGGCAGAGTTTAAAAGGAAAGAGGCATCACATCATCTAATGCGATCTGGCTCTGGCAGATTCTCTAAGCGACCCTGGGCAGGTCACTTCACTTTGCCTCAGTTTCCCCTGTAAAAGGGGAGAGTTATTCTTCCTGAGCTCACAGTAGGGTTGTGGGAGTTGAATTGTAGCTTGGAATCCTCAGTGAAGAAGAGCTAGAAAAGTGCATTAGTTGTCTGTGATCATTGTTCCTTATCTATCATAATGTACAAGCGGCTCTCGTACAGCCTTGAATTTTTCCTCTCAATGCTAATAGGTCAGAAAGTTGGAGCATAAGAATTCCCAGTCTCGATCAGAACCCAGGTCCATCCAGCCCAGTATCCCATCTCTGACAGTGGCCAGCAGCATTATGGGACAAACAGCCCCTGCATAATTCTCATCCCAGTGTTTAATAATTAGAGATTGATTTGAGCTCTGATGCAGGAGGGTTAATATCTCTGCCAAGATTTTGTCTGTCAATAATTGTGGTGATGTGACCAAGGTGACACAGGGTGTCAGAGCAAATCTCTTGAGTGAATGAAGCACAATGGCCAGTTGTGTTACACATCTGAACACTGCAGCAAGCTGCCAAACCCTATCTTACACAAAATCCTCTATAAGAAGTTTTAAAAGTGAAATCAACAAAGTGCCATTTTCCACATGGGATTCTGCTTTCAAATGGAGGCCCAGAATCAGACACCAAAGGAGCTGGTGTTTCACCATTTCGTGCTTTGGAAAGTGAAAAGACTCTTACCTGCTTTTTCATTATTTCAGAGGCCATCTGGCAATAAATACAAACCTCCTAAGAGCTCGCTTGATTCTGACTCTGAGCCGATGAACAGGAAGGAACTCATCCCTGCTGAACCCTGTGTGTACTGATGCTTGGACACTGGCCACAGAGCTGGTCTATTGATACAACAAGGTAAAACAAATAATGTACATAGCACCTGGCTGAAAGGTGGTGACTATGAAGAGAAACCTCTTAAATTGCTCTGTTGTATTTTCTTGTGCAGAGGGGGCTGTATCCTTAGCGGGTTTAAATTGGCATGGTCCACTGGGAGGGGTTTACGTGGGCCATGAATGTTAAGTTGCATGTGAAAAAAACCCTGGCATATCGCAACTGGCAACCATTGCTTCAGGCACGTGCGGGGGCAGCACAGGCCATACTGCAAGTGGTGTGTGGATCACACAGTTGTTGGGAGTGCATGCCTGGGTCCTGCACTGTGTGCTAACCCTCAACATGCCAGCGAACCAACTGAGGATGCTGTTCCTCTTGATGCCAGGGACTGGGAAGTGGATGAACAAAGCTGTGATGCCAGGGACTGGGAAGTGGATGAACAAAGCTGTGACTCACAAGCAAAGAGGGACAAGGGCCAGGGCAGGGAAAGCAGGAACTCCTCAGAGGGAACGGTGTGTTTGTGGGAGGTTGCTGTAAGGGCTGAGGCTCCTGGGAGAAGTGGGAGTAGGGGTTCATGGGAAAGGGGTTAGGCTGAGCGTGGGGTACGCTTGAGAGAAGGGCCAGCCTCTCGTTGGGCATGGAGAATAGACAGTTTTTCTGAGACTGGGCAGTGTGAATATCATGGAAAAGGATATTCCCTAGAGTCAAGTAAAAATTGGAATGTCCATCCCCTGGACTACATTTGCCATGATGCATTTGCAGCCACATGGCTCCCATGGTGCACCACACCACTAGATGGCATTGGCTCTTGGGAGTTGTAGTCCAGCCAGGGATCCCAACTATAGGAGTGAATGGTGTTAATAGGGATCCAAACCACAGCTCCCATGAAGGGTTGTGCGACCATAGGAAAAGGCAGCTGAACATTCAACTAACTTGAAACAAAATGTTACGGACCAGTTCAACAACAAAATATTTGAATTTGGATGGAACCTGCCCAAAATGAAAGACTAATTTTTGATTTTCCTGGTGGAAAATTGAAAAAGCTCAATAAAATTAATATTTTCCCTAAGAAAATATTGATTTTGTAAAAAAAAAAAAAAATTGTATTGTCTGTTGAAAAATCATTTGGAAGGAAAATTCCCAATCAGCTCTAGCATTCATGATCTGTTGTCAAATGAGGAAGCAGAAACAATATCATGGGATATAATGGCTAATCATAGGCAAACAGTAATGAATAATAAATAGATGAATCATCATGAACAATCATAGGCCAAAAATAGTTATTTCAGCCAGAAACCAGGCTTGAGATTTGGAACGGAGTTATAAACACAGAGAAAGCTAAATCTGCCCTGACGATTACTGTGAAATATTTGGCTGACTCCAATAATTTCAGCAGAGAATCACTGTCTCATAGTAAGGCATGCAAAGCACTGATGTTGAAAACACGAGCTACGTGCCCTTGGTGCAAAAGCATAATTGGCTGTTCCACAGTCGCAGGCTCCTGCCTTGTCTGGAAGTCAGAGGAAAGGGTCCCATTGACTGCAGCAGGTTTCGGATCAGGCCGTCTGGGCATTGCAAATTCTTTGTTTTGGTTTTGTGCCTCTTCTGTAGCAGTGTTTCTGAACGACTGGTACAAGGAAGCTGGGTCTTGATATAAAAAATGTGGAGAAACACTGAACTGTAACATTCCCACACTCTCGAGGGAACAAAGAATAAAGGTACCAGCAGTTCGTGAGCATGATGTGATCACAGATCCTGTTATTTTGGGGTCTTTCTGCAGAATTCAAGCTTTGACGTCCCTACCCTTTTCTTCTAGGAAGACGCCATTTGCTGTGCAAACTGATTCTTGCCCAGTTCCTCCAGAAAGGAAAACACCTACCTTTGGATCAGCAGCAGCAAAGATCTGAAACCTGCCCCATCCTACTCCACACATCCACCTCTGTGAAGCGAAACATACACTGGTCTCTCCCTTTGTTATGGTGTTGTGCAAATGTTTACGGGTGAGCTAGCTCACACACACTGCTGCTGACTTGGAGACCTACAATGTATGGAGCAACATCCTCAGTCAAAAACACAGCTGGAATACAGAGTTGCACAGTTAAGAATGCTATGTCAGACTTCTGAGGCTGAAGTCTGTGAGCTGTACAATTTTCTTAAGGAGATGGCAAAAAGTCTCAGGAGAAGAGGCAAGAAATATCTGTTAATATAGGTGACTCTTCAAGCTGGACAGTAAGTTGGATGATAGAAGTGTAATGGGAAATCAAGGACATTGGTCTAGAATTGACACTTGGCAATTTGCTTGTTATGTTGAATCTTTAGAATAGCTTGTATCCAGGAAGAGATCAGGATGACACACACAAAGAGGGATCCATGTTTTAAGTGGCTTTATTAGGAAACATACTAAAACCAGCCCAGACTGGTTAAGCTAATTCCTAATAGTCTAACTCTATTGCTATGGCAACAAGTGAGCTGGGTTGCTACAGCAATTCAGGCAATTAGATGAGACACAAATACACAACAGTGCTCTGAGCAAGGGGGCAGTGCATGCTTGTATTGCCTCAAAAGCGGAGCAGACTCCTCATTTGGTCCCCGCTTCCTCCTCCACATCAGCTCATTTGCATAAGTTGTGAGGAGTGGAATCAATCCCCTTGCTAACTTCTTGCCTACCTGGATGGAAGGGAGAAGAGCAGCCTGAGAATGGCTGCTTCCCTCCCTGTCTTGGCTCGATACATGTGGGTCTTGCTGAGGACTCAGGAGGTCCAGCTGCTTGACTGGCTCAGTGTGCAGGGGACCAAAAATTCTCTGCAATTGTACAGTCATTTTTTCAGCCTGTAATTTGATAGCTTTGGTGCTGTGAGACCAGGGTCATTCACTTGATTTTATGGCCATGGCATTTAAACCAGCTGGATCCTATCAGTTGTGATTGCACATTTCACCTTGGTGAAAACATTGAGGTGAAATCCTGACTCCACTAAAGTCACTGACAAAATTCCCACGACTTCCCTGGGGCCAGGATTTCACCCCCAGCCTCTCACCTTGTAACTTTATATAGTCATGTCAGCAAATGACAACGGGTAACATTTTCAGAAGCAAATTAAGCGCTTCCAGTGGGGGTCAAGGGCTTTTGAAAATCCCCCGTGGTGCCTCTCTGCATCTTTAGGTGCCTAAATGCCTTTACAAATCTGGTTGCTATGGTCCCATTTTCAAAAGCATCTAAACGATTTTGAAGATCAAGTCCCATTTTCAAAAGCGACATCGGCATTCATAAGTCTCATTCCAAGTCAATGCTATTTTAGTTTCCCAAGTGCCTTAACCACTTTTGACAATAGGGTTTTGACTTCTAAAGTCATATAGACGCTTCTGAAAACTATGCCCACACCAGAATGCAAATAATTTCCCACCTTTCATGAGCACAAATGCCTACCTCAGTAACAAGGCATCCTTCTGAGGTAGAATATGCCCCCTCATGACTGTAGCATAAACAATAGTATTTCAGGCTACGCAGACAAAACACTCCCCTCCTAGGTAGCTGAAAATGACAAGTGAAAATGAAATAAGCTGTGAATGTATTTATTCTTGGTTTGCACAGTAGTGTTGGGTTGGCATATACATATCTAGACATAGCAAGACTGTCTTTCTGTAATGGGATAACATTTAAACGCCACATTCAATCAATGCCATGATTTCAGGGACTGTTCTAGATGTCAATTAGCAGAACACTAGCCCTATTGATGTGGATGGAAATTGGAACGGGGAAAAGGGAAAAACAGTGGGAAAAATAACTTCTGTTTAGCAAGGCCATGTCTTCAAGTAATTTGGCCATTGTTCGCAGCTCAAACAGTTCCTGAAGCAGAGAGGGGCAGTGGGCTGTACAGGAAAACTGAGGCGGTGGCCTCTGTACGCATGCAATTAACTCTGCAGCCAGAACTGTGACACCTCCTATTTTTTTGTTTTTTTTAAAGTGTTTGGTTCCCTGTTATCACTATTTGTGTTTAATGATTCTGAAGCCAGCACCAAGGGGTTGGAAAAAGATGTTATTCACCCACTGTCTGAATGCGTTATGAAGAAATGGGAAGAGTTTTCCATGTATAGACCGAGTTCTTACATTAATATTGATGAGGTGGGGGAGAAAAACACCTGGTTCCATTTAAAAATAAACATCACCTGTAGCAAATAGATCTTTAAATTCTTTTTCAAGTTAAGGCATCTGCAACCATAGGCAAAGTCATTGGTGTCTGTGTGTGTTTCTTGCTAAAGGCTAACCTTGAAAAAAGCTTTATTACCAGGAGCAGTGCTCGCTGCCGTAAGAAGTCCCATGGAGCTGGTGTTTGTACGATTGAGGCCTGAAATGGCTACAGAGCTAAGTGGGTGCCTATAAAGACCTCCTTGTGAACTGTTTCTGCTGCTTTGTAAATAGCAATATAGTGGAGGTTCTGATTGCTTCCCTGCTGTTATCAAATAAGTGGTGTTTGCAATGAAAACATCTTCAAGAAAACCAATACAAATTAGAAAGAAATCTACATATTATTAAATCATATAATATCTAAAGATTAAAAAAAAAAAAGCACCTTTCCAACCTTTCCATAGCTCCAAGCTATCTTGATGGAGATTCGTGATTATACTGTTCAGTCATTGCACGTCTCTTGGCTCCTGAGCAGCCATGGCTTGAATGGGAAAGCCCAGCTGGCTGTCACCTTCTTCCTCTAACCTTCTTCAATTGTTTTTGCTATCCTTTGGATCTGTTAAGGTTGAAGCTCTGCAGCAGCATGAGGACGTATTTATGTTCAGTCAGGCACATTCAGTGCCTGAAGCTCCAATGTTCTGTACCTTGTGCCATCATTTAAGCCCTAAAAATCATTGGGGGTGGGGGAGGGAAGAGTATTCTGGGGTGGGGGGTCTCCCCTCTCTGCTAGGTTGCTCCTAGCTCTTACAAGCTGGGGGTGGGAGGTGGAATTGACCCAGAATGGCTCCAGTACTTGTATTAGCTTGGGGGCGCCCCAATGTCATTGCTCAGTCTCACTTCGGCTGTACACTGCTTCCGTTTCACAGCCCAGAGCTCAGATTCTCAGCTGGCAGGTCCCTACAGAACAGCCCCTGGCCCTCTCCAGCAGCCCAGGGCAAGAGAGCTGGTGGCTGGAGGTAGCCAATCAGGGCTTTGGAGCAAGTACAACATCCAGCTTCTCCGCTCTGCCTATCCCTCAGCTAACCAGGGCTAACCGGGGCTCCCAGCAAACTGGGCAGATCTGTGGAAGTGGGTGGGAGTCCACAGGTAGTGGCAAGGACAGGGGTGTTCCCATCAGACTGCTTCCCCAGCACTCACTGGAGGGTCACAGCCCAGCCAATGCCATCCCTGGTTGCAGGGAAGCCATGCATTGCGCTGTTCAGTAACCTCTCTGCAGACCAGATGCTATTTGCACCTAAAGAACGCATGATGTTAGCATGTCCTGAATGGTCACTGCTTTTTTTTGGCGTGTGTTGTTATGAGACAAGTTCTGTGACCTTCAAGACTGAAGCAATCACTAAGAAACAATAGATGCATCCTTCTTAAGGCACCCAGCTAAGGTGATGTCATCCATTTCTCCTAGCACTGTGGGATAGGAATGATTGGTTTGTGCCAGGGTGATAGCGTTCCCTGAAGTAGAAGCCCTTGCAAAATCTTTCAGACTCTGTATGTGTGGAGAGCAAGGCAGCGCAGTTCTACAGTGGATGGGTCCAATCCGTGAAACACACCTGGGTGTAATACTTGCTCCTATGAATAGTCCAGCTCATGCCGGGGGTGGGGAAGAGGGTCCACTCAGGGGACCAAATGCGATTCGGTCTGAATTAGGATGTCAGAATCTGTCGCCTGACTGCTGACCTCTCTGGACTTCAGTCAGCAAAGCACTGGAACACGTGCTCAGCTTTCAGCACATGCCTCGTCACATGGAGAAGAGAATGGAAGTGTTCACTGGATTGGGGACCAGGTGATTCATGAAACCAAACCCAGCTTTTAAAAATCCATTTTATTTAAGCATCATTTGAAATAATTAAAAAGAATTCCCAGAATATGGAGGAAAAAGAGCAATGCTTTCAGGCTGAAAAGAGCACTTGCTTGCTTTCTCATTTAAAAAAAAACTCTGTGAATACGGAGTATTGTGAGAAACGAAGCACTACACTAAAATTCACACTTTAATGGGCTGTGTTATTTATCATTTGTGTTGCAGTAGCTCCCAAGTGCCACAAAGGGGCTACCACAGTCACAGTCCAGGACGCCATGATGCCAGCCACTGTACAAACACAGAACAAAAAGATGATTCACACCTCAGATTACTTACTGTTTAATTCATATTATTATTATTATTATACTATTATTATTATATTATAACGAAAGTCCTCCTCACTGTAGTCTCTGCTTACTAGTGACAAAAGTTTTCTCATTTCCATTGTATTTATTTCTTCACTCTTGAGACCTGGAAGATAAAGAAGAATTTGTCAATTGACTCAGTGAGTAATGAAGCAGAAAAGAAGCACAGAAAGAAATGGAGTCTGTGGAATGGCACGTGAAATGTCTCCCTTATGTAGAATTGCAGACTGGAGCAGTGAGTTGTATGCAGAGATCCCTTGCACTACTAAAATCCTACAGAACTCTTGTCTTCTTATTCCCATGAGGCTTAAGAAGTGGTGCCTCTCCAGCAGAGGTGGCTTTTGGGTTGGTGAAGCAGGCACATGCCTAGGGCCCTGAGCTGTAAGGGGTCTCATTGCCTGCCCCCAAAGCAGTATCTGCAGCAGAGGAGAAGCTGGCTCCTGGGTCTGGGGCTGGTGGTGGGGAGCTTGGGATGGTGGCAGGGGGCCCCTATAGGCCTATAGGGGGCACCGCAATGGGCCTTCGCCTGGGGCCCCCAATAGCCAAAGGTTGCCTCTGCTATCCAGCACGGTGAATTTCTTCCTTTGTAGTGTTTTGAGTGATGAAAATAAATAGCACACAGTCTTAGTGCTTCATTATCAGTGTTTAATAAAAGACATGGAAATGTTGCCAACTCTTACACTTTTATTATAACTCCCACAAGTTTAGGTGTTTTCCTTAGAGCCCCAGTTCCTGGAGTCATGTTATTTCACGAGAGAATCTCAGCTCAGTTTAACAACCCTCTTCCTGCCTTGTAAATCTTAGGTGACTTGAATACATTCTACAGTGTTCAGAAACCAGAAAGTAAAGGAAAACAACCCAAAATTTATTATTTAAAAAACCCAACCCTCCTGATTTTTAGGCCAATTACATGATTTTGGGGCTGGAGTCATGATATTAAAAGGCTTGCGGTTGGCAATAACCACACCCTCTTGTTCCTGGCTGGGATTTATTGTTGTGTAGAAGGGGAGGTTTCAAATTAGCATCTTCCCCTCCTCTGAGTCCATATTCCTGTAGTGATCTTGAGGGTTCATTAAAGACCATGCCATTGAATGAGTGAGGAACAGAACTTTAATAACACAGACAGGAGTGATTCCCAGGTGTGTAGCTGGGAGTAGCCATGGTATATCACCTGTAAGGCATGTCTCCCAATTCACACAACACTGACCCATGCTAGGGAGTGTCTCTAAACTCACAACCTTCTACAAGCTTCTCTCTACAATTCCGATAAATGTGTTCACGTCAGATTGTTCTCATCCCACGCACCTAGTAATTAAAAACCTGCTTTCTTACCTTGTTTGTCTTCTCTCTTCACACATGGATCTGCTAAATAGGACAACTTGCCGCTGGGCTAGAATGTGAGAGGAGTAAAGGATGTGCATTATTCTCCTTATAGTAGTAGGTGCTGGGGCCAGTTCTATCCTCCACCCAGTCTCTTAAAGGAAAAGCCAGATATATCAATGTATTGGCCCTGATCCTGCAGTCCATCCCTTGAAGCAGAGGGCTTATGCCCTCATTGAGCTATAAGGAGAGACATAGAAGCATTTAGTGTTTTGCCAAATTGATGCCACAAAGGTGGTCTGACTGCCTGGTTATCTTTCCCTATTTGCTTAGAAATTTGGCACATGTGAATGAGGATCCAGAAAGGATGTGGACAAAGTAGAAAGAGTCCAGCGGAGAGCAACAAAAATAATTAGGGGGTTGGGGAACATGACTTATGAGGAGAGACTGAAGGAACTAGGCTTATTTAGTCTACAGAAGAGAAGACTGAGGGGAGATTTGATAGCAACCTTCAGCTACTTGAAGGGGTGCTCCAAAGAGGAGGGAGCTAGGCTGTTCTCGATGGTAACAGAGGACAGAACAAGGAGCAATGGTTTCAAATTACAGCTGGGGAGGTCGAGGTTGGATATTAGGAAAAACTTTTTCACTAGGAGGGTGGTGAAGCATTGGAATGGGTTACCTAGGGAGGTGGTAGAATCTCCATCTTTGGAGATTTTTAAGGCCCAGTTAGACAAAACCCTGGCTGGGGTGATTTAGTGGGAGTGGTCCTGCTTTTTAGCAGGGGGTTGGACTAGATGACCTCGTGAGGTCCCTTCCAACCCTATTGTTCTATGAGTCTATGATATCTGTTTGAACTGAGCATCAAAGATATAATTCACCCCTGTGAGGAGGACAAGGCCTAGCATCAGTTAAATTAATCTATGGTACCACTTGAGCTAAATAATCATTCTGTTAGTGGTGAGTAACTGGCTGCAATGATCTATGGCCCTGATTCAAACCCCACAGACATCATCACAAGTCTTTCCAGTGGACTTTGCATGCAACTCTTAATGGATGAGCCTTTAAAGGACAACATAATTCTCTCTCTCTCTCTCTCTCTCTCTCTCTCACTCTGGGTTCAGATTCTAATTAATGTAAAGAGTCCTTCAAGCACATTTATGCACTTGCTGGCCCTTTTGCATGGCCAGAGAGATATCATGTCAATGAGAATCAGGTTGCTAACATATTACAGAACCAGAATAAAAGTCAAGTTCCAAAGGGGTAGCTGAGTTAGTCTAGTTCTGCAAAACAAACAAGGAGTCTGGTGGCACATTTAGGCAATGTCTACATTTGAAAAATTAAGTCGAGTCTGGAACTGCTTAAGTCAACTTAATGAAAACCAGGTGTGGACGAGGCTTTGTTTAAGTTGACTTAGGCTTCCTTAAGTCAATTTAATTTGTTAGTGTAGACATAGCCTTAAAGACTAACAAATTTATTTATTGCATGAGCTTTTTGTGGGAGGTTTGTCTTTAAAAGTGCCACAGGACTCTTTCTTTCTTTCTTTCTTTCTTTCTTTCTTTCTTTCTTTCTTTCT
>ML685848.1:182910-220610 GCA_007922175.1 Pelusios castaneus | reverse complement strand
TCTTTCTTTCTTTCTTTCTTTCTTTCTTTCTTTCTTTCTTTCTTTCTTTCTTTCTTTCTTATAAGATTCAATGAGCATAAGGCAGTAAGCAAGCCAGGTTACTCTGAACATGATGCACATTCTTCACTGGATACAAGGGAAGTGAGAGGCTTCAGTTATTACTGGAAGTGAGATGCACTTTTGACTCAGCCAGGGTGAAATTTAAAGCTGTGCCCAGAGCCTGCCCAGATCTATGTAACATTTCAGTGAGGGCATAATGAAAATCCAGGAGACTTTTCAGAAACTTTTCTTTTTAGGATATACTTAATACTTATACCTATGAAAAATATATTCTTATTCAAAATTTTGGCGTCATAAGGGCCAGCAGCCATCTCAGTGGTGGTACATGCATTATTTTTAGAATGAAGAATTTTTGCCAGCCATTTAGAGTTTTTAAGGAATTTGTCCCAAAACACTGAACCAGTTTTATTAGCACCTGACTTGAGCAATAAGTATTACAATAGTGTCACTGCTCTTTTGACTTTTGACTTTGGACTCTCTTCCTCACACTGTATGTTTGTCATGAAAATTTAAGGCCAGTTTTGGATGCTGAGCACTTAAAAATCTGGCCCTGAGAATTTTTGAAATCTAGCCTTTAACAGTTCCTTAAAGTGGGTGTAATGCCAGTTATGTGACTAATGTGTCATATATGTGATCACCTGCATTATGTGGGTGCTAACACAAGACTAACACGAATAAATACAAGGACAATGGAACTCTCATGAACTTCAGATTTTAATGTCTCACAGGCCCCCCTGGAGATTAACGCAGGAACCGGATGGGTCAGATTATTACAGCACAAAGATACAACTCACATTTCTCAGGTGGATTGGTAACAGCCCGAGAGATAAAAGGTCTGTTGGAGAAGAGACAACTTGCAATTTATGATAGTTACATGGCCATGCAAAGCTCTATAAACTCAAAGGAGGGTCATGAGAAGAAGCAGTGAACTGGCATGATTATGCTCAGAATTTTCCCTTCCATCCGTTCTGTGCTTGGTTACTTCAGCTTCTGGCTTGGCACCTGGCAGCATTGCTGCTGCTGCTGATCTTGATGGCAGGGCTTCTGTGGTTTTCCATGGCAAGAAGAGCCTCCACCCCCATGGCAAGAAGAACCTCCGCCTCCGTGGCAAGAAGAGCCACCGCCTCCACCTATGCCTCCGCCACCGTGGCAAGAAGAGCCACCGCCTCCACCTATGCCTCCGCCTCCGTGGCAAGAAGAACCTCCACCTCCGTGGCAAGAAGAGCCTCCACCGCTGTGACAGTGGTCTTGTTTGTGGCACTGGTCTTTCTCCTGACGGGAGCACATCTTTTGGAAGCTGGGGGGAACCCTGAAAAACAGAGACAAACCGTCGGTAGTTGCAAACACAAGGCAATCTGCCTGTGATCCCCGTTTTTTCTAATGCTTCAGTGGGTGAGTCTTTCATGCCGAGTACTTCAGCATTTGTCATTAATCCTGTCTGCGGAGACCTACAAGGGGGCTGGCATCAATCTTTGCCATTTCAGACCTACTCTCTGCTTCTGGTCTACAGCAGGATTTCTCCAGCTGGGTGCAAGTACTCCTGTCCAGAGGCCAGAAGAACCTGCTCATCTTGCACTGATTCCATGCTGCATACTTTGCAATCCTATTAGAAGGGGCACAAAAGGTGTTGAGATGCCACTGACATAAAGTTCTGAGGCTGAGCATGGATCTCTTTTCAAAGAGGAATCTCACTTTAACATCCCTTCTACATTCAATCTTCAAAGCGTCTGACGAAGTGAGATTTTCTCCCACGAAAGCTCATGCGATAAATAAATCTGTTAGTCTTTAAAAGTGCCACAGGACTCTGTTGTCTTTCTACAATAGACTAAAACGGCTACCCCTTGGGAATCCCTTACCTACGTAAATCTTCAGCAAGAGAATTTAGCATCAGCAAAAAAGTCCCATAAGGATGATCAAAACTTGATTACAGATCCTCATTGCCCAAAGACATACTCTATTACATTTCTTTACAGGACCCAGGCACACAAGCATTGAAATCCATATTCAGGAAACCATCCATCTTCACAACAGCATATAGGCATTTGCTTACATTGTAGTACATGCTCATGCCCTCTCCCCCCCGCCAGCAATCAATGAGAGAGAGTTAAATTAAGCGTGTGCTTAGGTGCTTTCCTGAATTGGGACTAAATTAATTCTTCGGCAAGATTTGATCCTTCACTCATTGAACCCAGGGGTGAAGCTTTCAACCAATTCTGCAGCAGAGGGCCAAGTGCCATGTGAAGAAAGTCAGCATCATTGGACTTACCCTGAATGCAGAGAAGAACTCGTGAAGAGAAGAGAAGATGAGCGAATAAGGATTGTTGGGACAGGAGTCCTTTTATATGGTTTCCAAAGCCTATTACCCAGAGATGAAACACATCTCTGGCATGGTGAGCTACTTATTTAATAGCCGACTACTGCTCTAACTATCCATTGTTTGTGTGACTCATTCTCACTTCAGATTGTTATCTTCCCTTTGTATCTTTTGGTTTTCCTGCGCCAGGTAAAAATGTAATTGCTGGCCTCTCCTGTTCTTAGATGAGATGGGAAAAATGTGGGTGGCTTGGATTTCCCAACATCTCATTGATATGTAGTTTGATATTGCTAAATTAAAGTTGTGAATACTTCCAGATCCACATCCTATGGCTCTGGATCAAGGGTGGGATTAAAAATCAATGGGATTTGTGGTCCTAAATTTCCTGAATCTGATTGGCAGAGATCTGGCAACTCTGTGGGTGGGTCTGAGCTTTCCAGTCCAGGTAAACAGACTGGATCTGGATGTGATAGAGTTAGCAGGCTAAAAATAACTAGTGTAGACAGTACAGTTGGGATCACCCATGTTCCATCACAGAGGATTGGGCGGGCTTGAAAGCCATCAATGTCCATATCATCTCTGAACAAGTTTGCAGAGGAATTTAGGTACCTAAATATTCAGACAGACCTCTAGTGGGATTCACAAAAGAGCCTGAGTATGTTAAGTGCCTAGCTCCCATTGAAAGGTTTTGTAAATGCCATTAGTTTCCGATTTGCTTTGTCAGCACCATGTCTGGGTCATTGTCATGGGTGAGCTCATCTCAGGAAACTGGATGAAACTTTATGAAGTTTGGAAGAAAAAAAAGCATAACTCCAAAGGAATTTCTTGTGGAAACCTTTCTTTAGCCAAAGTGCTCAAAATGTGGAAGAAAAGAAACAACAACAAAATGTTTTCATGAATTGTTTTTTGCCCAAGATATAGATGTTGATTTTGAGTCAGGAAAATGCGTATCTACATGCTTAACATTAAGCACGAGAGTAGTCCTTCTGGGGCTCTTTTGGGTTGTTGTGCGTATTTGGATGGCCAATATAGTCATAAACATGTTTTGAGTGCCACAAATTTTCATGCATTTGATCACAATGATTTGAATATTCACAACAGAAAATGCATCATTTGGTTTTAATTATTCATTATTCTCCTCTTCAAAACAGTTCAGTCATTCACTCAAAGAGCAGAAACAATACCATGAGACTCTGGTGGTGAATCAGACTTCATAATAATGGAATAGCCTGGAGCTGAAGCAAATGGTCTGTGAATGACTCATGGGTTGAATTTTGTCCACGTGGATAGTCACTACATCAATCAAAATCTGGCCTGGATTGAAACCAATGCATGAACAGAAAAAATGGCTACATTTGCAATGAATAAAGATGTAACTTGGACACTATTCAACCTGCTGATGTGTGAGCATTGGGGGGAGGGGGAAGGAGGGGACTGCTCATGATTCTGATTTTGACCAATCTCTTAGTGAGGCTTCCCCTTTGGAAGATGTTTCTTGAATTTCTAGATGTACATTTGGAATTTTATTTAACATACATTTATTTAAAAGATTGGGCTTATAAATAATGGACTTTCTAATGATTGACTGAAGTAAGAAATAGATTTACTTGTGGAGATGGAATAAGGCAGAGAAAAATTTGGAACCAGGAACAGAATCCTCCAGCTTGGCAGGGGCTAGGGTAATGTTGTGCTGGGACTTCAGCTTTTCTGCTAGGATCTGTTTATTATTATTTTTATTGCCCTTGTGGTAGCACTGAGGTGTTCCAGACCTGGATCAGGACCCCACTGCTGCTAGGTGCTGCCCAAACACAGAGCAATAAGATGGCCCTTGCTCCAAGGAGCCCAGTTGCAGTAAGATTTATTTGATTGTTTCCTCTTCCTCCCAGCCCACTGCCCCCCACCACTTGCTATGTTTGTTGCATTCTGTGCCCCATGTGGATTGTGAGTTGTCAGGGGCATCGACTGCCTTCTTTGGTACAGCTCTGTTCTGTGCCTACTCTAGTGAATTCCCAAGTGCTGCTTTCATGGAAATAATTTGAAATAGCGAGAACTCTGGTGTGCCGATTCTCAGGCCACAGGGCAACAACTGCCTATTGTACCTTTTGTTGATAATACCAGAAAGGAGGCCGAATATGTCGGTGACGGAGCCAATGGGAAAACTATTGAACTGTGCCATGGGCACAGACCAAGAGTTTCATTTTTCCGAGGCCTGGAACCAAGCATTTGGGGGTAAATATGTTCAGCACACATTTGATCTCATGACTAGCTGTCATCGCATTACCAGGCCCACAGTGGGAGATCCTCTCTGAAAGGGCTGGTTATTGAAATCATTGGGCTGAGTGTCACCTAAACTGTTCATTAATTCCTGACTGATCTTCCTCAGCAGGTTCTTCTGGGGATAGCAAACAGATGACGCACCGATGGCTGCAGGTGGGTGGATGATGATGAACAAATCAGTACATGGCAGCCATCTTCACACAGAAACGCTTCTTTAGCTTGAAACAAATGCTTGTTCCTTCACCTGGGCTCTGTGGTGGCAATCTGATAGATATGACAGGCACACTTAATAACTGTGAAACTTATTATAATATCAAATTTACTTTAGCTGTGTCTTTGTGAGGCAGGAACTGAGTTCTAGCTCCAAGGAGAAGAGTTACTGAGCTCCCTATGGGAACTAAATTCAGTGGGGAATATTTACTAAGGGCTGGTCTATACTACTGTGCGATTTCGGCGGCCATCAAATGAAATACGCAAGGTACTTGAAATTCCTTGTGTATCTCCCTCCAATTGTCTACCTGCTGCTTACCGCACTGTCTTCAATATTCTGAGTCAGAGGGAAATCCCTTCCCTCCAACTCAGCGCTACTCCTTCTGCGGGGGTGGTCTTCCAATGTCGGCTTCCTGATCAGCTGAGTGGATCTTGACAGACCCGATCAGTCGACCAGGGAGATTGATCTGATGGTGGTGAAGTCAATGAAGACAAGCCCTAAGACGTGCCATCCCTGGGGGGAGAGAGGAGATTACATAGACTAGTTCAGACCAGGTTTAAGAGATCCAGGAGACAAAGAGCTTGAGGTATATAGGATCAACCTGAACTGGTTGAATAGCTCATTGTGATAAAAAACCAGACATGAAGTTGTAATCAAGCAGGGAAAAATCCAGCTGGAAGGGGACAATTAGATGCAAATAGCTCAATCTATTTAGTTTAACCATGTGAAAGTGAAGGGTGACTTGATCACAGTCGATAGGTATCGACATGGGAAACAAACATTTAATAATGGTCTCGTCCTTCTAACAGGACAAGGCCTAACACGATCCAATGATTGGAAGTTGAAGCCAGACACATTCAGACTGAAAAATAAGGCATAACATTTTCATAGGGAGGGTAATTAACCACTGGAACAACTGACTCAGGGTTGTGATGAGTTCTCCATCATTGATAATTTTTAAACCAGGATTGGATGTTTTTCTGAAAGATATGCTCTAGGAATTATTTGGATGTCTCTCAGATTAGAAGATCACAATGGTCCTTTCTGGCCTGGGAAGCCACTAACCTGCCAGAGTCTGTGTGGGTACCTTATTGTTTTATGATAGGTTTTTCCTATTATGTTTTTGTCCTAAAATACACATGCTGTGCTCTGTGAAAACTGGCTGGTTGCTGGGAACCCATCATTCTTCTGAAGGGAGAGGGAAGAACAGGTGCTGGAATAAGGTCAGGTCTTCTGGGATAATTGCAATGAATTGCAGGGGGACTGCAACCCTGAACAACTGATGGGATGTTCTCTGCGAGGGTCTTTGAGAGTGCAGCTCCACTGCAATTAGATGCCTGCTGCCAACCCAGGCCAGCTGTCTCAGGTGTGGGCTAAGGGGCTGTTCTAGCTTAGGCCTGAGTTTTGGGACTGTCCCCCCGCAGAGAATCCTACAGTCTACACTCCATCCTGATCCCAAACATCCATACCACATTCCAAAGGGGTAGCCGTGTTAGTCTATTGTAGAAAGACAACAGAGTCCTGTGGCACTTTAAAAGTGCCACAGGACTCTGTTGTCATCCATACCACAGTTAAATATCTGCTTTGCCCAAGCCCCGCGAGCCCTGGCACGGGCCAGCTGTGGGTTTTAAATATGGGTAGACGTGCCCTGGAACTTATTCTTCCACATAGTGTGAAAGACCTGAATTGAGTGACCACACAGGCTTGTGATGATAGGCATCACTTCTGCTGGGGTTTTGAAAGGGGTGGAGGGCATGGCTTTGGCAGGGATGGAAGGGCGGAAAGAAATTTTTTGTGGGTGTCTGCTGTAATGATGTTGATGCTCCTGGGGTTTTAGCTGGATATTAACTGTGCATTAGGGCAACTTGGACCCATGGAGAGGAGACTGGATTGTTATTGTCATTGAAAAAAAAAGATCTGGGTGGATCCCAATTCACAAACCTGTGGTCAAATTCCAAAGTCCTTCTTTAACAAACAAACAAACAAACAAACAAACAAACAAACAAACAAACACTCCCCTCTTCATGGGGAGTTAAGCCTGAGTGAAGATTGCGTATACATTGTGTAAACACAACAGGAGGTGACTGTTTGTTAATTGATGGTAGAAATTATAGGCCTCACCTAAGGTGACTTTTCAGGGGGATGGGTGCAGGTTGGTAGAGATATGGAAGCTGCATGTCTTTCCCTACAACTCTTTCTCTGGGAGGCTACGTGTCAGGATCCGGTAGTAGCCTAGCTGGAAACTGGCAAAGAGAGGGGGTGAGTAGAGGAAGACATGGTACCAATCTGCATGGCAGTCAGTGCAGTGAGGATCTGTACCCTATAATGTACCCTGTAGGAGATTATTCCCCATCCGGGTGTCTTTGGCTATGTCTACACTGGCAAGTTAGTTTGAATTAAGGAGGCTTAATTCGAACTAACTAAAGCCATGGCTACACTAGGCTTTAGTTAGTTCGAATTAAGGGCTTCCTTAAGTCGAACTAATAAATTTGAATAGGGTATTTGAACTAAAGGGTTAATTCAAACTAACTAGTTCGAATTAGCCAATGTGGCCATGTTAATTTGAACTAATTTCTTAGTTCAAATTAACCAGCCATTGAAATGAATGGGGATCGCTAATTCGAACTAAGCTTGCTTAGTTCGAACTAACTTTTTCTAGTTCGAATTAAGCTAATTCGAACTAATTAAAATTAGTTCGAATTAGTTAGTTCGAACTAACTAATTCGAACTAATTTTAGCAAGTGTAGACACAGTGAGATGCAATGTTTCTGTGAGCAGCATACCTCATTCATTAGTCTGGGCCTCAAGCCAGAGCCTCGCAGTTTGAGGCCCAAAGCAGCAGTGATTTAGCGAGCACGTGACTGTGACTGCTGAGAATGTGATGACTAGGATGGAATTTGGGCATTTCCCTGGCGTTAACGCCCTGGCACTTGCACAAGCTCTCCTGGAATCCTAAACAAGCACTGGTCGTGTTTTGCAGCTCATCTGAAAGATAACCTAGCCAGCCTCCTTACCATCATCCACAGGAGGAATACCAGTGCAGTACTTCCCCAGGGGCAGAAAAGCATACCCCTCCCAACCCCCTCACCGCCTGTCAGCACCAGCTGGGTAGTTCATAAACAGCTCTTTAAAAAGCACAAGCCCACTTGGCTTGCTTGACAGCAGCTTTTTTTCCTCATTGATCATTTCACAGGATTTAGTTAAGATGTGTCTCAGGTGCAAGGTTTAGCTCCCCATTTAAATTTACTCAAAGGTCTGGCCCCTGGTTACAATTTTTATGCCTATTTTTAGTGCCAATTTGTATCTATTTAAAGGGGTTCTTGAACTTCAGTTGAGCAAAAAGAAAAACTCTTTTGCATAGGTGCTTGTTTAGTGAGCAGAACTGGTTAGAAACAAACAAAAAAACAAACAGGAGATGGCAAATTCTAAACATTTGAAATTTCAGGTGGCCCCAAACTTGGGCAAAAGGCAGAAACCTTGGACTTTTTTGAAAAATTAAATAGTTTGAAATATTTTCTTTTCTTCATGTTAACCTTTTTGTTTCAGCAAAGTGAAATTTTGCATTATAATTGATTATATACGATAAGGCTGACCCATATGGATAACTTCCCAGAGAAAATTGCAACAAAAACATTGTGTGCCTGCAAAATGTTTGGATGGAATCAAAGCAGTATTTTTTGATGCAAAAACATTCTGCTACAAAATATTTGACCTGCTATAACATGAACATTGTTCAAAAACACACAAATTTTAGCACCTAGTGGTTGGTGGGGTTTTTGGAAAAGTTTCTGGGAAGCCACTTAGATAATGGAGATATGAGTTCTGGCTGGCTGAGTTCTTGTGAAACTGATCATTCTAACGCTCCTGTTATATCAGTGTGTGAGACCCCTAGAACTTTGCATAGGCATCTTATTTTAGTTGTTTAAATTGAAATATATAAATGTTGATGGAAACAGTGCACGTCAGTGTATTACACACCAACCCTCCATCCGACATACAGACGATAAAAGTTAGTTACAGCTGTGAGTTGGGAATAGCGGTAGGAAAGGTGGCATAATAGCTATGCTAGTGACTTGGGCTTAAACCCAGCAGGGTTCAGTTACTGACTCTGAAACAAACTTCCTAAATGACCATAGGCAAGTCACTTAGTCTTGTCTGTGACTCAGTTTCCTGTTAGTAAAATGGACACAAACCCACTGGGAATTGCAACGTGCCAATACTCTAGTAATGAGGTCAATATATGTAAACAGAGGGGCAGCTCTTTTAGCTCACGTTGTTCTCATGTTGGGAGATCCCAGGTTCAAAGCACTTGGGAGGACCGCACATTACCTGCTATGCAAACTTTAGGGGAATCTTAAGTTTTGCATTTCTTTTGTCAAGCAAGAATTTGAATGACCGTCTCCCTCTTTACTATGTATACACTAGGTGTGCTTGATTTTTCCCTGTAGAAAGCCCTTGTGTGAGTTATCAAAGTCTGGGTTTGAAAATCATTTGCTGATTTTCATCTCCTCCCCTCCACTACTAATTACACTAAAGTAGTCACATGAGTGGTCAGTGGCTCTAGGTTGTTATCCTTAGTCCAGAACAGTGGTGGGCAAACTTATTAGTCAACTGAGCCAAATATCAACAAAACAGTGATTGAAATTTCTTTTGAGATCCAAATTTTTTAAACTTAAAATATATAGGAAGGTACATTGTTATTAACTTAATAAGGGTATTCCTAACCATCTCAACATACCTTTCTCAATTCTCGACACTACATCTTCTTTCACTCCACAACGTTTCCTAAAATTAACTTAATAAACTTTACTTAAAGTTTTAAATCTTAGTTAAACTATAGGTACGTTGAATAAAACTTGATAACATACTTAATAACGATATTATTTATTGATAAACTTAAATTCCTTACAATTTACCTTACAACATACAGAAAATTAAATCATGACAATGACTGACAAACACTAATGTGAACAATGGCCTTGCATCTCCTTGGAAAGTTTGAGTAAGTCAGGTTTGTATGTTGTTGTTTTTAATTTTAGGCACGATTCCAGGTTCTCATCAATAAGACGACTTCTCAATTTACTCTTGATAAGGTTCATGCTTGAAAATGATTGTTCACATAAATATGTAGACCCGAATAAGGAAAGAACAGCAAACGCTAGTTTTTTCAGTTGATCATATGAGTCAGGAATACTATTCCAGGTGTTAAAAATCAACATATCTTCCTTCTCCAGGTCTTTCAAAGCAGACCACTTGTGCTGTGAACTAAGTTCACATTTGTTTTTCTCCAATATTTCTATATCAGCACAAAGACGTTCAAATTTCGAGCTCCACAGTTCTTTGTTTTTTAAATCCAGCAATTGCATTTCAAAGTTGCCAATGTCAATATTAAAGGGAGAAAAATGTAATTCTGTTACAGTAGCATCAAGAGATTTTTTAACAAAGGCTAACGTCGCTTTGCTGTTTCTGAAGTCCTGAAACCTGTTGAGAAAAGCTTCCCTCATATTTAAAAGTGTTGTTTTGAAATAGCAAATGTCAATATCAGAATTATTTTCTTGGCGATGTTTCAACAGGCTTGGAAAGTGAATCAAAGTTTCTCTTTCAAAATCTTGAGCAAAAACAGATAATTTGTTTTCGAATGAAATAACTTCTTCTAACATAGAAAAAATTGTGTTTCCTTTCCCCTGTAGTTTATGATTAAGCTGATTTAGATGGGACGTAACGTCTACCATGAAATACAATTTTTGGATCCACTGATCATTCGTTAGTTCTGGATAATGAACACCCTTCTCAAGGAAAAATGCTTTAATTTCTGTTAATAAGGAAGCAAAACGTTTCAAAACGTTTCCTCTTGATAACCAACGTACCTTGTTATGCAGCAGAAGATCTGCGTACTCACTCTCCATTTCAACTAAAAATTCTTTAAATTGGTGATGATTAAGAGCTTTAGCTATAATGGAGTTGATAATCTTAATCACCAATTCCATAACTTTGCAAATTTCTTCTGGAAATGTCTGCGCACAAAGCGCTTCTTGATGTATGATGCAATGGTAAGTAAGTATCTCGTGATTAATTTTTTCTTTCATAATAGAAACAAAACCATTTCTTACGCCGGTCATACTTTTTGCCCCGTCTGTTGAAATTGAGACAATTTTATCGAGTGGAATATGATGTTTTTCAATGTACTTAATTACAGCATTTGCTATATCCTCTCCACGTGTTTGACCTTTGAGTGGCAATAATCCTAAAAGTTCTTCTTTAGGACCTGTAGTTGAAATAAATCTTACAAAAAGTGAAACTTGCGCTGTATCATTTATGTCACAAGACTCGTCAACTGCTATTGATAAAGCTGAAACCAATTTAAGATCTTCAACTTGCTGGTTGGTTATATTGGAAGACATTTTGACTGTTCTATCTTTCACTGTTTTAGCAGACAATGGCAACTCTTTAATTTTTTTAGAATATCTTCTTTGTTCTTAAAATCCCTAACTAACTCTTCCGATGCATTTATAAAACAACGTTTTATGTATTCGCCATCTGCATATGGTTTTCCTCTCTTTGCAATCTCTTGACTAACCACAAAACTTGCAAAATTAACATTGTTGGAAGATTGCATCCAGTGATTAAATACAGAACTTGATTTTTCTTGACTCTTCTGAAGTTCCTCAACTGCTTTCTTCCTTGCATCACCGACAGGATATTTATTACTAAATGACACGTGTTTAGTTGTAAAGTGTCTCTCCAAATTTGATTTCTTGTTATGCGCCAATTTTTCCTTACAAATAAGACAGGTCGGAAGGCCATTTAAGTTTTGAATAAACGCGAAAGTCTCGGTCCATTCAACTTTAAATTCACGGTTTTCGTCTTCCGTTTTTCGTTGCTTTTTCTTTGTAGCCATGTCAAACAGGGCACCTATAAAAACGTTTCATTTTAAAATAAAGCCACCAACACCAAATAATGAAAACTCTGTCTACAATTGATTGAACAAAAGTACCTGTAGATCCTACAGTGTAGGTCAGGATTTGCAGCTTCACAGCAGATTCAGAAGATTCACCCGTGCGGGATTTGCAGACTGTCACTGGCTCACTCGTGCATGAAACGAGTGAGCCTCCCCTGCACTGCGTATCCCGCCCCCCGCCTGCGCCGCGTCTCCCGTAGCATTTTGCCCCCTCTTCCACTAAAGAAAAATAGTCTGGAGCTGCAAAACATAACACAGCTTATAAACTTTTAAAAGTTTTAATCTTTTTTAAATTTTACCTGTTACAACAACAGAATACAACAAACAGAAGTGCAGTGTGCATGTGTAGGCCTACTTTGAAATAAATTAAACACTGAACTATGCAGGCCTTTTTGAGTCCTTCCCGTATTTGTGTAAAAGATGAAGAGAAAAAGAAAAAAAAGAAAGGAAGGCAGGGAAGAGAAAGGAAAGGAAGGCAGGGAAGAGAAAGGAGGGAAGAGAAAGGAAGGCAAAGAAGAGAAAGGAGGGAAGAGAAAGGAAGGCAGGGAAGAGAAAGGAAGGAAGAGAAGGGAAAGGAAGGCAGGGAAGAGAAAGGAAGGCAGGGAAGAGAAAGGAAAGGAAGGCCTCTAACCCAGCCACTCTCCTTATCCCCCCACTCTCCTTGTCCCCCCCACCCCTCTCCAGGCCTCTAACCCAGCCAGTCTCCTTGTCCCCTCCACCCCTCTAACCCAGCCACTCCTTGTCCCCCCCACCCCGCTCCAGGCCTCCCTCCAGCCCCTTCCCAGCCCCCTTACCTGGCCGGAGGCTCGGAGCTGCAGGGACGGCCGGCAGAGCTGCTTCTCGGCCAGGCCGCTCCCACCCTGAGCACGCTCTGTCTGAGCATGCTCAGAGCGGGAGATTTGAATCTCCCCAGCCTGGCCGCAGCAGGAGTCTGCGCTTAGAGGGAACAAGGCCGAAGGGAGCCACAACAGGGGGGCTGAAGAGCCGCATGTGGCTCTGGAGCTGCGGTTTGCCCACCACTGGTCCAGAAGACTAGGCCCCAGAGAGAGAGAGAGAGAAACATTGCATGGGCTTTGCCAGTGTGCTGAACTGCTCAGATCAGCATCAATCAAGAGTAATTACACTAAACTGAATGAAATTACACCAGTGAGAAGAAAATCAGGCCCTTTCATTCCAGGTGTCTATTGTACCATTTTCCCACTCCGGAAATAAACAAATGATTGGGCAATTGAAAAGAAAAAAGTCTTATTTTCTCAGTTAAAAGAATTCAGTGTCAAAAATGTTTCTGTATCACAGAGAGCACCTAGATTTCACATGGACAACAGTCTTGCAAAGCAGCAACGGTGAAATTACAGTTCCTGGTTGCTTGCAGATAAATATTTGATCCTCAGCCAGAACCAGCTGAAGTCAGGAGAGCTGCACCAGCTGAGAAACTGGCTTGGGCACAAGAATGAGCCTAGCATTCATGCCTCAGCAAACAGCCTCTTTCCCTCTCCATGGAGGAGGCAAGAAAAGCCTCAATATAGGATTTCAGATTACTTTCTTGGGAGCTGAATAGCAGAATCCATGTAGCTAGAGAGAAACACCAGAGGTGACCCAGAATCAGACCCCCACCTTCCCCCAAAAAACCCCTCCTTTGGAGGGTTTCAATTTTATTTTCACAGGCTTCCTGAACAACTAAAATGTCCCAAACTCATTACTGGAATATTGACAACTCCCAGCATTTCAAAAGCTGCAAAATGGCTTAAAAGAAAAAAAAAAAAAAAAAAAAAGAAATTCAACTTGGGGTGATTTTTAGTTCCTTTCAAACTTAAAGGCAACAACCAATATTATAAATCTGGCAATAAATAACAGAAGAGCTGGTACGAGTGCATTCCAGTTCCTGTCTACATTCATCTTAAATCCTTAAACAGACACACAGTTTAGCAATAAGTCCAAACAACAGAAAAGTTCTAAAGGGATAGCCATGTTGGGCTAGATCAGCCAAACAAACAATTTGGCAAACAATAGAAAGACACAACCGTTTGCCTGCCTGCAACTCTGTCTAGCCTAACTTCTCTATAATATCTACTCTCTTCCATCAGACTCCCCTAACCTCTTTTTAAGTATCTGTACTTAGTAAGGATCAGCTGCCCCTAATTGCATCTCAGCTAGAGATGTTAATGCTGGATATCTTTATCAGTGCTAAACTCCCACAGCCACCTAGTATTATCTGTCTTAGATCAGGTGCTGGCGAGTGGTGCCACTGATATGGGGTAGGGAGTTAGATGCCTAAAATACTTTTTAGGATTGGGATCCAGGACCCTAAAAGAGTTGCATTCTCCATCATTCTCCTGCAAGAGGGTTTTTTAATTGTCCCTGGAAGACTTTACATAGGCTTTGTAATATCAAATGACTACTGGAGGTTTTGGAACTAGCTTATCCTCTCAAGATGGGATGGGTGGGTGCCTCGGGTGCTAATCTAACACCAGGGAAACTAGTGAGCCATTCCTGGTTTGCCCTGCACCATCTATATGACCTTAGGTAAGTCACTTATAATAAAACTCTCCAAAGCACCTCAGTCTACTTGAGGTCAATGAGACTTAGATGTGTCAGTGCCAGAGCCATTTTTGAAAATGTGGGTGCAGGCACCTAAATCTCTGAAGGGATTTTGCAAATCTAACCCCTAAGGACTCGAGCCTGTCAGTAAAATGAGGACACCAGTACTGCTCTAATTCACAGGTGAAACATGTCAAAGACTTCAGGATGCTCAGACACTATGGGAACAGGGGCTGTATCAGAACCCAACATAGGTAGCCAAGAAGGTCTCAGCTGTTGATAAACAGTGATCAAGGCAAGAACTTAATGCCTCTGACATTGATCACAGTCCAAAAACGACACCAGAAAAATGAGTTTTCATGAATGCTGAGGAGATCCAGAATCTCTGGGTCCTCCTGCAAGGACAAGTGAAGAGGAGTCAAGCTGAATGAATGAGGAACGAAGGAGCAGGAGAGCTCTTTATTTTGCTTCTGAACCTGCCTCCTCGACATAGGGAGAGGGATGGTTACCATGGAAAAACAGATGGACTGACCCTTTGTCACAAGTGTATTCCACTTGTCATTTCTGGGTATAACATTTTCCATCCTGACATATGCTCATCGGCTGCTGCATGAACATTTGATTGGGCCCCCCACCTAAGGTGGGCCTCTAGGGTATATTTAAAGAGAAGGAACATATTGGATTAGTGGCAGCCAAAGCCTTTTCCCATTACCAAGCCACACACACTAGCGATGAGCTTTCAGTCTTCTGGGTCAGAGATTGAAATGGTGTAAATTGTCAACATCAGGGGACCTATGGCTGATTTATCCCAGCTGAGGATCTGATCCACTGACATCAATGGAGCAAGGACAGTTTACATTGTCTGAGGACCTGACTTGTGTTTTCATTATTCACCCAGTCCAAGGCAGAATGATTTGGTACTGTTGTCACCCTGACTTCCAACAAGTCCTTGGTGATTTATAAAGTCTGCTCATTTTGGGGAGTTCTCTTAACTTCGGTCCTGTCTGTGCTTGTTTGTATTCCCTGCATTTTCCCACCTTTCTCCAGCAGATGGCACAACGTTCATCATTTTAGCTTACCGGTAGTCTAGTTCTAGCTTATGCAACCTACAGCCTGTGGCCCAGGGATGCCTGGGCACAGCGGTCATGTGGGGATGTGAGAGGGGGACCCAGCAGGGCTGCAGGGAGCCTCAGTGGGGTCACTAGGGGTGCGTCTACACTAGTAAATTAAGTCGACGTAAGCAGGCTTACATCGACTTAATTTACTCTGCATCTACACTAGACTTTCCTTAAGTCGACTTAAGCTGCTCCTTAAGTCGACTTAAGGAAAATTTATGTCGATTTAATAAGACCTAGTTTTAAGTCGACTTAATGGTTAAGTCGACTTTATTAAGTCAGCTTAAGCCAGTGTAGATGTAAAGTAGCCCTAAGTCGACTTTAAGGGTCCCCAGGGCTCCCCCACTGACCTCTTTTCGAGGGCGCCTGGCACAGCCAGAGCCTGGCATACCCACCTACAGGGCAGGACACAGCCTTGCCTACCCCCACTCCCATACCCTGCCCCTGTCCCTGTCCTGTTCAGCCCCCCATTGTACCTGGGGCTGGAAGATGCTGAGCTCCCGGGCACTTTTAAAGGGGTGCCCACCATGCACCACTCCCAGGTCCATCTAGCCCATACAAGTTGACTTAGGCATCCAGTGTAGACACTCTAAGTTGATTCAGCAAGGTCGACTTTAAGTTGACCTATATTTACAGTGTGGACATGTTAAGTCGACTTAGCAAAGTCGACTTATTTGAACAAGTGTAGACATAGCCTATGAGCTGTGTAGGGTTGCAGAGGTGCAGCAGAGACACAGGGGGATTGGGGTCCCAGCAAGGGATCAGGACAGGGGGCCACCTGGGGCTCTGGGGGTGGCACAGGGCTGGGGTCTGGCCTGGGGAGGGGGTTGTGGGGTCAGGTTTTGGGCCCGGGGTGCCACACGGGGCTCCAAAGAGGACGTGGGGATGTGATTCCACCCAGTGGATGATGTGGGGACGGGATCAAGGCTGGGGGGTGGGTGGCACAAAACTATGAAAGGGGTCATGGGGACAGCTCAGGATGGGAGGTAGTGGCATGAGGCTAGGAACAGGGTTGAGGGGAAGCGCAGGGCCAGGATCAGGCAGGGGGAGTGGGATCGGGGTTGAGTGGGGGGGCTAGCATGAGGCCAGGATTGAGGCAGAGAGGGGAGCTGAGGCTGTGGGGGGATTGGGGTCCCAGCTAGGGATTGGGGCTGGGTGGGGGGGGGGTGCGCAGGGCTGAGGGTAGCACAGAACTGGGGTCCACCCCAGAGAGAGGTTCTTTTCTCATCATTTGATCTACTTCTTTTCTGGATTGAAGACCAAAGTGCCAAAAATAAAAAATTATTTAAAAAAAAGTTTTTTTAGACAAGACGACCTTTCAGCAGCACGCTACAAGGGAGAAAACAAGTATTTCACCGTGGTCAGCATTCTTGTTCCAGGAAATGTAGTCATGACTGCATATATTTGTGACAGGTCAGCTGACCAGGGGTGATTGGCCTGGGCTCTGGGGGTTTTTTGCCTTCCTCTGTAGTACAGGTCATGGTTCACATACCGGTGAATTCTCATGATTTAAGGAGGTAAATAACTCAATCATAGGTTGGTGGCCTATTGCTGGAGTGGGTGGGTGAGATCTTGAGACCTGCATTTTGCAGCAGGTCAGACTAGATGGTCGTACTGGTCCAATCTGACCTTAAAGTCTATGAGTGTATGAGTCTATGAGTAAACAACTAATTCAGAGTGGTCACCGTTCTTATAGAAGGACATTTAATCACATTGAATTCATTTGTTTGCGAAAGGTCAGCTGGCCTTGTCAGTACACCTACCAAATTGGCCAGCCTTCCTTTCGCAAACAAATGAATTCAAGGTGATTACATGTCCTCATACAAGAACAGTGATCACTCTGAATTAGTTGTTGTCCCCTGGTCAGCCGACCGATCACAAACAAAAGCAGTCAAGGTGATTACGTTTCCTGGGACAAGAATGCTGACCAAAATGAAGTACTTGTTTTCTTCCTTGTAGAGTGCTGCTCATAGGTCGCCTTGTCTAAAAAACATTTTTAAAATCATTTTTTATTTTGGGGTGCTCAACCTAGGATCTTTGAAGGGGATTTGCACTGTGATCTAAAAGAAGCACTCCTCTGGAAAAGCTCCATCAGAAATATAGTGACTGTATCCAGTGCTAAGGGCGGCCAGTGTGTTAAGTAATTCCATTTCTGATTGCACCTTCTCCCATGATGCCAGATATTTCTGGCCATCAAGGCATACCTTACAACAATGGTTCCTAACTTTTTCGGCTCAAGGGCCACAGATATTATTTTTACAGCCTGAAGAGCCACCAACCTCTGCCAGCAAGCCTCTCCCGGACCCCCGAGAGGCAGTTTGCCTCCTTGCTCGATGATATCCCATTTTCCTGACTGCAGAAGGGAAATTGCACACATCCTGTAGTCCTGTACATTCCACCGGGGTCCCTAGGCTGTGGCCCCCTTCTGCAGCTAGGGGCACAGAAGATCAGTACTCCCCTTCCTCTGGCTCCAGCAAGGACCCCAGCACCTATGGACCTACGCAGAGTACTTTGCTGTGCTCCCTGCAACAGCCAGAGGGAGGGACGTACTGATCTCCTGTACCTTTGGCTGCACCAGGAAGCCTGCATTAGTATTTTAGCACTGCGGAATCGTGCTATACCTGGGTTCTTAGGCAGTGGCTCCATTCTGCAGCCAGCAGAAGGGAGGCTGTGAGCCACTTTACAATCCCTCAAGGGGCACTTTTGGACACCAGGGCACAGATTCGGAACCCCTGCTTTACAGTCTTCTTCTCAAGAAGATGCCTCATTTATTGGCAAACTCTACTCAGATAGTTACTCTGCTTCATTGAAATATAAATAATGAAGAAATTTTTGAGTCAGATTCTCATGTAATTTTAATCTCTTCCAAACTACCTTGGGCTGATCCAACATCCTGAATATGCATGATACTGTGTAGTAGATTCTCTGAATGATTTGTAGCAGTCCTATGAGACTCAGATGGTCATGAAGATCTTAGCAGGTGGGTTTATACTGCGAGAACATCTCCTTAGGAGGCAGATAAATACAGAAACTATTGTTCTTCAAGCTCTCAGTGTCATCTGCTTTCTTAGTCTTGTAGCTAAGGCATGGGATTGCAGTGGCCTTCAAATCCTTTCTCTCTGCCACAGACTCTCTGTGTGACCACGGGCAAATCTGTTAAACTTGCTGTCACCTAGCTCCCCTTTTTCAAAATGGGAATAATAGTACTGCCTTTGTCTTACTCTTCCTTTGTCTTGCTTATTTAAATTATTAGCTTTTTGGGGCAAGGACAGTATCGCCATAATTAACTTTAAGTATATTGAAAACTTCCCATCACAACTTGTTTATTGATGGAAAATTGGGTATTTGACAAAATGCATTTTTTTCATAGAAAGTATTTGTTTTCTATGGAAAATATCAATTTTCTTTGATAAGTTTTAAGTTTTGGTCAAAAATGAAGGTTTAAATTTAGAAATGCTGCCTCTGTGCCCCATGGGAGTTGTAGTTTGTGTGCATCTTGTGCCCATTCTGTTCTATGGGCTGGGTTTCCTGGTAAGACTCAATTTCCCATGATGCACTGTGACTATTGACCTGCCCTGGTGAACTGCCTCCCCTCTGTAAGAATGGAGACTTTGCTGACCAGCCCATGAAGAAGAATGGGAGTATGAGACCCTTTAACTACAATTCCCATGAGGCACTGTGTTAACATTTCAGACTGTTTTATGAATGTTGAAACCCAGCAAGACTTTGGGGCAATGTAAAAGGAAATTATCTATCTATCTAGCTATCTATCTAGCTATCTATCCTTCAGATTGTATATGAATATCTATTATCATTATCTCTTGGTGCCTACTGTGTAAAATCAATAGCAACCTCCCTCATAGATGTCACAGAGTTTCTGGCATGTCTCCAATTTAGGGATCAAAACTCTAAAAGGAAAAAAATTGTTGGTTTTGATTTTCTATAATTGTACTGATTTTCTCTTTTGGTGGGTAGGAGTTAAAAGGTAGAAGCTGGTTTCTGACTTATAGACAATAAAGAAGCTTTAAATTTGCTATGTGATGACAAGAGAGGGGGGATTAAAGAAATATCGAGATAGTGGAAGTCTTATGAACTCTACATTTTATTGTCTCTTACATAGAACTGGAGACCAAAGCAAGAAATTGAGGGATGAAATTATCCCCATGTCTAGGTACAAATCATACTTCTCACATGTGCTGATAAGAACATCAGAGATACAATGCCAATTGAAGAGAGGAGAGAATATGCAAAGGCCATTAGTTAGAGGAGGGCAGGCAAAGGTTTATAAATGCAAGGCAAGATCATAAGAAGACACAATGAACTGGCAATGAGTTTAACATTCTGTGACTTTTCCCTCAGTCTGTGGTGTGTCCAGTTACTTCAGCTTCTGGCATGGCACATGACAGACCTTCTGCTGTTGTTGCTGCTGCTGCTGTGGTTTCCCATGGCAAGATCCTTCACGGTGACAAGAAGAACTTCCGCTATGGCAGGATGACCCTCCACTGTGGCAAGAGGATCCTCCACTTCCATGGCAAGAGGATCCTCCAGTCCCATGGCAAGAGGATCCACTACTGTGGCAGCCTCCACTGCTGTGACAGCGATCTTGTTTGTGACACTGGTCTTTCTCCTGACGGGAGCACATCTTTCTGTAGCTGAGGTATCCCTGAAAGAAGGAGACAGACATCCCTCAGTGTATGCTAACACAAGAAGAACCTTTCTGGAGATCCCTCTTCCGTCCAATGCAGAATATATAGGAAGTTCCCTTATGAAATGTTGAATGGAGAAACCAGAAGGCTATTTAGTCTGAAAGCTCTGATCCCCAAGAAGATGATGAGATATTATCTAGGAGCTCCCATCCATTCCATCACATCCTCTGGTACACAGACAAACGGATACTGAGTGGACCCTATTGATATGCTTTTCTCTCTTTGTTCTGTAGCACCATAATACTATCTGATCTCCCCATTTCAGCCTCAGAATTTTTAACAGACTCCCCATAATGAATTGTCCAGATTGGAAGTGAAAATGCCAAAGTGATCACTGCAAAGTTGGTGTGCACAATCATTTAATCACATTCTCAGCTGGTGTCTATCATCCGAGATCCATTAAAATGTATTCCCTAATATTATTTTCTTGTTACTATTTGTATTTATGATTTATCTTGGATTATCACTCAGGTCCCCTTTCACAGTCCAAGCCTCCACTGTGGTAGATATTGTATGAACACATAAGACTAAGATAGTCTGTACTCTGAGGACCATGCAATCTAGGTAGGAGACAATAGACAGGATACGGCTATAACAAATGAGGAGAATAAGAGAACAATATAAGAAAACTGTCTGGCATGAAGATTCCTAGCTGAAACAACAAATGACCTTATTTTACATTAATAGGAAAACAGAATAAGCATAAACAGGCTTACCTTAGGCACTGAGAGGAATGTGTGAAGAGAATTGAAGTCAAGTAAGAGTGAGGAGCACTGTGGTGCTGGACCATTTATACCACAGTTTATCTATCTTTCCGGACATGAGACACAATCTGGCAATGGTGACTTGCTGGTTTACCATCTTAAGCCTGCAGTAATTACTGAAAATATTGCATTGCTGGTTTGACTCATGGTTTTATCTGTAATCAATATCTGTCCTGCATGCCCTCCCTTTCCCTCACTAATCGATGGAAATGTTAATTCCAGCCACACCTGGTGTGACACGGAGGCAGACATGGGGAAAAATGTGTGATTCTCATGTTGGGCTTACAAAGTCTCATTGCTCTGATTGGTTATTCAAAACCCAGAAATTAGGAGAGATCGAATAATACGGAATTGGGCAGCAGTATAAAAATAAAAAAATAGAAAGAATGCTATGTAGAGAGGGAAGAGGCTTAAGAGCATGTTGATATAAAAAAAGTAAAAAAAGAGTTGGTTTTATCTCTAAAAGCTAGACTTACAGGCTTGTAAATGAATGTTAAGGATGTCAGAAGTGTCTTTTATTTCTGTTTAATTTTTCTGTGTGATAAAAATGTGAGAAAAGGGATGGTACAATAAGTAGCTTCCCCAAAGGAGTGTGTTTTAATGTAATAGTCTGTTTATGTAGGGAATGATATCTAGGAATTAAGGGCCAGGTATTTATAGGTTCATGAGTTTGCGTTTATAACTGGTATATTAAGGGCTATTAAAGGGTGAATAGCTGTAACTAGGGTTGACAGAAAATAGAAGGATTTTTATGGAAAATTTGAAGGTTTCCTGAAAATAATGAAAATCAATATATTTGTGTCCTGAAATGCTCTAGCAGTGCTTCATAGGGTTATGTCTGGGGTACCTTGGGCACCCATCCTCTTCTGCAAGCCTGATTTCCTGGTCAGATTCTGTCTTCAATGACACACACCTGTTTCCTCTGTTGGTGAGAGGAAGTGAAGTATCATTGCTGTCACATGGCCATGGTGCCTCTTGGAAGATGATGTATGACAAGAGACACTGGCCCTTTGACCAAAGAAAGGGAAACACTCCTGTTATGTCATCTCCCTACAATGGCCAGTCAACTGTCAAAGCCAGTATAGCAGATAAAATTGTGAAGACTGTATTAAAGACAGCTATGAAAGACAAGAAAATATATGGCAAACAGTTCCTGAATGATGAAACTTTCCCACCAAGTGCCTTATTAGCAACTCAGCACAAAGCTGGATGTGAAGAAACAGGAGTTGTTTGGAGACTGTACCCCCACCATTATGGAAAGCAGCAGTGAGTGAAGATGTACGAGAGAAAAAGAAGTGAGTTACACAAAGGGTTTTGTCTTCCATGATGGTCAAACTAAAGAACTGCCAGTGTAACAGCTAAGAGGTTCAATGGGAATGAAACAATTTCCCCAGGCCATGGCAGCCAGCACTAGATCCTGAACTCAGAGATCCTTGAAGAGTGGATGGGCATATATTTCACTGAAACTGTGAATATATACACTCATTATGAACACAAGAGTTACGAACAAACATGAGGATGGTCAAATGAACCCTTGACTGTGACTTTATCAGCAAAACAAGGAAGCAACACAGACCGCCAAGTGACCATAGATATCGGAACAGACTCTCAAATCACCACACCAGCAGAAGAAACAAGTGCTTCCAAGGAATGCACGTGACTTTGTGTGATAACAAAGTATGAAAGGAGGAGGCTAGCAGACCCAGAGGCCTGTATCTCGGTTGCCAAACAGAAGAGGTTGAGATAGCTAAACCAAAACTAACCAACCAACCGAAAAAAGAATTGGTGGTAAGTTATTATTAGGATGATGCAGACCAGAGTCCCAAAACTGAGGGGTACACCCGCTAAAGGGTGCAGAGAAATGTTCAAGGGATATGTTGTGGGACTAGGGCCATCCGATGAGCGGGGCAGGGAAGGAGGGCCACCCAGATCTGCTGTGCCAATAGGGCCACCTCTGTCTTTAACCAAGGTCATCCTTCATCCCAACTCCGGCTCCTGCAGCACCTTCAGCCTAAGTTCCACTGCTGAGCCAATTGTACAGTGAGACATGGGGAAGGGAGGCAGACACAGATTCCATTAGTGGTAAGGGGGGAGGGGAGGCTGCAATGGGAAACTTTGAGCACCCTGCTCTAGGATTTATAGGGGTGAAGTAGAATGTGAGGTATCTAAGCAGGTAATGAACCTCATGTTCAGTGTTGCTATCTCAGATAAATATGGCAAAAGGGACATGATGTCAAGTAGCTTTCCCAAAGGGAATGTCATAGTGTGAGAGGATGATCCTTTATAGTCCTAATAATTGAGATTGTAGGTCTAGATTTATTATATATGTGAGTGACCAACTCTGTTATCTGCCTAAATGCCCTTTACATCAGAGCCTTAGAGTGTTCTCCTTTCAGGAGGTGTTTGCTAATAGAGAAAACTGTACCCTGAGAAAAGCATACTTCCTAAACAGTGTTGTGTCATGGCTCTCTCTTCCTCTAGTCTAACACTGAACCTCGTTTGAGAAAGCAGTTAGTCCTGTCAGGACATGAAAGCACTCTAGGCCTCACAGACAAGAGGGAACTCCCAAGTAGGCAACATGCAGACTGCCTATGCGCACCCTCCTCCACCCCGATGCCTATTGTCACGTACTCTTCCCTGTCTATTGTCATGTAGCCTTCTCCACATGTCTATTACCACACATACCCTTTCCCATTTACTGTCACAAGACCCCTCTTATTGCCACATACCCTTTCCCATCTCTGGTCACAAGCCCCTTCTCAGCTCTCTATTACCACATACCCTCTCTTGCTTGCGGTCACATACCCTTTTGCTACTTGCTGACATGTACCCTCTCGACCCCCTCCCCTTTTGCTCCTTACCGTATACGCTCCCCCTCCCCTAACCCTTTTACCATGTAAAAAGTTACATAGAAGTTCTTGGGAAATCAGTGTAAATTAGTAGATAAGCAAGCACCATGCTACTCCTAGTTGGAACACTTTTAAACTGCTTTGTTCGGTGTCCCCGGTTCTGTAAATAAACCTCTTCAGTATTGTCTGTTGCTGCCTGATCCTTTCTGTTGGGACCCCGTCCAACCTTACAGTCCAAAGAACACAGGAACTCCATAATCATGAGAGACCAAGGCAGGTGAGAGGAAGCATTATATTATCCTGATGCTAAAGAAGGGGAACTATTGTGAGAATTTGCCAAAGGTTACTATGGAGGTTGGTCCAGGATAGGGTAAATGCTGTAGGGCTGTAGGGAAGGATTAAAAAGAGGATTTGGGGAATGAAATGTATGAATTTGAGATATCAAAGCATCTTTGGGCATGTGGCTCTCTAAGTCTTAGTAGCCATGGTCCATCTCCTACTCTGGGGTTTTATGTCCCCACTCATTTAAATTATGTTTCTATCTTGCAGCAAAGGAATTGGGTTGGTCCTTTCTGCAAGATCCTCGTTGGTTGCTCAACTAACTGGTTTCTCTTTGGTGCTATCTTGTCTCCACCTTTCTCGACTCTTTACTTCTCCACTTCATCTAAACTGCCCCTGTTCAAAGCCTCTTCCGCTATGGCCCTCCTCATCCTAACACTCCATCCCCATAACCCTTCACTAGTTTGAACCCTTGGGTCAAGTGAATTCCTGATATAATGATGCTGGTTCTTCTTCGTATCTGGGTAAAACGCTGCTTGGAGGGGGCGGGGGCGGGGGCTGGGGCTGGGGCTGGGGCTGGGGCTGGTTTCGTTTATTTTTCTTTTTAAAATATTTGATTGATTGTCTCTCTCGGATGGTGAGGGTTTGAGTGTAGAAGGGATGTCTCCTAAATAGAAAAAAAGCAGATAGCATCTTTTACTCCTTCCAAGCCTCTCCCCAGAGATGCATGCAAATGAGGCCAATGTAAGAAATACATTTTTGTGAGTGAAATTGTGGCCTCCTGAATTGCTTGGGAATTTTCCCAGTGATTCTATCGGAGTCAGGATTGCACACTGGGTTCTCTTAGTCCACATTACTCAGGAATAGAATGGAATCTTTTTCTGAACCACAATATTTATAATATGTTTGAGATACTGTGGCGGATAAAATAATTATTATTCATGGCACCAAGTGTAAATGACTTTACTATTCCTTCATATTTGATTTTGTATATTCTATTGATTACTGTCTGTGAGAAACAGCTGAATGTGGAACTTGGCTACACTGTCAGTTGATCTGTCAAAGCACTGGTGCCTTATAGCTATTGCTTATAAATATGGAGAAGAATTCTCCAGTGGCAGATGAATTTACAATGTGGTGAAAGGAGAGGAAGAATTCAAGAAACACCAGAACAGTGGGACTCTCATGAAGTCTGATTTTATTGTCTCATATGCACCCAGAGTAAGAAAATGGAGGAAAATACTATTGAGCATCAATGTTCTAATCATATTTTTGACACTCATTGATAAGAGCATCAGAAATAAAAGGCCAGTTGGTGAAGAGACAAGAGAATTTCCAAAGGCTGTTATTTAAAGGAATGCAGGCAAAAGTTTATATTTTCAAGGAAGATCATGAGAACATGCAGTGAACTGGCAATGAATATGACATTCTGTGCGGATTTCCTCAATGTGTGCTGTGTCCAGTTACTTCAGCTTCTGGCATGGCACATGACAGACCTTCTGCTGCTGCTGCTGCTGTGGTTTCCCATGGCAAGACCCTCCACTGTGGCAAGAAGAACTTCCGCTGTGGCAGGATGACCCTCCGCTGTGGCAAGAGGATCCTCCACTTCCATGGCAAGAGGATCCTCCACTTCCATGGCAAGAGGATCCTCCACTCCCATGGCAAGAGGATCCACTACTGTGGCAGCCTCCACTGCTGTGACAGCGATCTTGTTTGTGGCACTGGTCTTTCTCCTGACGGGAGCACATTTCTTTCTAGCTTGGGTAACCCTGAAAGAAGGAAACAGACATCTTTCAGTGCATGCCAACACAGGAGGAGCCTTTGTGGAGATTTCTCTTCCATTCAATGCTGAATGCACAAGAAGTTTCTTTGGCTATGTCTACATTAGAAAAAGTTAGGTCGACTTTGTTAAGTCGACTTAATAAGGTTGACTTAAAGTCGACCTTATTAAAGTCGACTCAACAAACTGGACTAAGTTGACTTAGCTTTAAGTTGACTTAGTCCACTTTGTTAAGTCAACCTAACCACCCTTAAGTCGACTTAATAAAGTTGACTTAAGGGTTACTCCATGTCCACACCGACTACAAATTACAAATGATCCTATTTTCCATTAATAACAAAAAAGAATCAGCATAATGAGACTTACCCTTGTCACTGACAGGAACTCACAAAGAGAATTGAAGTCAAGTGAGTGAGGAGCACTGGGGTGCTGGATCTTTTATACCATGTCTTATCTATCTTTCCAGATATGAGACACAACCGGGCGATGGTGACTTGTTTGTTTACCATCTTAAGCCTGCAATAATTACCCAAAATATTGCATTGCTGGTTTGACTCATGGTTTTATCAGTAATCAATGTCTTTTGCACATGCCTTCCCTTTTCCTCACTAATCTATGGACATGTTAATTCCAGCCACACCTGGTGTGACATAGAGGCAGGCATGGGGAAAAACAGGTGTGATTTTTGTGTTGGGCTTGCAAGGTCTCACTGCTCTGGTTGTTGATTCAAAACCTAGAATTTTGGAGAGGTCAAACAATACTGTGTTGGGTGGCAGTATAAAACCAAAACCAGAAAGAAGTTATAATGAGAGGGAAGCAATTTAAGAGTTTGTTTATATAAAATAAATCAAAATGATCTGGTGTTACGTTTTGTTTCTGAGGATCTAGAATTATGGGGAATGTAATCAAATGTTAAGGATGTAAACAGTGCCTTTTGTTTATGTTTAATCTTGTTTGTTATATAAATGTGAGATAAGGGATGGTGCAATAAGTAGCTTCCCAAAACGGGTGTGTTTTAATGTGATAGTCTGTTTATGTAGGGAATCATAACTAGGAATTAAGGGTCAGGTATTTATAGTTTCATAATGAGGTTCCATTTTTGATTGATTTGTAAATGGCTATTAATATATAAATAGATGTAAGTAGGACAGGAAATGGGAGGAATTTTTTTATGGAAAATATGTAGGTTTCCCTGAAATAATGAAAGCCAATATATTTGTGTCCTTAAATGCTGCAACAGTGTTTTATAGGATCTAGATCTAGATCATATGCTGTGTCTGGTCTGCCTTGGACACTGATTCCCTTCTGAAAGCCTGACTTCCTGGTTAGATTCCAGTTCCAATGATGCATTCCGGTCTCCCCTGCTGGTGAGAGGAAGCGATGTGTCATGGCAGTCATATGGCCATGGGACCTCTTGGGAGATGATGCCTGTCAAAGGAGCCTAGCCCATTGACCTAAGAATGGGAAAAATTCCTGTCATGTCATCTCCATACAATGACCAGTCTACTAGGAAATGTGGCAGTTAAAATTGCTAAGACTGTACTATGGACAGCTATGAAAGACAAAGAAATATACAGCAGTCCATTCCTGAATGATGAAATTCTCCCACAAAGGTCTTATTAGCAATCCAGCACAAAACTGGATGTGGAGAAACAGAAGTTGCGTGTGCCTGTACTCGCATGATTATGGGAAGTGAGGGAAGACATATGAGAGAAAAAAGAAGAGAGTCACACAACGGGCTTTGCCTTCTATGGTGGCCACGCTAAAGAGTTGCCCTCATGACAGCTAGGAGGCTCAAGGGGGATCAAACAATTTCCCCAGGGCATGGAAACCAGTACTAGTTCCTGAACTCAGAGTTACAATTAGGGTGATGCAGACGAGGGCCCCAAAACTGTGGGGACACCCACTAGAGTGGCACAGAGGAATGGCTGGGGTATGCATTGTATGTTTGGGGTATGCATTTGGTGTATACATTGTACCAGGGACATCTCATTATCAGGGTAAGGAAAGAGGGCCACCCAGATTTGCTTTGTCACCAGGCCAGCTCCACCTTTACTCCAGGTTCTCCCTCATCCCTATCTCTGGCCCCAATGGCTCCTTCAACTCAAGCTCCGCTGCTGAGCCAACTGTCCAATAAGTTGGGAGGAGGGAGGGCAGAGACAGATTCCATTAGTGGTAACTGAGGGCTGCAACAGGAAACTTTAAGCACTCTGTTCTAGACTTTATAGGGGTGCAGAAGAATGTGAGGTATCTGAGCAGAGAATGAAATTTATATTCAATGTTGCAATGTCATATCAACATGGCAAAAGGGAAATGGGATGGTCTGGATGGTACTTGATCCTGCCATGGGTGCAGGAGACGGAACTTGATGACCTCTCATGGTCCCTTCCAGTCCTATGATTCTATGTTAAATAGCATCTCTTCAGGGGGTGTCATAGTGTGAGAGGATGATTCTTTATTGTCCTAAGTGGGAATGTAAACTTAGATTTATTATATATTTGCATGTCCTAAATTTAGTTCCCTAAATACCTTTTAAATCTGGGCCATAGAGAGCTCTTCTTTCAGGAAGTATTTCATAAGAGAGAAACCTGTGCCTTGAGGAAGGCATAGTGGCTTAAAGATGCTGTGTCTTGGCTCTCTCCTCTATTCTAACACTGAACCTCATGTGAGAGAGCAGCTAGCCCAAAGAACACAGAGAACAAGAGAGACCAAGGTGGGTGTCAGGAGACATTATATTATCTGAATGCTAAAAAAGCGGAACTGAGGTTCAGAGATGACTGATGTGAGAATTTGCTATATATTCCTGTGGCATTTGCTCCAGGCCAGGGTAGATATTGAGGAACTATAGATAAAGTTTAAAGGAAGGCTTGTGGGAATGAAATGTTTGAGTTTGAGCTATCAAAGTGCCTCTGAGTGTGTGGATCGCTGAATCTCTCCTAGTAGCCATGGTCTATCTCCTATCCTGGGGTTTTATGTCTCTACCCATTTGAATTATGTTTCTATCCTGCAGCAAAGGAATGGGGTTGGTCCTTTCTGTGAGATCCTCACAGGTTACTTAACTAACTGACGTCTCCTTGATGCTGTCTGGTCTCCACTTTCCAGATTCCTCACTTCTCAAGTCCATCCAAACTGTCCCAGCTCAAAGCCTCTTCCTCCACTGCCCTCCTCTTTCTAACACTCCAGCCCAATAACTCTTCACTAGTTTGAACCTTTAGGTCAAGTAAATTTGTGGTGTAATGACACTGGTGCTTCTTCATTTCTGGATGAAAACTCCGTGGGAAGGGGCGGGTTTTGTTTATTTTTCTTTTTAAAATATTTGATTGATTTCCTCTCTCTCTGGGATGGTGAGGGTTTGAGCCTATTAGGAGTATCTCCCAAATGGAAGAAAAGCACAACGCATCCATTTACTCCTCCTAAACCTCTCCCCAGAGATACATGCAAACGAGGCCAATTAAAGAAAGCAAAAGTTTTGCGGATGAACTCATGGCCTGCTGAACCGATTGGGAATTTTGCCATTGATTCCAGTGGGATAGGGATTAAAACCTGGATTATCTTGCTCCCCATTATTTAGGCAAAGAATGGATTCTTTTTTTGGAATCATCATTTTTGTAAGAGGTGTGTAATATTGTGATGGATACAAAAGTAATTATTCATGGCACTGAGAGGAAATGCCTTTAGTATCTCTGCATATTTGAATTTGGATTTTCCATTTATTACTATCTGTGAGAAACAGAGCTGAATGGGATACCTGGCTAAATCACCAATTGGTTTGTCAATGCAGTATTGCCTTGTAGCAATCGTTTGTACAGTCAGAGGAGGATTTCCCCATGAAAGATGAATTTGCTAGGTAGGGGCAGGAGAGGGACAATTAAAGAAACACCAGGACAGTGGGACTTCCATGAACTCTACATTTTATTTTCTCACACGCACATCTGGAGACCAAATAAGAAACTGAGGGAAAAAAATGTCCCAGCGTCAAGATTCAAATGATATTTCTCACATATGTTGTTAACAACATCAGAAATAACATGCCAGTTGACTGAGGGAACAGAGAATTTGCAAAGCTGATAGTTAAAGGAAGGCAAGCAAAGCTTTATGACTTCAAGGCAAGATTATGACATCATGCAGTGAGCTGGCAATGTGTTTGATATTCGGTGTATTTTTTTTTAATCTGTGCTGTGTCCAGTTACTTCAGCTTCTGGCATGGCTCATGGCAGACCTTCTGCTGCTGCTGCTGCTGCTGCTGCTGCTGCTGCGGTTTCCCATGGCAAGACCCTCCACTGTGGCAAGAAGAACCGCTGCTGTGGCAAGAAGAACTTCCACTGTGGCAAGAAGAACCTCCGCTGTGGCAAGAGGACCCTCCACTTCTATGGCAAGAGGATCCACTACTGTGGCAACCTCCACTGCTGTGGCAGCGATCTTGTTTGTGGCACTGGTCTTTCTCTTGACGGGAGCACATTTTTCTGTAGCGTGTGTAACTCTGAAAGAAAGAGAAAGGTATCTCTAAGTGTATGCCAATGCTATAGGAACCTTTATGGATATCCCTCTTCTATCCAGTGCTGAATACACAAGAGGTTACATTATAAAATCTTCAATGGAGTAAGCAGAGTTCTTTTCAGCCTGAAAGTTCTGAGCCCCCAAAGGTGATAAGAAGCTATCTAGGAGGCTCCTGCCCATCCCATCCATCCTGTTCCCTGGTAGACAGGTGAACAGATATTGCCTGGACCATATAGCTATGTTTCTCTTTCTTCTATAGCTCCATAATTCTATCTGCTCTTCCCATTTTGGCATCAGAATATTTGACAGATTCCCATTAATGAGTGGCCCATATTGGAAGTGAAAAGGGTGAAGTGATCAGTGAGAAGTTTGTGTGCACAATTAGCATACAGAGCCAGATGGAGTATATCACGTCCTCAACTAGTGTCAATCAGCAGTCTATTAAAATCTATCCCCTGATATTTTTTCCAGTTTCTGTTTGCATTTATGACTTGTCCTGGAATATCATTTGGGTCCCTGTTATATATATAAGCCAAAGAAGAGCATGTGATCTAGGTAGTAACAAGAGACAAGAGATGGCTATATCAGATAAAGAGCAGAAAGTAACAATACAACAAACCTGGCTGGCATGAAGATTCCTGCCTGAAACAACAAAGAACCTTATTTTCCATTAGTAGGAAAAGTGAATCAGCAAAATCAGACTTACCCTAGTCACCAACAGAATGAGCAAAGAGAACTGAAGTGAAGTGAGTGAGGAGTACTGTGGTGCCAGACCTTTTATACCAGGTCTTATCAATCTTTCTGGACATGTGACACAACCTGGCCATGGTGACTTGCTTGTTTTGAATCTGAAGCCTGCACCAATTACCCAAAATATTGCATTGTTGGTGTGACTCATGGTTTTATCAGTAGCTCAATGTCTATCCTGCATGCCTTCCCCTTTTCTCATTTCTCTATGGAATTGTTAATTCCAGCCACACCTGGTGTGACATAGAGGCAGGCGTAGGGAAAAGCAGGTGTGATTTTCATGTTGAGCTTGCAAGGTCTCTTTGCTCTTGTTGTTGATTCAAAACCCAGAATTTTGGAGAGGTCAAACAATACTGTGTTGGGTGGCAGTATAACTTCAAAAATAGAAGGAAAGTTATAAAGAGACGTAAGCAGTTTAAGAGTTTGTTTTTATTAAATAAATCAAAAAGAATTTGTGTTACATTTTGTCTCTGAAGATCTAGAGTTGTGGGCAATGTAATTGAATGTGAAGGATGTAAGCAATGTCTTCTGTTTGGTTTAAATTTTGCTGTATGATATAAATGTGAGAAAAGGGATAGTATAAGAAGAAGGTCCCTCAGAGGAGTGCATATTAATGTGATGGTATGTTTATGTAGGGAATGATATCTAGAAATTAAGGCCCAGATGCTTATTGGTTCATAATAGTTTTGCAATTATAATTACTTTAGAAAGGACTATTAAAGGGTTAATCGTTGTAAATAGCGTTGATCAGGAAATGAAAGGTTTTGTAGGTTTAATGCTGCTGCTGTGCTTCATAGGGTTATTCTGGGCAGCCTTGGGCGCCCATTCTCTTCTGCAAGCCTGAATTCCTGTTCAGATTCCATCTCCAGTGATGCACCCTAGTGTCCTCTGTTGGTGAGAGGGTGTAATATGTCATGGCGGTCGCATGGCCGCAGTGCCTTTTGAGATATGACGTCTATGAGATGCTTTACCTGTGTACAGCCTTCTGGTATGATTTGTGTAGCATTCATGTTCACCCTTATAGTATAAGCATGTATTGTTGAATGTAAAGTGTGTCATCTGAGAAATTTTTGGAATGCTCATGACATACTGAATATTTTTGTTATGATAGGATGCTTTTTGCAATATCACATGTATAATTATGAAACTGGGCTATGTACTATTTCCAAATGTATGTCTCATGTGGCTTGAATAGATCCAGGGAAAGACAAAGTCAATTGTTCACACCTTGTAGAGGAATGCATACAGGAACAGTGGACTGTCCCAAGCACCTGATAAGGCATCATTCTTTTCCAGAACCCCATGAAGGATTGGCCAAAATCACTCAGTCACAGACATAGGTATCACTTATCTGCAGGAGACTGTGAGTGAACTGACCCAGAAGTGGATGATTCACACATCAGGGCAAGGACAAGATAGGCTCTGGGAGTGAGTAATTGGGATTACATGGTGAAATACCAGTCCAGATTGCAGAGGGGAACATCAGAACATCTCACAAGGGAGCCTGGCCCATTGATCTAGCAATGAAAGACAGTTATGTTGTGTCATCCCCATACCCAGGCCAGTCAACTGGCAAAATCAATGTAGCATATGGAATTGCTAAGACTATAATAGACACAGCTGCAAAAGACATGGAAGTAATGGCAAATCATTCCCGAATGGTGAAACTCTGCCAACAGGGGCCTTGTTAGCATCCCAGCACAAAACTGGATGTCAAGAAACAAGAGTTGCTCAGCGCCTCACCATTATGACATGCAGCAGCGAAGAAAGGAGTAGGAGACAAAAAGAGAGAGAAACATGCCAAGGCCCTTGCCTTCTACAATGGCCAGGGCAAAGACTTCCCAGAATGACAGCTAGGTGGCACTGTTATGATCAAACAATTTCCTCAGGGCGTGGAAGTCAGCATTAGGTCCTGAACTGATTGATCCTTGTAGAGCAGATGGGCATATATTTCACTGAAATCACAAATATGTTCACCCAGTATGAACACAGGACACACACACAAACATGACGAATGGTAAAATAAGCACCTGTCTATGACTTGATCAGTAGCACATGGACGGAACACAGGTTGACCAGTGAACCATAGATATCGGAACAGACTCTCCAATCACCATACCAGCAGAGGAACCAAGTTCCTCCAAGGAATGCACATGAGTTTGTATGGTACAAAGCATGAGAGAACAACCTTAGGAAACTCTGAGGCCTATATCTCAGTTGCCAAAGAAATGAAGTATGAGTTAACAAAAACAAAACCAGCCTACCAACCAACAAAAGAAAATGAAAAAGAGTTGGTGGTAAGTTATAATTATGAAGGTCGAGACCAGACAGTGGGGTGCACCTGCTAGGGCACAGAGCAATATTTGGGATATGTGCACTGGGACTCAGGCCAGCTCCCAAGACGGAAGGGAAGGAGGGCCACCCAGACTTGCTCCACGCCCAGCATGCACTGGCTCCAGCCCCAGTCCCAGCCCCAGCTCTTCCCTCATCCTCAGTTTCCCCTAAGATCCTCCTTTAATCCAAGACTTACTGCTGAGAGAACTGTGCAGTCTTGGGGCTGGGGGAGACACGGACAGATTCCATTACTGGTAAGGGGTGGGTGTGACAGGAATAGTTTGGACACCCGTGATCTAGACTTCCCGGGAGCACACTAGAATGTGATGTATGTGAACAGCTAATTATATTCATAATCAGTGTTGCTATTTCTCATAAATATGGCAAAAGAGACATGATGTTAATTTGATTCCCCAAAGGGTGTCATAGTGTGAGAGGATGATTCTGTATAGTCCTAATATCTGGCAATGGAGGCAAATATTTTTAATATGTTTCAGTGAACAACTGTTAGGTGCCTAAATAACTTTTAGGTATTTTAAATCTGTGCCTTAGAGAACTCTTCTTTCAGGAAGTGTTTGCTAAGAGAGAAACCTATTCCTTGAGGAAGGCATACTGTCTGACAGGTGCCCCGTCTTGGCTTTCTCCTCTTATACTCCAAAACTGAACCTAGTGAGAGCTGGTAGCCCTAAAGAACCCAGGAGCTCAATAAACAAGACAGACCAAGGTGGGGGAGAGGAAGCTTCATATTATCCCGATGCTAAAGAAAGGGAATTGAGGTATAGAGAGAAGTGATGAGAGAATTTGCCAAATGTTGCTGTAGTATTTACTCTAGGCTAGGGTAAATAGTGAAGAACTGTAGGGAAAGTTTAAAAAGAGGACTGTGGGGAGGAAAGGTTTGGGTATGAGTTACCAAAGCAACTCTGGGCTTGTGGATCTCTGAATCTCTTCCAATAGCCATGATCCATTTCCTATCCTGAAGTTTTATGTCCCCACCCATTTGGATTATGTTTCTACCCCCCAGCAAATTGAAGGGGCTGTCTTAAAATCTTAGGCTATGTCTACGCTTGCAAGTTAGGTTGACTTAAGGAGGCTTAAATTGACCTAACTTAGTCCCTGTCCATACCAGGTTTTCATTACGTCGACTTAAGAAATTCCTTAAGTCGATTTAATGAAAGCTTAGGTCGACTTAATAAGAACCGCCAGTTAGGTTGACCTCACCCTGAAGTCGACTCCTTAGGTCAACCTAAGTACAGTGTGGGCAGTTAGGGCAGTTAGGTCGACTTACTAAGGCCCCATTCAGGGAAACCACTTTGTTAAGTCGACCTAGTAAAGTCGACTTTAGGTTGACTTAAAGTCAACCTTATTAGGTCAATTTAATAAAGTCGGCCTAACTTTTTGTAGTGTAGACATAGCCTTAGAGCATAGTTTCTGTCAAATCCATATTGGTTGCTTAAGAAAGGGATCGCTCCTTGGTACTGCCTGGTCCCCAGCCTCCCAAACTCCTTACTTCTCCAGTCCATTCAAACTATTCCAGCTCAAAGGTTCTGCCCCCACTGCCACCCTGACCTGAAAATACCATCCGCAAAGCCATTCAATAGTTGGAGCCCACTGAGTTAAATTAATAAACTGGTGCTTCTTCATATCTGGGTCAAAACTCTGCTTGCAGGGGACTGGTTTTGGATTTTTTTTCCTTTTAAAAATATTTGATGAATTTTTCTTTGTGTAGATGAGGGTTTGAGCAAATAATGGGTATCTCTCAAAATGAAGAAAAGCACAGAGTTACCATTTTCTCCTTTCCAAAACTTTCCCAAAGATGTATATCAATGAGGCCACCTTAAGAAAGCAAAAAACTTGGTGGGGGGTGGGAGGGCGATGAAATTGTGGCTTTCTGAACTGTTTGGGAATTTTGCCACTGATTCCAGTGGGGCAGGGATTATATCCTGGATTATCGTGTTCATGATTCAGGGGAAGAATGGAATCCCTTTTCTGAAGCACAATTTTCGTAGAAGGCCTATAATATTTTGGTGGACGAAAGAGTTATTATTCTAGATATCCAGAGGAAATAAATTCAATATCCCCTCATGTTTGAATTTTAATTTTCCATTTATTATGATCTGTGATAAACAGAGCTGAATGTGGAAGCTGACTAAATTGCCAAATGGTTTGTCAGGGCAGTGGTGCCTTATTGTACAGACCGAGAAGGATTTCCCGGTGGCAGATGAATTTGCTATGTGGTGACATGAGAGGGAGGATTAAGGAAACACCAGAACAGTGGGATTCTCATGAACTCTCCATTTTATTGTCTCAAACCCTCAACTGGAGAATGAAGGAATACAAATATCCCAGTATTAAGGTTCCACATATACTGATAACAACATCATAAATTAAAGGCCAGTTTATGAAGAGAAGAGAGAATATGCAAAGGCTGATAGTTAAAAGAGGGGAAGCAAAGGTTTATAAATTCAAGGCAAGATCATGAGAACATGCAGTGAACTGACAATGAGTACAACATTCTATGCATTTTTCCTCGATCCGTGCTGTGTCCAGTTACTTCAGCTTCTGGCATGGCACATGACAGTCTTTCTGCTGCTGTTGCTGCTGCTGCTGTGGTTTCCCATGGCAAGACCCTCCACTGTGGCAAGATGATCCACCACTATGACAAGAAGAACGTCCACCATGGCAAGAAGAACCTCTGCTGTGGCAGGATGACCCACTGCTGTGGCAAGAAGATCCTCCACTCCCATGGCAAGAGGATCCTCCGCCTCCATGGCAGGAAGATCCACTACTGTGGCAGCCCCCACTGCTGTGGCAGCGGTCTTGTTTGTGGCACTGGTCTTTCTCCTGACGGGAGCACATCTTTCTGTAGTGTGGGTAACCCTGAAAGAAGAAGACAGACATCCCTTAATGTGTGCCAACACAAGAGGAACATTTGTTGAGAGCCGCCTTCTGTCCACTGCAGAATAGACGAGAAGTTCCCTTATTAAACTTTGAGTGGAGTAACTAGGAAGCTTTTCAACCTAAAGGTTCTGTTGCTAAGGAAGTTGATGTTAAGTTATTTAGGAGGCTGCCATCCCATCCATCCTGTGCCTTGGTTGACAAATGAACAGGACGATACAGATGTTATGGATCATATTTTATGGACCATATTTATGGAACATACAGATATGCTTCTCTCTCTTTGTTCTATATCACCATAATCCTATCTGTTATCTCCATTTTGGCAACAGAATATTTAACAGAATCTCCATAATGAATGGCCCAGATTAAAAGCGAAAAGGCTGAAGTGATCAGTAAGTAGCTGTTGAGAACAACTAAGGGTCCAGAGCTGGATTCAATACGTTACATCCGTAACTGGTGTCTACCAGCACAGGGCCATTAATATTTATCCCCTGATATTTTTTCCAGTTATTCTTTGTATTTAGATTATTGCTGAGGTTCCCTGTCATGGAGAAAGCGTCCATTGTGCTAGTTGCTGTACAATTTAGAAGCCAAAGATGGTCCCTACAGTGAACAGCATGCAATCTATAAATTCAAGGCAAGATCATGAGAACACGTAGTGAACTGACAATGAGTATGACATTCTATGCATTTTTCCTCGATCCGTGCTGTGTAGAAACAAGAGACAGGTGTTGGCTATATCAGATAAAGGGCAGAAAGTTAGAATGCAACAAAACTCGCTGGCATGAAGATTCCCAGCTGAAACAACAAATGACCTTATCTTCCATTAATAGGAAAAGAGAATCGGCATAATTAGACTTACCCTAGTCACTGATAGGAACGTGCAAAGAGAACTGGAGTGAAGTGAGTGAGGAGTACTGTGGTGCCAGATCTTTTATACCAGGTCTTATCAATCTTTCTGGACATGTGACACAACCTGGCCACGGTGACTTGTTTGAGCTATTGATAAAACCATGAGTCAGTCCAACAATGCAATATTTTGGGTAATTGGTGCAGGCTTCAGATTCTAAACAATGTCTGTCCTGCATGCCTTCCCCTTTTCTCATTCCTCCATGGAATTGTTAATTCCAGCCACACCTGGTGTGACATGTAGGCAGGCGTGGGGAAAACAGGTGTGATTTTCATGTTGGCTTGCAAGGTCTGATTGCCCTGGCTGTTTAGTCAAAACCCAGAATTTCTGGAGAGATCAGACAATTCTGTGTTGGGCAGCAGTATAACACAGAAACTTATAGAAAGAGGGAAGAGTTTGTTTATATATATATATATATATATATATATATATATATATATATATATATATATATATATATATA
>ML685848.1:162033-182900 GCA_007922175.1 Pelusios castaneus | reverse complement strand
ATATATATATATATATATATATATATATATATATATATATATATATAAAATAAACAAAAACTGTTGGTGTTACATTATCTCTCTGAGTATCAAGACTGAGTATCTCTCTGAGTATCCATACTGAATGTTAAGAATGTAAGCAGTGTCTATTAATTAAAGCAGTGCTTAATTTAGTTATGTGATATAAATCTAGGAAAAGGGATGTTACAAGAAGTATCTTCCGGAGAAGGGTATGTTTAGGTATGATACTTTGTTTATGTAAGGAAGGATACCTAGGAATTAAAACTCAGATATTTAGAGGTTCATAATGAAATTCCATTGATAATTGGCTTAAAAAGGGTTATTAAAGTATGAATAGCTGTAACTAAGGTTGATCAGAAATTCGCAGGATTTTGATGGAAACTTTGAAGGTCTCCTTGAAATATTGAAAATCAATGTATTTGTGTCCTGAAATGCTGCTGCAGTGCTTAATAGGATTATGCCTGGGATGGTGTGGGCACCCATTCTCTTCTGTAAGCCTTACTTCCTGGTCAGATTCCATCTCCGATGATGCACCTGGGTCTCCCGTGTTGAGAGGAAGTGGTGTGTCATGGGAATTACATGGCCACTGTGCCACACAGGAGATGATGTTTTACAAGGGAGCCTGCTCTATGCTGTAAGAGTGGAAACAGCCCTGCCATGTCATCCCCATACCATGGCCTGTCAACTGGCAAAGCCAATGTTGCAGATCAAATTAGAAAGACAGTACGAAAGACAGCTAAGAAAGACAAGGAAATATATAGTAAATGATTCCTGAATGATAAAACTCTCCCACAAAAGGTCTTATCAGCAAAGCAGCACAAAGCTGGTTGTGAAGAAACAGGTGTTGCTTGGTGCCTGTCCCATCACCATTATGACAAGCAGCAGTGAGGGAAGATGTATGAGAGAAAAAACAAGAGAGTCACGCAAAGGGTTTTGTCATCTATGATGGCAGGTTAAAGAGTTGCTCGCCTGACAGCTAGGAGGTTGGGTGGGGATCAAATAATTTCCCAATGGCATGGAAGACAACACTAGGGCCTGAACTCCGATATCCTTGTAAAGTGGATGAGTATATATTTCACAGAACTAATGAATATGTACGCCCATTATGAACACAAGACATACAGACAAATATGATGAATGGTAAAATTAACATTTCACGAATTTGCCAGCAGGACATGGAAGGAACATAGGATGACCAGTTACCATAGACTCTGAAAGGCTATGTCTACACTTGTTAATTTAAGTCGACTTAGCATGTCCACACTCAAAATTTAAGTCGACTTAGAGGGGACCCTACCAAATCGACCTAGAGAGTCCACACTGGATGCCTAGGTCTACTTGTAGGGGCTGGGTGGACCTGGGACAGGTCCACGGGGGGGGGGGGGGGGCACCCTTTGCCAAGTGCCAAGCGGCTCAGCTTTTGCTCCATTGTACCTTGGTACAATGGGGGCTGAGCCTGACAGGGACCTTGGCATGGCATAGGGGCAGGGTGGGCAGGGCTCTGTCCTGCCCTGTGGGGGGGGCACACCAGGCTGTGGCTGTGCCAGCCACCCTGGCAGGGAGGGCAGTGGGAAAGCCTTAAAGCCCCGTAAGTTGACTTAAAGCCGACTTAGGGCTACTCCACGTCCACACTGGCTAAGTCGACTTAAAACTAGGTTTTATAAAGTCGACTTAAATTTTCCTTAAGTTGACTTAAGCAGCTGCTTAAATCGACTTAAGGAAAATGTAGTGTGGACGCAGATTAAATTAAGTTGATTTAAGCAAGCTTAAATTGACTTAATTTGTAAGTGTAGACGCACCCAAAGAGACTCTCAAATCACCACACCAGCAGAAGAACAAAATGCGTCCAAAGGAATGTAGGTGACTTTGTGTGACATCAAAGCATGGAAGGAGAAACCTAGCAGACACAGGGGCCTGTAACTCAATTGCCAGACAAATGAATTATGAGATAGCTAAACCAATACCAAACAGCCAACAAAACAAGAAAAGAATTGGTGGTAAGTTATAATTAGGATGATGCAGACCAGAGTCCCAAAGCGATGGGTCATGCCCACTAGAGGGGCACAGAGGAATGTTCAGGGGATGTGTGGTGGGACCAGGGCCATCCCACTAGGGGGTGGGCAATGAGGGCCACCCAGATCCACTTTGCCACTAGGCTATCTCCACATCTACCCCAGCTCCTTCCTCATTCCCAGTTCTGGCCCCAGGTCTGCCTTAATCCCAAGCTCCACTGGTAAACCAACAGTGCAGTCATGGAGTGGAGGGGTGGGGAGACATGGACAGATTTCATTATTGGTAGCAGTTGGGTGTAACAGGAAACTTCTGAGAACCCTGATCTAGACTTTATGGGAGTATAGTAGAATGTGAGGTATGTGAGAAGGTAATGATATTCATGTTCAATGTTGTTATTTCCCATAATGATGTTAAATTACTTTCCCAAAGGGCCTGACATAATGTGAGAGGATGATTCTCCATAGTCCCAATAAGTGGGAATTTAGGCCATGATTTTTTATATATTTGGGTGACCAACTCTGTTATGTGCCTAAATATCTTCTAAATCTGGGCCTTAGAGAGCTCTTCTTTCAGGAAGTGTTTGCTAAGAGAGAAACTTGTTCTCCAAGAGAGGCATACTGCCTGAAAGGTGCCCTGTCTTGTCTCTCTCCTCTTACACTCTGACACTGAAGCTAGTGAGAGAGAGCTGCAGGGGTGGATTACCACATGCTATGGGGGCCCTCCACCCTGCTGGCACTGGGAGTGGGAGGGAGCAGTGCAGGCTGGCCCAGACACCTGGCTCCCGCTCCCACCCTGCCCTGGGCCAGCCAATCTGCCCCCAGGGACAGAGTGGTCCAGCCCAGAGGCCAGGCTCTGTACTCTCAGCCTGCCTGTGGGTTGGCCGGTCCAGCTGTAGGGGTGTGATGGTCCAACCTCAGCCTGGCTAGTCAGTTCCTGGGAGCGGGGGAGCCGACTGGCACATGTGATATGGCTTCTGGCATGGACTTCAGGCCAGTGGAAACTGCAGTGCATGTGCCAGTCAGCGCCGTCACCCCCAGCGGCCAACTGGCCAGACTGCAGCCAGCCCCCAACCCCAGGTTCTGCCCCAGTGCTGCTTCCCCTCTGCACAGAGTCAGGGCCCTAGGCTGGTGAGGGTGGGGGTGGGTCCCCAGGTGGGGGGCAGTGCCTGCCGGTGAGAGAGGCCCAGGGGCCCTGCAGCGCCTGATCTGGAGAGCTGCTAGGCCAAAGAACACAGAAGCTTAATAAACAAGGTACTTTAATATCAACGTACTGGAGAGGAAGCAGTAAATTATCCTGATGCTAAAGAAGGGGAACTGAGGGGGCAGAGAGAAGAATGATGGGAGAATTTGCCAAATGTTGCTATCATGTTGACTCCGGCCTAGGGTAAATAGTGAAGAACTGTAGAGAAATTTTAAAAACAGGATTGTGGGAATGAAGGATTTTGGTTTGAGTTACCAAAGCAACTCTGGGCGTGTGGATCTCTGAATCTCTTCCAGTAGGCATGGTCCATCTCCTAACTTGGGGTTTTATGTCCCCACCCGTTTGAATTATGTTTCTACCCCTCAGCAAAAAAATGGGGTAGTCCTTTTGGTCAAATCCTCATAGGTTGCATAACTAATTGGTTGCTCGTTGGTGCTGTCTGGTTTCTACCATCTGGACTCCTGATTTCTCCAGTCCATCCAAACTATCCCAGCTCAGAGCCTCTTCCTCCCCTGACCTCTTCATCCTAACACTCCATCCCCATACCCTTCAACAGTTTGAACCCTTAATTTCTAGTGTAATGAAACTGGCAGTTCTTCATTTCTGGGTGAAAACTCTGCCAGAAGGGCATGGTTTTGTTTATTTGACTTTTTAAAATATATGATTAATTTCCTCTCTTTCTTCTTTGGGATGGCGAGCGTTCGAGCCTACAAGGGGTATTTTGCAAATTAAGTAAAAGCACAGAGTGACCATTTACTCCTTCCAACCTTCTCCCACAGATGCATGAAGGAGGCCTGTAATATTGTGGTGGATAAAATAATTATTATTCTAGATATCCAGAGGAAATGAATAAATATCCCTCCATGTCTGATGTTGAATTTTCCATGTATTACTATCTGTGATAAACAGAGCTGGATATGGAACTGGCTATACCACCAGCTGGTTTGTCAATGGAGTGGTGCCTTACAGCTATTGTTTGTTAAGACGAGAAGGATGGCAGATGACTTTACTATGTGGTGACAGGAGAGGGGGGATTAAAGAAAAACCAGGACTGTGGGACTCTCATGAAGTTTACATTTATTGTCTCATACACACAATTGGAGACCAAATTAAGAAACGGAGGGATAAATATATTCCAGCATCAAGGTTCCAAACCATATTTCCCACTTATGCTGATAACAACATCAGAAATAAAAAGCCAATTGGCGAAGGGAAGAGAAAATTTGCAAAGGTCAATAGTTAAAGGAAGGGAAGCAAAGTTTTGTAATTTAAGGCAAGATCATGAGAACATGCATGAACTGGCAATGCGTTTGACGTTCTGTGTGTTTTTCTTCAGTCTGTGCTGTGACCAGTTACTTCAGCTTCTGGCATGGCTCGTGGCAGATCTTCTGCTGCTGTTGCTGCTGCTGCTGTGGTTTTCCATGGCAAGACCCTCCACTGTGGCAAGATGATCCACCACTATGACAAGAAGAACGTCCACCATGGCAAGAAGAACCTCCGCTGTGGCAGGATGACCCACTGCTGTGGCAAGAAGATCCTCCACTCCCATGGCAAGAGGATCCTCCGCCTCCATGGCAGGAAGATCCACTACTGTGGCAGCCCCCACTGCTGTGGCAGCGGTCTTGTTTGTGGCACTGGTCTTTCTCCTGACGGGAGCACATCTTTCTATAGCTTGGGTAACCCTGAAAGAAAGAGACAGAGATCCCTCAGTGTATGCTAACACAAGAGGAACCTTTGTGGAGAACTTTCTTCCATCCAGTGCAGATAACACAGGAAGATGCCTTATAAAATGTTCAATGGAGAAATCAGAACTCTTTTCAGCCTGAAAGTTCTAAACGCCAAATGTTGATAAATTATCTAGGAGGCTCCCACCCACCCCATCCATCCCACCCCCTGGTAAACAGAAAACCAGATATTTTATGGCTCAGACATATATACTTCTTCTTCTTTGTTCTATAGCACCATAATTCTATCTGCTATCCCCATTTTGACATCAGAATATTCTACAGATTCTCTATAATAATTATCCCAGATTGGAAGTGAAAAGGTTGTAGTGATCAGTAAGAAGTTAGCGTGCACAGTTAGAGTTCCAATCCAGATAGCATCCACAATTGGTGTCTATCAGCACAAATCCATTATAATTTATTCCTTTATATTTTTTCAAATTACTGTTTGCATTTAGTATACGTCCTGGACAATCGCTGAGACCACATGTCATGACTGAAGCCTTCATTGTGCTGGGTGTTGTACAAAAATAGAAAACTAGGATGGCCCCTACCCTTAATGGAATGAAACCTAAGTAGGAGAGCAGATACTTGGTGGCTGTCACAGATGAGGACCATAAGATAACAATGCAGCAAAACTCACTGGCATGAAGATTCCCAGTTTAAACAACAAATGACCTTATCTTCCATTAGTAGGAAAAGAGAATCGGCATAATTAGACTTACCCTAGTCACCGACAGGAACGTGCAAAGAGAACTGAAGTGAAGTGAGTGAGGAGTACTGTGCTGCCAGATCTTTTATACCAGGTCTTATCAATCTTTCTGGACACGTGATACAACCTGGCCGTGGTGACTTGTTTGTTTAGAATCTGAAGCCTGCACCAATTACCCAAAATATTGCATTGTTGTACTGACTCATGGTTTTATCAGTAGCTCAATGTCTGTCCTGCATGCCTTCCCCTTTTCTCATTCCTCCATGGAATTATTAATTCCAGTCACACCTGTTGTGACGTAGAGGCAGGGATGGGGAAAAACAGGTGTGATTTTCATGTTAGGTTTGCAAAGTCTCATAGCTCTTCTTATTGAATCAAACCCCATGGGTGATACAATACTGTGATGGGAGGCAGTATAAAATCAAAAATTGAAAGAGAGGGAAGGAGTTTAAGAGCTTTTTGATATAAAATAGACCTAAAAGAGTTGGTGTTACATTATTTCTCTTTGGAACTAGACTTGTGGGCATATAACAGAATGTTAAGAATATAAGCAGTGACTTTGTTTAGTGTTTAATTTTGCTGTTTGAAAAAATTCTGACAAAAGGGATGTTACAATAAGTATCTTCCCCAAAGGGGTGTGTTTTAATGTGATAATATGTTTATGTAGGGAATGATATCTAGGAATTAAGGTCCAGATATTTATAGGTACATAATATGTTCAATTTATAATTGATGTATAAGAGGTAATTAAAGCATGGCTAGCTGTAACTAGGATTGATCAGGGAATGAGAGGTTTTTTAAATAGAAAACTGAAAGATTTCCTTGAAATATTGAAAGCCAATATATTTTGTGTCTTGAAATGCTGCTGCAGTGCTTCATAGGGTTATGTCTGGGGTACCTGGGGCACACATTCTCTTGTGTAAAACTCACTACTTGGTCAGATACCGTCTCCGATGATGCGCTCTGGTCTCCTCTGTTGGTGAGAAGAATCATGTGTCATGGGAGTCACATGGCCGCGGTGCCGCTTGGGTGATTATGCGTGGGAAGGGAGCCTGGCTATTGACCTAGAAATAGGGGACAGTCCTGTAATGTCATCCCATGCTCAGGCTAGTCACCTGGCAAATCTAATGTGGCAGATAAAATTGCTAAGACTGTACTAAGGACTATTGCAAAGCCCAAGGAAACACATGGCAAACCATTCCTGAATGATGACACACTCCGCTCCCCCACCCATTCCCCACCACCAAAGGCCTTATTAGAGACCCAGCAGAAAGTGGATGTGAAGAAACAGGAGTTGCTCAGCGCCTGTCACCCCACCATTTAAGAAGCAGCAGCAAAGGACGGAATACGAGAACAAAAGAAAGAGAGACACGCCTTCTACAATTTCCCCAGGGTATGGAAGCCAGCGCTAGATCCTCAGCTGATAGATCTTTGTAGAGTGGATGGGCATATATTTTGCTGAAAAAGCAAGTAGTTTCACTCATTAGGAACACAAGACACACACACAAACATGATGAAAGATAAAATAAGCACTTGTCTGTGACTTGCTTAGCAGGATTTGGAAGTAACTCAGGCCGACCAGTGACCCATGAATACCGGAACAGTCTTTCAAATCACCACACCAGCCGAAAAGCAGGTGTCTCCAGTGAATGCACATGACTGTATGATAACAAAACATGAAGGAACAACTCGAGGAAACTCAGAGGCCTATATCTTATTTCCTAAACAAACGAAGTATGAGTTAATTAAAACAAAACCAATCAACCAAAGAAAAAAAGGGTTGGTGGCAAGTTATAATTATGATGGTCAAGACCAGATGCTTCCTAGACTGTGGGGCACTCCCGCTAGGAGGGCCAGAGGAATGTTTGGGGGATGTGCGATGGTGCCCACTCCAGCCACTTAGGAATGTGGGGATGCCTTGCCACCCAGACCCACACTGCCCACAGCTCAGCTGCGGTCCCAGCTGTAGCTCCACTCTGCCCTCAGCCCAGCTCCAGCCTCCGGTCCTCTCTCAGTTCAAGCTCCACTGCTCAGCTAACTGTAAAGTGGCTGGAAAGGGAAGGGGCATGGACAGATTCCATTACTGGTAAGGGGGAGTGCAACAAGAAAAATTGGGCACCGCTTATTTAGACTTTATGGGGTTGCACTAGAACGTGAGGTATGTGAACAGGAAATTATTTCTATGTTCAATATTGCTATTTCTCATCAGTGTGGCAAAAGAGAAGCAATGTTAAATTACTTCCCCAATGTTAAATTACTTCCAAAGGGGCTGTTATAGTGAGAGAGGATGAAGCTGTATAGTCCTGGTAGGTGGTAATGTAGGTCTAGATTTTTTATATATTTTGGTGACCAACCTTTAGGGATCTAAATCTGGCCTTATAGAGCTCTTCTTTCTGGAAGTGTTTGCTAAGAGAGAAACCTGTACCTACAGGAAGGAATATTGCCTGGAAGATGCTTGTGTTGTCTCTCTCCTCTTATACCCCAGCACTGAAGCTCATATGAGAGAGCTGCTAGCTCAAAGAATATAGGAACTAAAAAAGACAGACAGACCAGTCCTTCTAAACTGCCCCATTTAAAATCCTCTTCCTCCATTGACACACTGACCCGGAACACACCGTCCTCAAAGCCCTTTGCTAGTTGGAACCTATTGGGTTAAATTAATTCTGGTGGAACCACACTGACGCTTCTTCATTTCTGGGTCAAAACTCTGCTTGGAGGGGGCTGGTTTTGTTCTTTGTGTTTTGAAATATTTGATGAATTTTCTCTTTTTTCCCTTTAGGTTTCTATTTTGGGATGGTGAGGATTTGAGGATAGAAGAGGTAAGTGCCGAATGGAGGAAAGGTGTAGAGCTGCTATTTACTCCTCCCAAAAGTCTTCCCAAAGAGGCATGAAAATGAGTCCTCCTTAGCAGGGGCGTTGCTGGATAGCAAAAAGATCCAGGGCTGTGGCCCCCAGCCCACTCCCTGCTAGCCCCCCAGGCCACACCCCCAGACCCCACCCCCTGACCAAGCCATTAGGCCCCTCCCCCAGTTCACAATCCCCCCCCCCCCCAGAAACAAACCCACACTGCATGGTCCTCTCCATGCTGGGTTGCAATACAACTCCTTCATACTCATCTGTATTAAGAACTATAACAGAAGCAATCTTTCTTAAAAAGTCAGACCATGTCAGAAGGACACACAAAACGTGTCTCCCTGTCTGACAAGGCACAACATTCCCCACCTCCTCCAGGTTCCCGTGGCTGAATATCAGGAGCCAGGGACCTCAGCAAACAGGAGTGGGAAGGAGGGTGGTGGAGTAGGAGAGTGGGGAGAAGGGGAAGGGTGGCAGGGGAGCAGTGCAGCTGGATGGTGGGCACCAGGAAAGGCAGCACAGCAGCTGCATTTTCCCATGCTGTTCCAGCCCTGGGCCACACGCCTGAGCATGCCACAAGGCAGGAAATTGAAAAAGGCTCTGGCCAGGTCCCAGCTTTCAGGTGCATACAAACCAGGTGGAGGAAGTTGGGGAATTCACAAGGCAAGCAGGTAGACTGCCTGGGGCTTCCAGTGTGGGGCCATGAGCAGTGTCACACCGAACTAGCAGACCCAGCCAGCCAGGCTGCCAGCCTGTGCCTCCCCTGCAAATAGCCAAAGAGAAGACAACAGAGTGAACTGAAGAAAAGGCAGAGAAGGCTGCTGCACTGTTCCCTACTCTCACCCCACAGCTCCTGCCAGGCTCCCAATCCCTCTCCTGGGGAGACAAAGCAGAAAGGACAACAGCCAAAACTGAGAAAGCTCACTTTTATAGGAAAGGCAGAGTTCAAACTAAAAATGCAGCATTATTGGGCTGACAGTAATGGGGACAGAACTGAGGGGACAGAACTGAGGGGACAGATCCTGCACCAGGGGCCAAAATCACCTTTTCCAATACCTGTCAGAGAGAGGGCAACCCTAAATTGTCACATACTCACACCCTAGGATGGGCAGGGGGAACTCAAACATCAACTCCATTTCCTCCAGTCACCCTCCACCCCCTACTTAATTGCAAACAAACAAGAAAACCAAATTTCAAAGCACAGAATAAATTTTAGGTGCACAATATGGTGCTGGTCTGCAGATTTATCTTTATAAATAAGGCCAGCATTGGCACCCCCAGCTGGGGGATGATCCCTGGGCCACTCATCCCCCAACTGACCTCACTGCATGGGGAGGAGGGGCGATGCCCAGCCGGATTGATGGACCCAGGCCCAGAGGGGGTCCCTGGCTGGATGGGAGGGGTAACCCCACCCCACACTTGCCACCTGGGCCAGGGGAAAGCGCAGAAGGGTTGTGATCCCCAGCCCGCCCTGTGATATGTTGCATAGTGGGGTATAATCTGTATAACTTTGCTTTCTCTCCTGCCATGTAATTGTGTGGTGGTTTGATGAAAACTGTGCCATGCAAGCAAGGTTCCTTTCTGAATGCTCATAAACATGCTCTGCATTATTATGGTATCATGTTTCCTGCAGCATTACAGGTATGTGTATATAGATCAATACATCTGAAACATCCCAGGTATTTCATATGGCTCTGGGTGGAGTGTCTCTCTCTCAGCATGAAAGCTGATGAGATTGGATACATGACTAAAGATAATGTAAATAAAGAGAGACAACAGAGTCCAGTGGCACTTTTAAAGACTAACAGATTTATTTATCTCATGAGCTTTCGTGGGAGAAAATCCCACTTCGTCAGATGCTTTGAAGATGGAGAATCACCTAACAACAAGGAGAAGGGAACAAAGAATCTCAGAGAGTCACACTTGGAAAAAGGGAGGGGATGGAAAGTTTGATAACAAGACACTTGGAAGTGTGAAAGAGCTTATTTCTGGGGCCTCTTATACCAGAGTTGATTTTTGCTTAAGGTAATTGGTATGATGATCTGCAGTTGCAAAATACTTACAGGGGCTAGTCTGTGCATTTGAAACTTTTACTTTAAGCCTGCATAAATAACAAGCATTAGTCCACTGTGGCTTTTTCAACACATGCCAAAATGGAAGCACATAAAATAACATGATTTCTAACAGGTAAAAATAAGCTTCACCCATGATCTCCCAATAGAAATCTCAAATTTTAGGATTTTTTTCCCTGGCCCTGGCATTTGCTCCCCTACCAGCCTGGAAAGTGGGAGAGATGGGACTCCATTTGAAACCCATCTCCCCTCAGACCTGGGGAGGGTTAAGATCCCTAAGAGGATCAAAGCTGAGGATGGGGGAGCTGTACTATGGCTTCAGGATGGGGGGCAGCTGATGGAGGTTGGGGGACTGAACTGATCCCTGAATTAAAGGGGTTTGGTTTGGGACAGAACTGAGGGGATAGGGTTAATTACTGGGCAGGAGGTGAGGGGAGCAGAGGTGGGGGGACAGGTCCTGTACCAGGGGCCAAAATCACCTTCCAATACCTGTGGGAGAGAGGGCAACCCTAAATTGTTACATACTCACACCCTGGGATGGGCAGGGAGGAACTCAAACAGAAGAAAGTAATTTAAAAACACAACTCCATTTCCTCCAGTTACCCTCCACCCCCTGCTTAATTAACAACAAACAAACAAGAAAACCACATTTCAAAGCACAGAATAAATTTTAGGCACATCATATGGTCTGCAGAATTCATAAATAGGGTCATCATTGGCACTCCTGGCTGCGGGATGATCCCCAGGCCACCCATCCTTCAAATGACCAGGTGGGGGGAGGTGACCAGTCCTCACCTGCCACCCTGGAGAAGGGGGGGGACAATCCCCAACCTACAACTTGCTGCTGCTCTGGCTGGTCACCAACCCATGGGACAGGGGATGATCCCCAGCCTGCTCCCCAGACCCACTGGACTGACCTGGGGATTGATCCCCTGCTCCCAACACCCCCCCCCCCCACCTTCAGGTTCCCCCCTCCCCACACACACAGTACTTACTGGTATTGTGTAGAAGAAGCTTCTCCTAAATAAAGCAGGGTACAGAGGAGTCAGCTGTAGTGCTGCGTGGTTGAGCTGGTGCAGCAGGGGAGGGAGGATTTAAAGTTCCCTCTTCTCTCCCTGCTAGTGCCTGAGCTACACCTGCAGCAGGCTCGTTCCCAGTTTAGCTCTGCCTCCCCTGCAAACAGGCTGTCTGATCATGTGCCTACTGGGGAAAATAGATCCGGGGCTCAAGCTAATCTAGCCGGGGCCCACGCCCTGTGAGGCCAACAGCAATGAGGCCTCTGCTCCTTAGGAAAGCAAACATTCGGGGGTGAAACTGTGGCTTCCTGAACCAGAATTTTGCCATTGATTCTAGTAGAGTCAGAATTAAACCCTGGATTATCTTTGTTCCTCTTATTCAGGGACAAAAAGGAATCTCTTTCTCGAAGCACGGTTTTGTAGAAGGCTTGTAATATTTTGGACAAAAGAGTTATTATTCTAGATATCCAGAAGAAATGAATTCAATATCGCTGCATGTCGGATGTTGAATTTTCCATGTATTACTATCTGTGATAAACAGAGCTGGATGTGGAACTTGGCTACACCACCAGCTGGTTTGTCAATGGAGTGGTGCCTTACAGCTATTGTTTGTTAAGACGAGAAGGATGGCAGATGACTTTACTATGTGGTGACAGGAGAGGGGGGATTAAAGAAACACCAGGACAGTGGGACTCTCATGAAGTTTATATTTATTGTGTCATACACATAACTGGAGACCAAATTAAGAAACAGAGGGATAAATATATTCCAGCATCAAGGTTCCAAATCATATTTCTCACTTATGCTGATAACAACATCAGAAATAAAAAGCCAGTTGGCGAAGGGAAGAGAAAATTTGCAAAGGTCGATAGTTAAAGGAAGGGAAGCAAAGTTTTGTCATTTAAGGCAAGATCATGAGAACATGAAGTGAACTGGCAATGCGTTCGACGTTCTGTGTGTTTTTCTTCAGTCTGTGCTGTGACCAGTTACTTCAGCTTCTGGCATGGCTCGTGGCAGATCTTCTGCTGCTGTTGCTGCTGCTGCTGCTGTGGTTTTCCATGGCAAGACCCTCCACTGTGGCAAGATGATCCACCTCTATGACAAGAAGAACCTCCACCATGGCAAGAAGAACCTCCGCTGTGGCAGGATGACCCACTGCTGTGGCAAGAAGATCCTCCACTCCCATGGCAAGAGGATCCTCCGCCTCCATGGCAGGAAGATCCACTACTGTGGCAGCCCCCACTGCTGTGGCAGCGGTCTTGTTTGTGGCACTGGTCTTTCTCCTGACGGGAGCACATCTTTCTGTAGCTTGGGTAACCCTGAAAGAAAGAGACAGATATCCCTCAGTGTACGCTAACACAGGAGGAACCTTTGTGGAGATCTTTATTCCATCCAATGCAGAATACACAGGAAGTTTCCTTATAAAATGTTCAATGGAGAAATCAGAACTCTTTTCAGCCTGAAAGTTCTGATTCTCAAGAAGGTGATGAGAAGTTATCTAGGAGACTCCCATCCATCCCATTTCCTGGTAGACAGATGAACACATATTATGTGGACCATATAGCTATGTTTCTCTCTTTGTTCTATAGCACAATAATGCTATCTGTTTTCCCTCTTTTGGCATCAAAATAGCTAACAGACTCCTCAGATTGGAAGTGAAAAGACTGATCAGTGAAAAGTTGGTGTGTACAATTAGAATCTAGAGCCAGATTCAGTACACTGCATCTTTATCGTCTATCAGAGAGGTCTATTAAAATCTATCCCCTTCTATTTTTTCCGTTTGTATTTATGATTTGTCCTGTATTATCGCTGAGGTCCCCTATCATGAGGGAAGCCTCCATTTTGCTCAGTGCTGTACAAACACAGAAGTCAAAGATGGTCACTACCCTGAACATCATGCAATCTAAGTACAAGACAAGAAACAGGAGGTGGCTATAACAGATGAGGAGCATAAAGAAAAATGCAACAAAACTGACTGGCATGAAAATTCCCATTTGAAACTACAAATGACCTTTTTTCCATTTATAGGAAAAGAGAATTATAATCGGACTTACCCTGGTCACTAACAGGAGCGTGCGAGGAGAATTGAAATGAAGTGAGTGAGAAAGACTGGGGAGCCAAACCTTTTATACTATATCTTATCTATCTCTCTAGATATGACACATCACCTGGCAATGGTGAGTTATTTGTTTACTATCTCAAGCCTACACTAATTATTCAAAATATTGCATGGCTTGTGTAACCCATATGCCTAAAAAGGCTATCTCTTGAGAGACCTGCTGAGGGTGGGTTACTGTTGTTGGGCAGATTAGTGACCCACAACTGGAAACTTCCAGAAGCAGGGAGTGGTAGCAATTTGAGCATGCTCCACAGTGTACCCTGCTTGTGTGATGTGATGTCAGTCAGATGACTGGAGAGCAGCAGCCTGAGCAGACAGCAGGCAGGAGCTGCCTTGAGGGGAGACCATGTGCTCAGTGTTCTGGAGAGGAGCTGAGCCAGGAGTGAACAAGATGTTTTCTCCATGTAAAGGAGTTATTTGCACCAGACCTTGCAGACATGCATATGGGACTGAGGGCTGGTTGCAGAGGAGAAGAGAAAGCCTGCATGTAATGCTACAGAGGATCCCAGCAAAGGAAGAAGAGGACAGCGATTTCTTGCCACTCAAGCTTCCACACTGGAACAGAGACTGTAGCTGAGAGTTGGGTGAACTCCACACAGACTTTGGGGTGTATTTCTGTAAGGCACTGGAGAAGGGCAATTTAATTAATTTTAGCCCACCCAAAGGTTACACTTGCTTGACTCATGGTTTTATCAGTAGGTCATTAACTCTCTCTCGTATGCACTCTATTTTACTAGATGAAAATGTAAATTCCAGACACACCTGCTGAGATATAGGGGGAGGCATGAGGAATAAAGGAGGTGGTTTTTCGATTTTGTTGATATATTTGTCCAAACCCCGGGAATTTAGAAAAATTTAAATACTACAGTGATGGGCATTAGTCGAAATTCTTAAGTTAGACAGAAAGAGATATAGAGGTGGGCAGAAGCAACTTAAATGTCTGTTAATACATAGAAACAAACAAAACCAAAACATTGGTGTTAGTTTGTAACAGTGGTGACGAAGAGTTTAGTGTTGCATAGGAGAATGCTAAGTATGTAAGCAGGTAATGGTATTTACATGTAGTATTGCAATCTCACATAAATGTGACGAAAGGATGTTATGAGAAATAATTTCCCAATAGGTGGTGTCACAGGATGACAGTGTAATATCTGGGAATTTAGAACTAGTTGTTTTAAATGTCTTAAAAATATTCTTTAGGAATTTTGGTGCCTAAATCCTTTTAAAAATCTGCGCCTTGGAGTACTTCTACTCTGGAAGCGCTTGATGAGAGAGACACAGCCCGCTAATTTTATTTCCTTACCATCTCAATCCTGCGCTACTGACTCAAGTTATTACCATGCTCATTTGAGCTCTGCTTTTTTCAGGAGATCAATATCTCTACTGTATGCCCTCCATTTTTCTCATTGGTCCATGAAAATGTTAATTGCCTGTCGCATCTTGTGTGACTTGCAGAGAGGAATGAGGCGAAAAGGAGGTGGTTTTCATTTTGGATTTGCAAAGGCTTGGTGTACACTTAAAAATTAGATCATTCACTCTGTTACTCAGGGCTGTGAAATATTTCACTCACTGAACTCCATCATTAGGTCAGTCTAACTCCTGGAATAAATGTGGCTAAATTGATGGGAGGATTCTTCTGACGACCTAGCCGCTACCTCTCCAAGGCTATGTCTACACTGGCAAGTTAGTTCGAATTAAGGAGGCTTACTTTGAACTAACTAAAGCCATGGCTACACTAGGCTTTAGTTAGTTCGAATTAAGGGCTTCCTTAATTCGAACTAATAAGTTGGAATAGGGTATTCGAACTAAGGGGTTAATTCGAACTAACTAGTTCGAATTAACCAATGTGGCCATGTTAATTGGAACTAATTTCTTGTTCGAATTAACTGGCCATTGAAATGAATGGGGATTGCTAATTCGAACTAAGCAAGTGCTTGCTTAGTTCGAACTAACATTCCAGCGTGGCCATGCTAGTTCGAATTCAGCTAATTCGAACTAACTAAAATTAGTTCGAATTAGTTAGTTCAAACTAACTAATTCAAACTAATTTTAGCAAGTGTAGACATAGCCCAAGAGGTGGATTATCGGCCTCCGTGGAAAGCCACTTTTGTTGTTAGAAGCGTCTACACTGTGGTACTACCTCAGCACAGCTGCCGTACTGTAACTGTGAAACTGCAGCAGCTGGAGCAGAGACATACCATGAGTCTCACTGCTCTGGTTACTGATCCAAACTGACAAATTGGAAGTGTGTAACTGCAACCCATGTATGAATGTAGCCAATGATCTGATTAAAAAGCAGTTGGCTTGCCTACCTTTGTAATGCAAGTGGGAAGGTAGAAGAGATCTCGCAATGCAGGAAAGCATGGGTGTCAAAGCGATAATCTTGAGAGATGATGGAACAACACTCAGGACTTCTGGAAGATTTTATGTATCCACAGAACAAGTACAACACATTCCAGAGGAGATAGCTGTGTCAGTCTAGTTCAGGAAAACAAACAAGGAGTCTAGTGGCACTTTTAAAGACTAACAAATTTATTGCATAAGCTTTCGTGGGAGACATGCCACTTTGTCAGATGCTTGAAGATGGAGAACTACAGCTGAATTGGAGGAAAATAAATGCAGGGAAGTGTAAATCATAGGATTAGGCCAGACCATTACAGAAAATCAAAACAGTTGTTTAGATTCACACACTGGAGAACAGCATATTAGGGGGAGGTGAGGTAAAAAGAAAGAAAAATTACCTGTTGTAATGAGGAAAAAAGCTGAAATCCTTATTTAATCCTAAGGCAACAGTGTCACATCTGCATATGAATTCCTATTCTAAGTACCATTCCTTAGATTACCCCCAACTTGACTTTGTCTTCATTCTTTGATCTTTGTAGTGATACTGTCAACAAAGTAACAACCATTTTCAGATGTGGGTAGCAACGAGTTGCCTGCAGGTGTAAGATCTTCCATATTGCCCTGCCCCTGACCTTTCTTATCCCACACCAGGACATTTATTAATAGAATTGCTATAATTATTGATGACTTTGAACAGGAACCTGAACGCTAAGTGCTAAATGACCAGCTGTTTAACAAGGCCTAGCAGTTCTTCACACTACCTTAAGGAAGGAGCATAAAATAGCATTAACATCTGAATACTCAACTAAGTTGAAATTTGGCTGGAATAATCCAGCACACACCCCAGGGTGCCCAATGAACCCCCAGTATTACTTCTTGAAGTGCTGATTTTCACTCAAAGGAAACTTGTGATTTTGGTTGCTTCAATTTTAGGGAGCCCCCTCTGAGACTCCTTAAAGAAGCTAGATTTTCCAAGGGAGGCAGCCCAGCCGCTTGGTAAAAAATCAGGTTCCTTTCAGGTGTCTCAAATTGAACACCCCAAGACGGTGGCATCCTAAGTCACTGCGTGATGGAAAGATAATGCAATGGGAAAGGTCTTTTAGGACCTTTTAATCTTTTCTTATCTGTGGAACAGATTGGGTATGTGGTTTTGCTGAAAGAGGATTTGGTAAAGAGCAAGCTTGTTCAGACAGTTTCCAAGGTGAGTAAGTGAAAGAAATAAAGGAAGATTTAAAGCTGTGAGTGTGGGCAGTTGATAGGTTTTGAGAATGTGAGTAGCAGGGCATGTGAGTTGAATTGGTCACCATGGGTACCTCTGCATAAGGAGGTTTAAGTTGATCTAAACAAAGCTGCATCCACACTGGGCTTTTATTAAGTTGACTTAAGCCCTTTCTTAAGTCAACTGAATAAGAGCTTAAGTCGACTTAATAACACCTCCTCTGAAGTTGATTTAAGCCTTAAGCTGACTTCTTAAGCCGACTTAAAGCCAGTGTGGATGGGGATTAGTGCTAAATAGACCTTATTAAATTGACTTAAAGCCGTTAAGTTGACTTAACAAGGTCGACTTAAGTCGACCTAAAGTTTTGCCACTCTGTTAGGTCGACTTAACAAGGTCAACTTTAGGTCGACTTTAAGTCGAATTAAAGTTGACCTTGTTAAGTCAACTTAACAAAGTCGACTTAACGTTGGCAGTGTAGACATAACCATGGGTGTGTGGATGGAGGAACGTCAGCCAAATTAATCTCTCTTGTACCTCCATTGAAGCCAATTGGTTAAATTCCCTGCTGGTGTAAACTGGTTCAGCACTAGCATTCTGTGTTGACTTACATCATCAGAGAATTTGGCCCACTGTGATATTAGGAATTAATTTGGTCTGGCAGGTTTAACCTAGTGAAGGGAATGGGGGATGATATGGTAGGTTTAGAGAGGCCCTGGAGGATGGTTCTTCTAGGTGTTGCAGTTTTGATAAACTATAGAAGGACGGAATCCACAAGGCAAGAGATGTACCAGTTTGCTGAGTAACCAATTAGAATTTGCTGCAGACGATCCAATATTTTAACCCCATCCTTTTGTGTGCTGTGGGGTAGAAGCATAATCCAAATGGACAGGAATATAAATCTGGTTAGAGACGGTCCATTTCTACAGTAGAAGATTCAGTCATCTCCATACTTAAGGGATTTGATAGCTGTTGCTAATACTCTTGTAAATATCCTTACTATTCTGTATTGTCCCTAGTCTGAAGCAAAGGTGACTAATAATATTCTGTGAATTCTCACATCAGTTCATCTCTCTATGCCTCGTTCCCATCTGTAAAAGAGGGATAATATGATACTTCCTTTCTCTCAGCCTTGGTCTGTCTTGTTTATTTCAATGGTAAACTCTTTGAGCTATGGCATGTCTCTTTACATATGTATGTACAGTGTCCAGCACAGTGGAGCCTGATCATATTTGGGATTTCTAGTCACCATTTCAATATAAATAAAAACAGAGATTCCCTGGAAAATCACAGAATAAGTAGGATTCAAAAATAATGTCATTAGATCATTACTTGCAGTGAAAAAGACAGAGAAAATCAGGAAGTGCCTGTTGCTATTTTATAACCAGCTGAAAAGTCAAAAATCATTTGAATAAATTACTTGTGATGAATCCATTACTCAATTCTAACTATATCCTCTGGGTGATGACAAACACTTATTACATCTACCAATGTAAATATCAGAAGCATGAGGAGAATTAGCCATCTATATAAAAATTTCAATTCAATCTCAATTTTAAACCTGAAACATCTTTTGATTTACTGAAAGAAAGGTATTACAATAGTATACAGGTGGGCAAAGATAGAAAAAAGTTGCATTTGAGAACATGTCAACTGATGGGTTTCAGTAATTGCTGTGTTTGAATGTAGTACTAATCATGTTGTATGTTGCCATGTATTCAAAGAGTCATGGATTCATAGATCCGAAATCCAGAAGGGGCGGTCCACTCTTGTCAATTACAAGGGCCTCATGTGTTATGAAGCACCTCCATGGGACACACACACAAAGAAAATAGCATCCTTTATGCGGCATGACCCTGAGCTGGCATAAAGCATTGAAGACAATGGGTCAGTCCCTGAGTGGGTGCAAACTAGCATAGCTCCTCTGAAGTCAGTGGACTGGAGGAATTGAAATTGTGGCCAGAAGTGTTGTGTGTTGGTAGCTGGTGAGTCAGAAAACCTTATAAAAAGGCTGCTGGGTTTCACAGAAACACAGGAGTGGAAGGACCTATCGCAGTCAACTCCGCCATATGATCCCACTCAGAAATTTAGCAAGCTCCATCTTAAAACTAGTTAGGTTGTTTGCAAGGTGACTGCCTTTCTTTTTGTCCATTGTTTTGGGTTTTAACCTCGAATGTTAATTTTCCCAGTGCAGTAACCTCCCCATATCTTGTCATGCCTCTCTTATGCCTTTTTTTCAGACACTGACTACCATATTAAGCATCTGGCAACTATATGCAGGTTTGGTAAAGATCTAGTATGTCTACACTGGCAATTTAGGTAGACTTAAGGAGGCTTATGTCGACCTAACTTAATCCCTGTCCACACTAGGCTTTCATTAGGTCGACTTAAGGGGCTTTCTTAAGTCGATCTAATGAACGCTTAGGTCGACCTAATAAGAACCAAAAGCTATTTGAATAACTCTCCTTAGGTCAACCTAACCCTTCCTTAGGTCGACCTAAGCCCAGTGTGGATGCATAAGTCCACTTTCGTATGTTGACCTAAGAGAAGTTACGTTGAATTACTAAATCCTAGTTAAGGGAAACCATTTTGTTAAGTCGACTTAATAAGGTCGACTTTAGGTCGACTTAAGGTTGACATTATTAAGTTGATTTAACAAAGTCGACCTAACATTTTATAGTGTAGACATAGCCTAGGATTCTGGCCAAGTCCCAATCTAGTTAGGTTACATCCTACATGCCTAGTTTCTCCAGGCTGGCTCTATTGGATATGGCATAAAATTTTTCACTTGCTGGGCAAACCATGCTGGTGGATAGAATAATCCTAATACATAGCTGTATATTCAGTGGAGTTACTCATGAAAAAGAGCTGTGCTATTAGGCGCTGGAGTGTGGATCAGAGAGTCTGACACCATTCATACTCCTCCACTGAAGAGCTACTTGTTTTACCAGCTACAGAATCCTTTTTTCAGATCTTTCTTCACATTTTTTCCCCCAGCATATAGAGTTTTGGTGTCCTTAAAAGGAGAATCATGTGCCAGCTAGATCTTTAGCTGGTATCATATACCCTAGTGGATGTCAATGGAATTACCCTGATTTACCCCAGCTGAGGATCTGGACCAATGTCTCTGTAGTCTGGATTATTCAGCATGTTCTCCTCTCTTCCACAGTATGTCCCTGATTTATGTCGAATCAACTTTTATAGAATATTTTCTGTTCCATGCCCCTCTGAAAAGATGCAGTTATATCTGTATAGGCCTGTGGGCTTCAGCCAGCTTCCACTGATGTGTATGTGAATCCTACCATTGCCTTAAACTTTGGTTTAAGTTCTCAGGCAGTAGTGGAGATTTTTAAATCTGACTGCAGTATTCACTGAAAAGGACTGGCCAAAAGAGGGGAAGAAAGGAGCTGCATTTTTATCAGGACTGAGGTATAAAATTATGACATGATGGGCTGAGTAATTTTTAATTTATTATGTTCTTGATCTATCTATCTATCTATCTATCTATCTATCTATCTATCTATCTATCTATCTATCTATCTATCTATCTATCTATCTATCTATCTATCTATCTATCT
>ML685848.1:119873-162023 GCA_007922175.1 Pelusios castaneus | reverse complement strand
TCTATCTATCTATCTATCTATCTATCTATCTATCTATCTATCTATCTGCCTGCCTGCCTGCCTGCCTGCCTGCCTGCCTGCCTGCCTGCAATGGATTCTTCATAGGACATTTTAATTCCTGGGTTTCCTGTGGAAATCCAAATCAGTTAGCCTTCCCTTTGCTGAATAATGACATTTTCCTTCTGGATATTAAAATAGTGTTTATGACAAAGAATTTTTCATGGCCAGATCCTCAAATGGTACCCAATTGTGATTGCTGTACTTAAGTGTATGAAGCGATGCTGGTTGAGAAACTAGATTTTTAATTTCTAAGTGGACTGGTGCACCGTAACTATTACTTTTCTTCATTGAATAGGGCAAAAATTATCCAAAAAAGGGAAGAGTTTTGGTAGAAATAACTGGGGAGAGAAACACCAAGACAATGGAACTCTCAAGAATTGTAAGTTTTATTGTCTTCACATCTGTAACTGGACAGTGAAGCAGTGGGTAGAATTATCCCAGCAGAAAATATTCATATTTCATAGTTCAAGAAACATAGACCAGAAACAGTCCTTAATGATAAGACTTCACACTTATACAGTGGGTTACCTCTTCAAAGTGCATTACAAGCATTAACTGATTATAATCAACAAAAGAACAGAGAGTGTGATTTGCGAATGAAACAAGTCATGCAAAACTTTATAAAGTAAAAGCATCATCATGAGAGCAAAAAGGTTTTCTTGTTTTCAGTGCCATTTCTTTTCGCTGTTACTTCAGCTGCCATGTTGGAACTTTGCAGATTTGATTTTGCTGCTGTTGGCTCGGAATGCACTTTCCCCCTGCTATTCAGCACTTCTGCACAGGAGGACAGCATTTCTGCATGGGAGGACAGCACTTCTGCACGGGAGGACAGCACTTCTGCACGGTTTGCACAGGAGGACAGCACTTCTGCACGGGAGGACAGCACTTCTGCACGGTTTGCACAGGAGGACAGCACTTCTGCACGGGAGGACAGCACTTCTGCACATATGGTTTTGGCTTCACATAAATTGGTGTGCTGTGGCATGCTCCGCTGCTATGGTGGCATGAAGATCCAGAACCGTGGCATGAAGATCCAGAACCGTGGCATGATGGCTCAGAACAGACTGACCCTCCATAGTTATGGCATCCTCCGGATCCATGGTAGTATGATGGCCTTCTGACACAGCCATGACCTCCATATCCATGGCACGACCCTGACGACCCATGGCAATTCTCAGAACAGACCGATCGTCGATACTCATAGCATCGGTTGTCATGGCCTCCCCTTGGCCCTGTACCACTGTGGCAGCAGGTGTCATAAGCATAGGTGAATGGGGTGCGCCGGGTATCCAGCCAGGAACCTGCAGGGTCATACCAGGTGGAGTTCCTGTTGAAGTAGGATTCCCTTCCAGAAGAATAAATCATTCTGCAGCCTATGTGAAGCTGAAAGAAAAGACAGCATGGAATAAGCTCTTGAATTTCCATTTAGTTTCTTCATATAGAAATCCTGGGGAAGTTGCTTTTATAACCCCCACACAAGCCAGTGGTTCTTAACTTGAAAGCCTTTAACCTAAGGTCATATCAATACCCATCTGGGGAATGGCCAGGTTGTTGTAAAATGCTCTCTGTACACTGAAATGGATTTCCCTAGCCATATGCAACTGGTGCTCACCAGGACTCAGAATTAGCCACAGGCCATTGAACCAATTGTCATCCATGCAAACTCTTGCCTCTCAGCTCCCCATTCTTCAGCTTTTAACGATTTTATCCTTAGAACACAACACATTCTGAACACTTCCCAAGAGACAGAAATTGCCCTTTGCATTCCCATCGGGAACCAGCTACACAAGAAAAAATTGTCTCTAGCATTCCAGTCCAGAAAGAAGGAATTTTAGACTACAATATGGAAAAAATAATATCTTAAAGATACTCTTAATGCACAGCAAAGAGGATTAGTACAGTCTGACTTACCCTATTGACCAATGAAGACAGGTGAGAAGATATGAAGCTGAGTATATCTGGAGCATTGGAATGGAAGAGCTTTTATATGGTTTGGAGCCCTCTTTTGAATGAGACACTCTATGGGAATGAGGACTTAATTATTTACAATCAAAACAACCCCGTGTCTGTTTGCTGTGTCTAATGTCTGCCATTTGCTAGCTGACTAATTATTTTTGATTGTGAATAAAGTGTGGCAGATCAAAGCACTCATCTAATTAAGCCACAAATCAGTTGTGTGAGGTAGATCAGAAGGTATTTCTTTCTCCACTTTACAATAGACTGAGGCCATAGAAGTGATAAATGATCTGTTACCAATGAATCAGGGGCAGAGACAAGCATAGAAATCTAGCGTCCTACATTTCCTGTGCTATGCCAAGCACACCATCCCATGTTGCTGAGTCCTCCTATGTCACTTTATAAGGCAATTAGGACATCTTGTTCACATGGATGGCAAATGGAGACAGAACAGGCTGACTTGTCCAGGTGACCAACTGAGTCCCTGGCAGGACAAAGAGTCAGAAATTTCTAGCCCCAAATCCTATGCTCAGTTCCTTAGACCAATGGATTTTCATCTTTTTTTCATTTATGAACCTCTAAATAATTTTGAATGCAGAGGCAGCCCCATTTGGAAATCTTAAATATAATCTGTGGACCCCCAGGAGTCCGCAGACCACAGGTAGAAAACCACTGTTCCATGGTAATGGCAACCTTCCATGGACCCCTTAGAGGTAGTCTCCGGATCACCAGGGGTCTGCGGACCACAGATTGAACACCACTGCCCTAAGACCATTATGCGCGTTATGTTATATGTTTTTTTTTTTAAAATATATCAGGAAGCTCAACCCCACTGAACAGGAATTGTCAGAGGAGATGGATCAAAACTGAGATAGGTTTTGGTTCCAGTTTTGCAAAACCCTTTTAGTGAAGTTTTTCTTTGGCTGATTTCTGAGTCCCATTTACAGTATTGAATTCCATGTTCATGGCCTCGATTGTCCAGAAATTTACAATTTTTGTCCCTCCACAGGTATAAGGACATTCACTTAAAGTCACTCAATCCCACCCTCGGAAAGTATTTTAAAATTAATTTGACTAATTTTCTCTTTTACTGACTTTGGTGTTCAAGGCACTGATTTATAAGGGAGGCGCTTGCAAACATTGCAATGATGTGTTAACATAGGCCTTGGGTTATCCTGTATAAATCAGATCAGACCAGATTTTGGTCCATTTGTTGAACATTTTTTACTGTTCTTTGAAAGCAATGAAAACAAAATTTAGGTTCCTGGAAACAAAAAAGTATTCGGTTTGTGGGTTTTGGGTTTTTGATGCAAAGCCAAATGGTTTCAATGAAAATGCAAAATGTTCATTAAAATGTGTCATGGGAAAAAAATAATTTTCAAACTGTCTCAAGTAAAGGAATCCAGACTATGAAGAACCATCAGTGACAATTTCAGGCTCTTTCACCTGACAATCACAAAGATTGTATATTACACGACTCACATACTGTACCCATTCTTGATGATAATGTCCAGCACTTCCGAACACGTCACCTTTCTAAACCACCAAGCCAAACATTAGCTAGTTACCATGTGCAATACATCACTTAGAGTAAGTCCACCCTGCATTGAACAGATACATGACGTACAGCAATGAAATGAATAGTTTGACACGGAAATCAGATATGTGATTGCGACACATGTAGACAGACCCATGCTAAATTCAATCTAGCCAGTTCTAGTAATCCATGGCAGCACAGGCAAGCCACTCAAGTACATACATAGAATTCCAGGTAGGCATGCACTGTCTGTGCTGCCAAAGCTTCATAGAATCATAGGTTAGAAGGAACTGCAAGAGTTATCTAGTCTAAACCCCTGCCAAGGTGCAGGATTTGGTGTGTCTACACCACCCAGGACAGATGGCTATCTGCTTTAATAATAGCTATCATTGCTATTGTTGCTGAGTGTGTCTATGCGTGCTGCAATGTAGTGAGGTACAAATTAGAGTTGGCCGGAAGATCCTGTTCAAGGTCCTTAGGAGTCAAGCAAAGTCTCGGAAATGGCTTTGTAGCAGGAGGATGTGCCAGGCAATTAAGAATTTACGAGTCATCCTGGTTGTAGAAAGAAGCTTAAAAATGTGGTCTCTGAAGCTCAAACCAGGAGAACCCAAGACTCATTACTTTTTAAATCCTGTGGTATTTTGGGAATGAGGTGGGAGATTGACTCATGATTTTTGCTTAGCATTGGTAGTACCTCCTACTATAATCTGCACTCCTGAGTGTAGGTCCGTGTTAGGACAATACGGGGCTGTCTAATGCAGTAGTGATGTGTTGAATTTTGACTCCTGAGCTGGGATATGCTCAATAGGACTGCTTGTGGAATTACTGAGGAAAAAGGGAAGAAGTGGATAACTAATGAAATGCAAACACATTGTCCCTCTTATGAATTGGAAGCTTTATTGTCTCCTAGGTACAATTGGAGATTGAAGAAGGAAATCAAGGCATGGCTAATATACATTTTATATAACAGTTAAAATATTCCATAACCCAAGAATATAAATTGGACTTAAAGGAACACAACATTTGTTCAGAGGATGACAATCTTCAAAGTGTGTTGTAGACATTAAAGGCAACTGGAGGGAAAAGAGATAATATCTGTAATTGGTGAAAAAACCAAGATACAGAAAGCTTCATAAGCTGATGGTAACATCATGAGAACGAGCAACCAACTGGCACATTTATGTTTAGGGGCTATTTTCATCACTTCGCTGTCATTTCTCTGACTATTTCTTCAGCAGATGGGCTAGCAGTTGGCAGAGCTGCTGTTGTTGGTGCTGGCTTGGATCCTGAAGTGCAGTGTTGATAAAAGCGCAGCGCACTGTTGCACAGTTCATAGTATTGCTGCTTTGGTGGTTAACAGTGTTGGATGGATGGGAGATCTTTTTTTACCGAGGCACAATATCACTGCGTTGGTGGACAGTACAGCTGCTCTGAATAACCCAGTTGCACTTGTCCTCTTGGCTTCATGTAATGGCAGCTGTGTGGTTCACTCTGGCTGGCTCCTTGGGCATCATGGTACAGTGGTGCAGAATCCTGGCATGATCATGCCTTTCAGCACAGACAGATCCTTCATGGCATGCCCCTGAAGCTCTCTGGCAGGAAGAATATTTCAGGGACCAGTAGCAACCCGAAAGCATTGTAACAACAACAACGACATGGAGCTCTTTTCGGCTATGTCTACACCTGCTAAAATTAGTTCGAATTAGTTAGTTCAAACTAACTAATTCGAACTAACTAAAATTAGTTCGAATTAGCTGAATTCAAACTAGCATGGCCACACTGGAATGTTAGTTCGAACTAAGCAAGCACTTGCTTAGTTCGAATTGGCGATCCCCATTCATTTCAATGGCTGGTTAATTCAAACTAAGAAATTAGTTTGAATTAACATGGCCACATTGGTTAATTCGAACTAGTCAGTTCAAATTAACCCCTTAGTTCGAATACCCTATTCCAACTTATTAGTTCGAATTAAGGAAGCCCTTAATTCGAACTAACTAAAGCCTAGTGTAGCCATGGCTTTAGTTAGTTCGAATTAAGCCTCCTTAATTCAAGCTAACTTGCCAGTGTAGACATAGCCCAAGTGCTTGGTAGAGGAAGTCAGTGGTCATTGCTCCTTAAGTTGCTCAGTGAAAGACACATTTCCAGATCTTGCAGATCTTTTCTGTATGTTCTTAAATTGTTCAAAACCCTTTTAGAATTGTGAACAGCAGAACTGGGCTTGGGATTCCCACTGGGGCCTCACCAGTGCCATACACAGAAGTCATAAACACCCTTCCACTCCTGCCTGGTGCTCCCCTGGTTATGCACCATGTCTTCACAGCTAATCACTGTTGGCAGTGTTGGCTTCCAAGTTTAAGTTCCTATTGTGATATCACACAGATAGCATAATAATTTCTGTCTAATAATAACATTGAGGTGTTTTCATTAGTAGATCTCCAAGTGGTTGGCAGAGGAGGTCAGTTATCTTTAGCTTCATTTTTACACATGAGGAAACCAAGGTCAGCCAGCAGGTCAGCGGCAGAGCCAAGAAGAGAGTGCGGGACACTGGAGTACCACTCCAGGGATCTCTCAGCTAGAACACACCATTTACTGAACCTTACTTATTCATTAAATTAAGACTCCCATTAACTTCAATGAGCTCAGTGTTAGACCCTGAGGCAGTGGTGCATACTTCTAATTTCATACACGTGAGTTCAAAGAGGCTGGCACGTAGAAGGAAGTAAGGAACTGTGTTAGTTATACATGCAAGGCTTGCAGTTAGAAGTGACAGCCTGATTTCCAAAAGGAGCTGAAATCCCAGCCTCAGTAGGTAGCAGGAATCTTCTGGCCCGTATACGCTGTGACGAAGAGAACAGAGTCTTCGAGGCAGCTTTCTAATACTTGGATGTCTTTGCTAAATATGAAACCAAGAAATTTTACAGCACAAATTTCCTTCCACTGTGTGTGAATAAAACATGCAAACTATTTTTCATGGTCTCTTCATGTTTGATTCCCAGTCACATATTTACAGTAATTCATGCTGTATTTGCTGTCACATTACAATTATTTACAAGAAGTGGTAATGTTTGTATTACATTAGATAGAGTCATGGGCTAAGTACTAGATGTGATAATATAATGATGGCTTCTACTAAAGTCTGATTATGAGTCATAGAACTCAAAGTGTGTGACAGGCCGCTCCCCAGATCCAGTCTGGTGTGCTGCTATAACCCCTAAAACTCCACTCCTGAACCCCAGGAGACCACTCACTCCTGAGTCAGTCCACCTCAACCTTCTGCGTGTGATCAGTCCGAGGCAGTGTGGGTGAACCCATTAAGCACCCATGGGGTGATCCCAAAATGAGCACCCCCATCCCCAGATACTATACCAAGACCCACAACTTACAGGGATTGAGACCCACCCCCAATTATCATAGTCTCAAATCCGACCACTTAACAAAGAAGTGGATCGTGCCCAGCCTTCCACTTCCACACCCTCTAAAGATCACACAGCTTTAGATAAAACAAATACTAGTTTATTGATCAGAGTACAATTTCAAGTGAGAAAATGACCAATCAAGGCAGAATCATAATATAAATGAGTCGGGCGTGCCCACTCTCAAATAAAAGGTGTAAACCGCATGCTAATCTAACATCTCTACCTATACTGACCTCATAGTCCAAGATTATGCCCAAGGTGTTCGGCCGTTCGGTGTTTTACAGCCATTCTCTGCCTATTACAAAGCAGGCCCAGAACTTGCTTGAAGTTGGAGAATGTTGCAAGATGGAGTCTCCCAGCCAAAAGCCTGCTGCTTCTCCTTCAAACAGTCCGTGTCTTTGTTTTTTAAACTCCTGACAATCCCGCCCCCTCTATACTGCTGTGTGAGTCCCTTTGTCTCACCTGAGCTAGGCTGATCAATTTACACATTGACTTTGTCATGGAACTCTCCCATCTCCAGGATGTAGCCCTGATGGTCTGAACCCTGTAACATGCTTCACATCTGTGCACACATGTTGCTGTAAGAAACATGGCACCAAGGTAATTATGTAGAATATGTTATGAGCATTCATAAGGGATCCTTGCAGGATGCATTTGGTATCAAATCACACAATTACATTCCAAAAGTGAACAGAAAAGTCACACAGATCATACCCTAGGGTTGCACAGATGTGCATCCCATGACAAAGTGGAATTACCACTGCTCTGTAATTTGCAAAATCTTTCAAATTAGCAAACTATTGCAAATCAAGACAACCTTCATAGGTTGGTAAAATCTAACCATGTAGGAAAGAATGCAATCTACTGAACTGAGAAAGAGGTTGGTCTCAGGAATTCTTAGTTCTAACTTTGGCTCTGCCACTGACTCAGGGGGTAACCTAGAGTAATTCAAAATGTATAAAAGGTCCCTGGCTCCAGTGCTCCTAACTCACTGAGGTTGGTGTCTCCTCAGCTGTCCTCGATTATACTCATCTTCATTTTTGCTGTTCATGAAAAATAACTTGCATGTATTTTCTGCAGCTCAGTCTTCCTAATTTACTGCATGTATCAAAATAGAAACTGTGAAAAGAAGTTAATTTTTCACAAATATCCCGACTCAAAGATTTAACAAAAATATTTAGAAATCAAAATATCATGTTTTTGATATTTAAAAATGAAGTATTCCAGTTTCCCAATTCAAAATAACTTTTTTTTTTGTTTATGTAGGGCTGAAACAGAAGATTTTGTGATGGACAGAAAGCTAGTAGCATTCACAACCCTCCTCCCATGAGCAACTTGACCATGAACTGATGCTGGGCTTCATGCCCAAAGCACTGGCTGGAGCCAGTCTTCTGTGGGAACCGGCTGGGGCCTGATATACGGTGTTTTGCTTTTTTGCAAGGCTTGGCCGTGATATAGTCCTTACTTGTTTTTCCAAGCCATTTCGGCTTCGAGCCTGAGTGTGTGAAGGGAAAGCGGGCTTGATCATCCCGCCTTCTCCTGAAATGCTATATGTTAGCATAGCCACTGAGAACCTGTGGACTTCGCCGTAGGATCATGGGACCAGGCTGCCTCTATAACCTAGGATCAAGATGCCTTGGCAACCTCCTCAGGGTTGTCCGCAGCTGTCAGGGGTCCCTGGCTGCTGAAGGGGTGTAAACTCTCGCCACTTATCACTTTGCTTTGCTTGCTTGGGGTTATTTACCCTGGCATTCAATAAAAATCATCCATCTTTTCAATGGCCTTTGACTGCGTCTGGTGAATCCACATGTACTGACCCCTTAGGGTACAGTTTGGGGGAACAGTTTGGATTTTTAATCTGATTAAATCTTTCTTTTGCAGCTGAGATTCTTCTAGTTTTCAGCTGAAATATTTCAGTTTTTGGTATTTCATTGAAAAGTCAGAGAATGGGGACAAATATATAATAAATGTATTTCTCAATTTTCTGCCCAAGGGAAACCACCCCCTATTTTCCAAATAGCTCTACTTATCATGAAATCTAAATGAAGAGAAGAAATAGTAATGTAAGAAGTGATCCCATCTCACATCACAGAAAGATTGGTTTTTTTCAGCTTCACGTAGGTTGCAGAATTCTTCTGGAAGAGAATCCTACTTCAACAGGGACTCCACCTGGTATGACTCTGAAGGTTCCTCGCTGGATACCCTGTGTATCCCATTCCCCTGTGCTTGTGACATAAGCTGCTGCAGTGGTGGAGGACCAAGAAGGGGAGGTTATGATTACCAGTGCTATGAGTATTGATGATCAGGCTGTTATGAGAACTGCCGTGGGTTGTTGGGGTTGTGCCATGGACATGGAAGCAACTGCTGTGTAAGGAGGCCATTGTACATGACCATGGATGGTTAGTTTTTTCTGAGTGGTCATGCTATGGTTCTGGATCTTTGTGCCACTACACCCATGGATACCACAGTAAGCCACAATCCTGTTGTTATATGAGGCGATGACAGAACGCTTAGAAATGTTGCCCAGTATATCAATGCTGTTCATCAGCGCAACAGTGTTGTCCTACCCCACAGGAGAAAAAGCTATTCTGTTAAATCCAGTGCAGCAGCTGATGTAATCACCCACTGAAACAATTCATTAAGTGCAAAGCAGCCAATTCACCTCTTGTTCTTGTGATATTGTAATAAGTGTGTAACACATTTCATACCTTGTTTCTTTTGCAAATTCCAAGACTTTCTCCTGTTTTCCCACTACCTTTAATCCTTAAAAGGCCTGTCCCACTGTAGAAGTGTGAAGTGTTTTTATTAAGCATTATTGCTGGTGTGTCATTTATGTCTGTGTGATATGGCATATTTTCTGTTGGGACAATTTTATGTGCTTTTCTGCCTCTGTTGTGCACTTGGAGACAATAAAACAATTCATGAGACTTTGACTGTCTTGGTGGTTTCTTATGCTTTGTCCAGGGTATATCTTTATTTTTAATTTTTTTTAATTCCTTACATTTCTTCACATTATGGACCTCCTTTTATAAAGTTCCTAGATACAGTGTACCAGCTGGCTTAGAAATCAGAAGGAAATATAGATTGTATTAACAATTCACGGATCTGCAAAACAAAAAACAAAATGGAAAAGCAATCATGAAATGTGCAAGGGTAAAGAATTATTTTCTCTTTTCAGCAAAAATAATTCACACTTTATAACCAAGTTGCAAGAAACTTTAAAAGATAATGGTCAATGTAATTACTGAATCTGGAATTTGGCCAGGACGCTGGGATACCTTTTTCAGAAGATGCATTGTGCTATGTCATGAGAGTTTGAACTATGAACATCCAACAGAGAAAGAATTCAGAATTTTCAGTTTAGATTCATATATGTTACAATATGCAATGCATTATTTGCAAACTGAGACCTACATAATGCTCATCCAGAATTTCATACCCAGCATTCTGGATTACACACATCATGTTCTGAAACACTCTCTCATTATCATGATAATTAATAAAAAAACATTCTTTTTCTCTCCATTCAAAGTCCCAGCACACTTTACTAATTAAGGCAATGTCTACACTGGCAAGTTAGTTCAAATTAAGGAAGCTTAATTCGAACTAACTAAAGCCATGGTTACACTAGGCTTTAATTAGTTCGAATTATGGGCTTCCTTAATTCGAACTAATAACTTTGAATAGGGTATTAGTAGTAAGGGTTAATTCGAACTAGTTAGTTTGAATTAACCAATGTGGCCATGTTAGTTCAAACTAATTTCTTAGTTCGACCTAACCGGCCCACTGAAATCAATGGAGATCGCTAATTTGAACTAAGCAAGTGCCATTCATGGCACTTGCTTAGTTTGAACTAATTTTTTCTAGTTTGAATTAAGTTAACTCGAACTACTTAAAATTAGTTCAAATTAGTTTGTTCGAACTAACTAAGTCGAACTAATTTTAGTAAGTGTAGACATAGTCATGTCTCATACATCACACACAATATTCAACACGCTGCATAACTATCACTGACAAGAAACATACATGTCACATTGTAGTGAAATCCATCCATTGTATGCTATGGAGTGAATCAAGCACATTGCTTCTGAAAGCCTTTGAGCAGTTCCATACCATGGAGATAAGCATAGATAATAATAATAATAATTTTTATTATTGTAATGCCTAAGGCTGCGTCTACACTGGTAAATTAAGTCGACTTAAGCTTGGCTTAAGTCGACTTAATTTGCCCTGCATCTACACTACACTTTCCTTAAGTCGACATAAGCAAAATAAAGTCGACTTAATGAAAATTAAGTCGATTTTATTAAACCACCTTTCTACTCGACCTAAGGCTTAATTCGACTTTTTAAAGTCAAATTAAGCCAGTGTAGCCCTGGGGTAGCCCTAAGTCGACTTAGGGCTACCCCAGGACTACACCAATGCCCTCCCTGCCTGGGGGGGCACAGGGGGAGCCTGGTATGCCCCCCAAAGGGCAGGGCATGTGGGCAGGATGTGACACTGTCTGGATTTAGGGAAGTATTTATGATATTATTTTCTATGGATATCTCATAAATGCTATAATCCATAGGAACTATGTCATGTTTGGTATCAATAGAAAGGTAGTAATTTGCTGGGAATGATTATATAGTTTATGTCTAGGAATTCTATTTTGATTAGAAGTTAGGAATTTGATGTTTTATCTATACTTTAACTTGTGTCATTCTGGAGGAATGCCTTAGACGGGAGGGTGTGAACAACCATTGTCTCCTTAATGTTAAGGAATCTGCCAGGTGATATGGTCCAGGGAGTAAACTGATGAGCCATTAAGGACACAATGGTTGTATTCTTTATGTCCTTAATAGCTCATCAGGATACTCCCTGGGACCATTCTATCTAGGTTAGAAATTGTATGGCAGATTGGGTGGTACAGAGGCCTAGGGGGAAGTGGTGGGGCTATGCAGGGGGTGTGGCCACTGCATGGTGGTGCTTGAGGCCATGAATGGCTCTAGTCAAGGTGCTGCTAGGCCCATGTGGTAGAAGAGGGGTGTGGGAAGGGGCAGGGCTGTAAGGAAGGCAGCTGTTGTGCTCTGACCAGGCCGAGCTAGAAAGACTTATGAAAGGTTTAGGTGGGCTGTATGTGGCCCGTGGGCCATAGTTTGCCCACCCTGTCCTAGAGGCTCAGTGTACATGAGTCTTATTTCTAGAGACAATGATCTGTAGGATTCCCCCCAAAATAGATTCTCAGGCAAAGTAAAATATTGTTAATGTAGAAGAACATTGTGTCTTGAATTAAATGCCTTTATGGTCCTGGGCCAGCTGCCAGGGCCAGGCAGGCAGGCAGGCAGAAAGCATGGGTGGGCAGGGCCTAGCTGTAATCTTTGCTTTGCCCTCACAATATACGTGCTAACACAGCTGAGCTGGTGTGGTGGGGGTGCCATAATTTGGTACTCCCTCTACCCAGAGCAAGAGCTGTGGGAACTGTGTTGGTGTTAAACCCTAGTCAGCGTGGTTCCTAAAGTCACACTCTAGGCCTCAAGCCTTTCTATACACAAACCTGCTCCTGTTTAATTAATCTGGAGCAGGCCCTGTACGAATCCTTATTTTAGTTTTGAAGTAGCTTATTTCATTTTCTTTTAACTGGCTCCTTACTGGCTTAAGATAAACTAAAATAAACCTGGTTTAAACCTAATCTATAGTGTCCCTGTTCTCTCTTGTACCAGTTTCACTAAACTGGTTTAAAGTGACTTCTTAAGGGTTTGTCTACATTCAGAGTTGCACTTAAGTTTATCTTGAGGTGGAATTTTAAACTGATTAGTTAAACAGGTGCAGTACATAGTGTGGATGCTGTTATTGTAGCTTGAAATAGCTTTATTTTGCTTAAGTTTCACTTGATTAATAAACCATTTTTAATTAGACCAGCTGAAATTTTTTTGACAAAATAGTTTTCCATTGAAAACTGCAGCATCATCAAAACCAAAAGGTTGTACAGGAACCGAAATGGGTGGAATTTCTCAAAAGGGAAAAGTTAAAAGATTTTGGGTTGACAAAAGTCAAAGTGTTTTGTTTGAATAGTGTCCTTTCTATTTTGTTTTGAGTATGTTATATATATTTACTCTAGTTAATATTATTAGTTATATTCGCAGAATATAAAAGTCAAAACAAAATTAGACAAAATGTTCCCATGATCCTGAATCAATTTACTCCCTTCACTTCCTGTGCCCGACCTAAAGTTGGACTTTCCTGAGGAATGGAAATTGAGGTCCCCAAATAGCTGAACATCCTGTTTTGACTGGGAGATTCCCCTTTTGAGCTGAAGCCCTGTTCCCTGCATCCCAACTTTTTGCAAAACTAGGCATTTGTCCCATTTGATTTTGTCAACTGATCATCAGTGCTGTTGGGGTCCTAATTCAAACTCTTTTGTTTCTGCCTTGCCTTGAGTACTGCCTGGTTTCCAAGGAGACAGCAGGGATAGCTAGGCCTTGGAGGCACAACTTGTGGGTCCTACCTGGAAACCCAGCTGGCAAGTGCCTGGCTGGATCCTACAGCATCTGTTTGTGCTGGGGCACTGAGTGTGGCATGCCCCCATAGCTATCCCAGCCTTGTGTCCCCTACCTCTGAGCCATGCCCGAAGTCCCCACCCTCACTTTGTTCCCCCCCTCTGAGCAGTCTACAGAGCACCCATCTTGGTTTCATTTCTTCCCCAATCCCCTGTCCTTTGGGGCTGGTCCCTGAGGCCCTCTTCAGCTCCTACCACTGCCCAAACCACCCCTTCCACTTCCAGTCACCTGATTCTGACGCATCCTGCCCATCTGCAACTTCCCAGAGCTACTTTCTGAAGTCCCACTGGTCCCTCCCACTATTTCTGCCCCTCTGCCATTCTAGCCCCCAAAATGGCAGCCCGCTTGCCCACTGGATCCCAATAGCTTCACCACCTGGCTCCAAACCCAAAAGTATTCACACATACTCATACCCTCTTTGCTGTCCAGATCCCAGCCCAGACCCATACTCCTTCCCTCTGCCCCAGTTCCTGCTACTTGACTCAGCTGTGGGCACAGAAGACCTGGGCCTAGCCAGGTGGGATTAGAAAAAGCATCTGAAATCAGCAGAAGTCTGGTGCCTAAACTGTTCAGGTATTTTGGAAAATCCAACTAGATGCCTATGTGCATGCTTTAGGTGCCTAAACCTTTCCAAATATCTGGCCCTTGGGCTTTGCATTTCTGATTGAAGCAATGAGTAAAGATGTTAAAAAATCTGAGCCATAGTCATTCCACACCTATTGAACTTCAGTGGAAGTTGAGCACATAATATCTTTAAATTGCACTGAAAATATCAGCCTTAAAAAAAAAAAAAAAGGGATCTTAAGATCTAAAGAGGAAAGGGACTGTTGACAGACAACAGACTAAGGGGTTTCTGGACAATAAACACCAAGACAAGGGCACTCTCATGAATTGCGAATTTTAATGTCTCGCATTTATGAGGTGGGATTAAATTAAATTATCTGAGCATGCAGGAACAAATCACATTTCCTAGAGGTGGTTAGCAACACCTTGGATCACTGACTGGAGCTGTTAGTAACACCACAGCACCAACTGAAGGAGTGAGGACGTACAATGTATGAAAGAGGTAAGGCTGCAAAGCTTTTCCAGCTCAAGGTAGCAGGATGAGAATGGGAAGCAAATGTGGCCCCTTTACATTCTGCAGTGGACTTCTTTTTTCTTCTTGCCTCCCTCCTTTACTTCTGGTGCTGTTGCGGTGGCCATGAGCAGGGCTGCTTGGTCTGCTGCTGGCAAGGGATGGTGGGAGTTGGGCAAGGAACAGTGGTTTGGCACTGGGGCAGAGGGTTCACATCATGGCATATCTGGCCTCCACTGCCATGGCAGGAGGAGCTTCCAGTGCTATGGCAGGAAGAGCTTCCACTGTCGTGGCAGGAGGAGCTTTCGTGGTCATGGCAGGAGGAGCTTCCACTATCATGACAGCCTCTGGGTTCACGGGAACACATCTTTCTGTAATGCAGGGAACTCTGGAAAAAAAGAGGGCTTCCTTCAGTTATTGTGAAAACAAGAGCTCCATTCTTATATTTTCCTTCCTCCTACCCCACCTGCATAGAATTCATGATTCTTTTATGTGTTAAATATATAAGCCAACAGTTCCCAACTAATCACCTCTTATCACTAATGAGCCAGTAACATTTATCTGGGAGGTCATCCAGACAATTTCTACTCCATGAATCAGAACCCCAGTGGGTGTAAATTGGTCAATTTAACCCGCTGAAGTTCAGAAATTAGACTAATAATAATACTCAACTTTATAAAGCATTTTTCATCCTTAGATTTTAAAGCACTTTGTCATTATCATTATCCTTATTTTACATGTTTGTTGAAGGACAGGGAGGAGACATAAAAACAAGATGGGAAAAGCATATCACATTGTCAGTAGTACAATCTGGGCTGTATTATCCAGGAGGTCACATAAAGAGTACAATTTCCAGAACATCTTAGGAGTCTAATTTCCATTGATTTTCAGTGAGACTTTGGCTAGCAGGTTCCTAAATCACTGTTGGGACATGCTACATCATTTAGATGCTACTGAAAATTTCCCCCGAGATGACCATCATGATCTCTCTGGTGCGGGACAGATCTTCCCTGGTGTAAACTAGAGTAGCTCCCTTGAAGTAGTTCCTTTGAAGTCAATAGGATCTATGCTTATTTAAACTAGCCGAGGAGCTAGCCATTGTGAGTCTATAGATAGTATCTTTCTACTCTTGAAAGCTGGGATTTTCTGGCATTGAATATGACATTTAAGTTCCCAGGCCCCATTAGAATTCTAATTTAAAATGGGAATTGGATACCTATCACTCACTGAGTATTTTTAAAATTTCAAATGAAATGCACAAAATAAAGATTTCCATCAGACAAAAAAAAAAGAAATACAAGTCAAGCAGATGCTTGAGTCCAAAAGCTTGAAGAGCTGGGGAGAACGTATCAATAAACTTCAGTCTAGTCTCTCATCAGTTTCCATAGTTCTGTCTCTTTTCCACTTTCCGCAGTTCACTTATTTCCATTTTGTCTTTAGAAACCTAGAGATCCTAGGGACTATGGTTATTCAAATAAATAACAATAATAAAACCAAAATGCTATTTAGCATCAAATTCTATAGCCAGCTTTGGCATTAAGCATTAACACATCACCCAGCAAGTCAAAACTCAAATCTAAGAAGAGAAGAACAAAAGAATGGCCATCCTGTGTCAGACCAATGGTCCATCTAACTCATATCCTGTCTTGTAACAGTGGCAAATGCCAGGTGGTTCAAAGGGAATGAGCAGAACAGGTAATCCTCAAGTGATCCATTCCCCGTCACCCATTTCCAGCCACCGGCAAACAGCAATTCCTGCCTGACCTGGTTAATAGCCACTGATGGACCTATCTTCCATGAACTTTTCTATTTCTTTTTGGAACCCCATCGTAGTCTTGGCCTACACAAAATCCTCTGGAAATGAGTTCCACAGATTGACAGTGTGTTGTGTGAAGAAGTACTTCCTTTTGTTCATTTTAAATCTGCTGCCTATTAATTTCATTTGATGGCCCCTAGTTTTTGAGAAGGAGTATATAACACTTTCTTATCTACTTTCTCTACACTAGTCATAATTTTATAGATCACTATCATATATCCCTCCTTGGTTGTCTCTTTTCCAAGCTGAAAATTCCCAGGTTTATTAATCTCTCATCATACAGAAGCTTTTCCCTATCTCTTATCATTTTAGTTGCTCTTTTCTGTACCTTTTCCAAGTCCAATATATCTTTTTTGAGATGCTGTGACTAGATCTGCCTGCAGTATTCAAGAGGTGGGGATATGATGGATTTATAAAGAAGCAATATGATATTTCCTATCTTATCTATCCTTTCCTAATGATTCCCAATATTCTATTAGCTATGATAATCTGAATAATTTCAATATCCAAACCTAACTTGTTTACTCTGCAGAGATAGGCTTCAAGTCCATCCGTCTGGATGTTTTAATTTATCTTGTGCTCCACCCTTCTCAGTATGTATATATTTGCAGCTAACATGCCACATTTTTCCATTTCAGGCATCTGCCGAGGTGGGATCACACTCACAAAGGCTTATGCGATAAATAAATTAGTTAGTCTTTAAAAGTGCCATAGAACTCCTTCTTTCTTTTAGTATCCAAATCTAAATTTTTAATGCATTTTGGTAAGATCGTAGTCCAAAAATTATTAAGTCAATTTTAATTAACAGTAAAGAGCTTCATTATCATAAAGACTTACCTTGAATGCCAGCAAGAACACCGGAGATTGGTGTGAAGCTAAATGGATGAGGTGGCTAGACACATGAGAACTTTTATACCTTTTCTAAGCTCTGCTCATGAAAATGAAATACCCCTCAGGGGGACAATGATCAACGTATTTACAAAACTACCTCTAATTATCCCACATTGTCAAAAGCTTATTTGACTCAATGCCTTTGATAAATATTGTTTCTTTTCCGTGTGTTTCGCAAAGTTTTAATTGCTAGACCCGCCCAATGTGTGTTGCAAGTGGAGATGGGGAAAACACTGTGAGGCTGCTTTTGGTTTTTTAAAATCTTACCATCATGCAGGGGTAATTTTTGTATTGCAGCAACCATAGAAGAGACCTGAAATATCTGAAATCCCCCTTTGGAAGATTGAATGAGAAGGCAGGATATCATATACAGTTGTAGTTTCCTGCACCTCTAGTTGACAGAACATGTCTTTTAAAAAATGGCCAAGATTTTTTAAAGTGCATCGATCCTTCCATTTTCACTTGTGATGTTGTAATTTCTTAATCTATCTAGCCATACCATGCCACACCTTTCCTAGTCTTGCCTCACCTAGCTTCGCCTAGGATTTGGCACAGGCCCTTCGTTTCAACTATTTGCGACGTTTTGCTCCAGATGCTTTGCCAATACCCATGTTTTGCAACCATGAAGTAAGGTGGGTACAAAGAGTATTGAATATAATCTGGTGTCAGAAGACTCCAGCAACAGTGGTTTGGCCATGTTGCCGGAATGACTCCATACCAGGTACCTTATATTGTTCTCAATGGAAGAGTTCATGATGAGAGAGGCAGTAGATGCACAAGGAGACAACTGTGTAATATGGTAGATAAACCAATCTTGGTAAGAGGGTTAAATGGCAGCTCAAAATGGATGTAGATAGAACCTATTCATAAGCACAGACCTACCCAGTCTTGGTGTTGGAATAAAGAGATGTGTACCATTTGGCACTCCACTCTAAAAGCTTTACCCAGTACATGAGAGAAACAGGAAAGAATTTTCTGAAGGTTGGGAAGAAAATTGGCAACCTATCTTCAAACGTCTGTTTAAAGAATAGATCCAGTTTGCCATTCTCTCTTCTTTACTTTTCCTCCTGTTTTCTAATAAAAGGAGAAAAAGCAAACAAAAAAGAGACAGAAAATAAACTCCCAAATGAGAACCTTAAATAAAAAATTTCATTGTATTTTTATGTTGTCCCACCCCCCAAAATGAAAAAAATAAATAGTTTCTTCTGGTGTTTCCCTCCTGCAATATACAAATCAGTTTCCACGCAGCTCTATTAAACAAACCACCCGTTGCCACCATAGATTCCATAGAGTCATAGAGTCCAGGGCCAGAAAAGATTATTGTGATTATCTAATATATCATAAGCCAGAGAATTCCCCCAAAATAAATCCTAGAGCAGATCTTTTAGCAAAATATCCAATTGTGATTTAAAAATTGTCCGTGATGGTGACTCCATTGCAACCCTTGGTAAATTGTTCCAGTGATTAATTACTCTAACTAATGATTTGTACTCTTTTGTTGGTGTCTGACTATGTAAGCTCTGTTTACACTAGTGAGCTGTTACTCACTGATGAAGTCATTGAGACCACCTGCATGAGTAAACATTCACTAAGTGAATAACTCTTGCATACCTGTGCAGTCAGAATACAATTATGCCACTAGCCACATTTCCGGTGTAGGTGGCGCCATTTACATAACATTGCTTCATTCCCTTAATCTCACAGGTAGAAACTGTGCAGCCTGAATGAAGTTCCTAAAATGAGCTGTACCACCTCTGAGAAAACTCCCTTAGAAGTGTTTGCCTGCTTGGATGTTCCACTTCCAGGGAGGAGGTAGGCATGGATCTATCAATAGGCTGACATTAATGTAGTTAATAGGCAGTACTTTAACTTGATTATCTAATAACAGTAACAGCACCTTCCCTGTGCCTTGTGGTTGGATGGCTTAATGAGGAACTATACCAGATCTCCACTCTTGGCTTTTGCAAAGATGATTGAAAAATCATGTCTCCTCTGGTTAAACTGCCTGCATATTTACAAACAGCAGTACACTGAAAGAAAGTTAGAGATCTCTGGTAATTCTTTCTCTAGTTTTCTGACACTTTCAGAGGTACATGTGTTTTTGAGTGGCCTTTTCCCAGGGGCATCCCAGGTACCCACAATTTTCTCCCAGCTCCTCTTGTGCTTCTGGGTGTGGGCTCTGATTTAACACTAGGCTATGCCAGAAGGAAATTAATACCCTTCACATGCATGCTTCAGATTCATTGGTTAGGGAATAAGGAAAAGGGAGGTGTATATGTGTGTGTGTATAAAACAAAGCATCTACTCATTGCCCACCCAATCTGTCTAGGGAGGAGAAGCCCTGTTTAATTCTGTTGACAAGTTCCAAAGAGGTAGCTGTGGCAGTCTAGTTCAGCAAAACAAATAAGGAGTCTTACGGCACTTTTAAAGACTAACACATTTATTTATTGCATAAACTTTCGTGGGAGAAAATCCCACTTTGTCAGATACTTGAAGATGGAGAATTTACAGAATGGGAGGAAACTAATCCCATTCTGTAAGCTCTCCATCTTAAAGCATCTGATGAAGTGGGATTTTCTCCCACAAAAGTTCATGCGATAAATAAATTTGTTAGTCTTTAAAAGTGCCACAGGACTCCTTGTTTGTTTTGTTTAATTCTACACAATCAAATCCACTAGTCAGGGAGCTCGACCTGCTTTGGTCAATGGGTAAGGGGAATGGGGACAAAGTTCTGTCCATTTCCTCCTTAGTGATTGCTGCAGGCATGTAGTTTGGTTTATGTTGTCTGCAGGCTCACTGCTCAGAAGCATGGGCCAGGTAACCCATGCAAGGAAGTAAGAGACACTCTTGCTTTTTTACACAGGGTGTAGCCCATGTTTTACTCAAGTGCTCTGGGAGAATTAGCCCTCGATATCTAATGGGCATGAATACCCTGGGACTGCAGTCATTGCATGTAATTTATAAAATGTGCTGGTCAAGTCTCTCTGGCTATGTCTACACTTGGCCAAATAAGTCGACTTTGCTAAGTCGACTTAACAAAGTCGACTTTAAGTCGACTTTGTTAAGTCGACTTAGCACGTCTACACTATAAAATGAGGTCTACTTAAAGTGGACCTTGCCAAATCGACTTAGAGCGTCCACACTGGATGCCTAAGTCAACTTGTAGGGGCTAAGTGGACCTGGAACTGGTCCATGGTGGCGGGGGGGCACCTCTTTCAAAGGGCCAGGGGGCTCAGCATTTGCCCCATTGTATCAAGATACAATGGGGGCTGAGCAGGACAGGGACAGTGGCAGGGCATAGGAGCAGGGTAGGCAGGGCTGTGTCCTGCCCTATGGGTGGGCACGCCAGGCTTAATAAAGTCGACTTAGCCAGTAAAGTCGCCTTTAAGTAGGTTTAATAAAGTCAACTTAAAATTTCCTTAAGTCGACTTAAATAGCAGCTTAAGAACATAAGAAAGGCCGTACTGGGTCAGACCAGAGGTCCATCTAGCCCAGTATCTGTCTACCGACAGTGGCCAGTGCCCAGGTGCCCCAGAGGGAGTGAACCTAACAGGCAATGATCAAGTGATCACTCTCCTGCCATCCGTCTCCATCCTCTGATAAACAGAGGCTAGCGACACCATTCTTAACCCCTTTCTGGCTAATAGCCATTTATGGACTTAGCCACCATGAACTTATCCAGTTCCCTTTTAAATATTGTTATAGCCCCAGCCTTCACAACCTCCTCAGGTAAGGAGTTCCACAAGTTGACTGTGCGTTGTGTGAAGAAGAACTTCCTTTTATTTGTTTTGAACCTGCTACCTATCAGTTTCATTTGGTGACCCCTGGTTCTTGTATTATGGGAGTATTTAAACAACTTTTCCTTGTCCACTTTTTCCACATCAGTCATAATTTTATATACTTCTATCATGTCCCCCCTCAGTCTCCTCTTTTCCAAGCTGAAGAGGCCCAGCCTTTTCAATCGTTCCTCATACGAGGCACTCTCCAAACCCCTAATCATTTTAGTTGCCCTTTTCTGAACCTTTTCTAGTGCTAGAATATCTTTTTTGAGATGAGGAGACCACATCTGTACACAGTATTCGAGATGTGGGCGTACCATGGATTTATATAAGGGCAATAATACATTTGCAGTCTTATTTTCTATCCCCTTTTTAATGATCCCTAACATCCTGTTTGCTTTTTTGACCGCCTCCGCACACTGTACGGACATCTTCAGAGAACTATCCACAATGACTCCAAGATCTTTTTCTTGACTCGTTGTAGCCAGATTAGCCCCCATCATATTATAGGTATAGTTGGGGTTATTTTTTCCAATGTGCATTACTTTACACTTATCCACATTAAATTTCATTTGCCATTTGGATGCCCAATCACTTAGTTTTGTGAGATCTTTTTGAAGTTCTTCACAATCTGCTTTGGTCTTGACTATCTTGAGTAGTTTAGTATCGTCTGCAAACTTAGCTACCTCACTGTTTACCCCTTTCTCCAGATCATTTATGAATAAATTGAATAGGACTGGTCCTAGGACCGACCCTTGGGGAACACCACTAGCTACCCTTTTCCAATCTGAGAATTTACCATTTACTCCTACCCTTTGTTCCCTGTCTTTTAACCAGTTCTCAATCCATGAAAGGACCTTCCCTTTTATCCCATGACAACTTAACTTACATAATAGCCTTTGGTGAGGGACCTTGTCAAATGCTTTCTGGAAATCTAAGTACACTATGTCCACTGGATCCCCCCTGTCCACATGTTTGTTAACCCCTTCAAAGAACTCTAATAGATTAGTAAGACACGATTTCCCCTTACAGAAACCATGTTGCCTATTGCTCAACAGTTTATGTTTTTCTATGTGACTGACAATTTTATTCTTAACTATTGTTTCAACTAATTTGACTTAAGTTGACTTAAGGAAATTGTAGTGTAAACGCAGAGTAAATTAAGTCGACTTAAGCAGGCTTAAGTTGACTTAATTTACAAGTGTAGATGCACCCTCTGGTAGCATGTGCTGTTTAATATTAAAACAACTCCTTAATTACAAGAAAAAACTAAAGATTAATCAGCAAAGTCAATGTCAGTTCAAGCATTCCAAAAGAGTGTTGACAGTTGAAAGTTTTTTTGCTTTATCTTTACCAGTACAGTGGAGACCCTCCACTGGATATAATTATATTGCTATAAAAGGGCTTGTACCTGTGCTGATTATTCCAGATGGGGAGAGGGAATGAGATATCAGTGTAGGGCACCTTGATAATGGACTAAATGGGCATTCATTGGGGTCATATCATATCTATGAGTCTATGAGGATAAAGTCACACAAATGACTGACATACTTATACCAGTACAACTTTTCTAGTGCGGACTAGGACTCGGTTTTTCCATCCTGAGACCTCTCCTAAAAAAGCTCACATTCTGTGTGACAGTCTCTGCCCCCAAAATCAACAAACTCTTTTGTTCTCAGAGCAGAGACAGAGAGGAGTAGATTACTGTGCAAAGGACCCTTTTGGCTACCCTGGTTTGTTTAAATCCAGGGGCTCTTAGTTTTAATCGCTAAAGTGAAACACAGTAGTACAAGTTTGTAGGAGAGCTAGAAATTGGACTTGGTCCTCCTGAGTCCCAGTCCTGTCTTAAATTCACTGAGTGGTCCCTTACCCGAGGAATAGGGCCATTGTCTTCAGTGGGAATACCCATGTGGGAAGGTACTACTCAATGTGTATATATGAGTATCAGGAGAACAAACAAGGAGTCCTGTGGCACTTTTAAAGACTAACAAATTTATTTATCAAATGAGCTTTCATGGGTGGAATCCCATTTTGTCAGATGCTTGAAATCAAACTGGCAAAGCGGGATTCTACCCACAAAAGCTCATGTGATAAATAAGTTTGTTAGTCTTTAAAAGCGCCACAGGACTCCTTGTTTGTTTTTGTTGAACTAGACTAATACGGCTACTCCTCTGGAACTTGTAGGTATCAGAATCTGGTCCTATACTATGTGGTACTGAAGGAGATGCAGTAAAAGGAGACATATTCAGAGGCTGTCCTGCCCCGTGGCAAGAGACAGAAGTGGGTGTATAATACCAGCAATGTTCTGCAAATTTCTGATTCTCTCCAAATGGCCTATTAATTAACCAGCCCCTGTTACCAGTGAAGTGTATCTTTGTATCACTCTTGTAATCTATAAGACCACTATTCACCTAAGAGGCACTGCTGTTGAAATTAATGTCTTCATTTCTATGCAGGCTCCCTCAAATGTTCAGGTGTGGAGATGTATTCACTGAGGCTCTGATCCACTGCCTACTGGAATCAGTGAGTGACTTTCCTTTGACTTCAGTAGACATTGGATCAGACCCTCAATGAACAGACTGTGGTAAACCTAGATACTTTTAACATTCTTATCATTTAAATCTAGAAACTGCTATTGGTTGTTTAACGAAGGGGTGAGAAGGGTAAGTGGGAAGAGTGAAAAGCACAGTGATGTAAATGTCTGAGGTTTGTAATTGGCTCTTCTGAACCAGATCATTAGCTGGTGTGAATCAGAATTGCTCCATTCACTCAGCTACTTCAGCTGAGAAGCTGTCCCTCCCAGTTTTTGTTTAAGCATACAGTAAATATGGGACTGGGACGGTATGTCAAAACAGAGAAACAAAGAGCACTACCAACTAGAAGATTACCACTAGATTAATTACCATTAATACTACCAAGATTAATACATACACTGAACACACAATGGGAAAAATGTGTTACTGGGCTAATTTGTATAAGACATATGGATATGACTTAAATAAAATGGTGTATAAGGGGAGTAAACATAATCCACAGTTTTTTCTATAATTGTGGCACATGTGCTTCCTGAAGGAACACACAGATTAAGATGGCTAGTCTTACTAAAACCAGAGGGACAACCCATGTGTACAAAATAAAGAAGGTGAACGGTTTTTTGCTGGGTTGGGGCCTGGGCTGTTACTATGTGCTATTTTTAATATGTTTTCCTGTGATGAGTGGCAACAGCTATTTTCATGGTAAGCCTTTAGAGTGACAGACCCTAAAAAAGGTGATGAGGGGGATTTTCAGAAACCACTAAGTGCCCTAGAACTTGGATTTTCACCCAGATTTGTGCTCTTGCATCCTGCCAGGCATTTTGAAAATTTAACTGTAGATGCCAAGAAATCAAAACAACGGATTTATAGTCATAAACTGCTGGTAACATTGGAACTACTATGAGTATGTTTTACTGTGGTTCTTCCTGGTACCTGTGGGGGATAACAGAATTTGTACTAATTGTGGTAGATGCAGGTGCTGTGCAAACCTATAGGAGGACGTGGCTCCTGGAGTTTATAAACCAGTTAGTCCTAAGAAGTCCACTAAATTGCTAATTAGTGAAAGGGACAGTTAAAGGCTGGGAAGTTTGCCTTTTACTTTCGAATCTTTTGTGGATTTTGTTCATAGGGAGGGATTAAAGTTAGAAAGATTGGTCTAGAAACTCAGTTTGTCTAAATTGACTTCAAAGGAGCTACACTTATCGTGTATTGTGGTATTGCCTCTTTAAAATTAATTGTGGGGTAATAATGAGAGGGCTCCTGTTGTGGATTTGTATCTCTTCTTATTAGCTGGGTTGCTGTAGCAACCCAGCTCACGTGTTGCCATAGCAATAGAGTTAAACTATTAGGGGGATTTGCTCAGTCAGTTTTGGCTGGTTCTTAGAATTTGAATAATAAGGACAGTTAAAACATGGGCTGGCTCTCTGTGTGTTATCTTGATCTCCTCTTGGATACAAGCTATTCCAAAAATTCAGCATAACACCTCCTATTGGCAGGGATGTCTCATATGTTGCAGGCACACTCAGTATGTACACAAGTCAGAATCCATAGAGAGCCATAAAAAGAGTTCTGCTTTAAATCTCTGGTCTCATCCTTGGTTCCAGAAGGCCAGAGACTGCCACAAGAGAACAAGGAAGACACGCCCAGCTGTGAAGCCAGATTAGAGAGTCTGACTACACCCATTTACAGTAGCTGAGCATCAGACCCTCTATCTCCTCCAATATGAGATTTGTAAGTGGACTCGAGAACTGTATGAATCAGATCAGTTGCTATTCTGAAGCAAGGTGGACAGCTGGCCAAGGAGCAAAGACTAAAGAAGCCCCCTAAACTCTGGTCTCATGCACTACACATTTTATTTTTCTCCCAGGGGAGAGAGAAGCAGGAAGCTGACAAAAGGAAGGTTTATCCCAGTACTGAAGAACAAATCACATTGCTCAGGCATGTTGGGGATACATCAGGACACAGAGTTCAGCTGGAGAAGAGAAAAGAGAGCCTGCAGCTTCTGACACACCCGAGGCATGCGAAGCATTGGAAATTATGGCACCTTCCCAATTGCAAGTAAATTGGTACATTTATGTTCTGGGATTATTTCCCTTCCCTTGTTGTTGCTTCCGTGGCTATCACTTCTGCTGGCTTGGGGGCCACTGGCAGGGCTGCTTGATCTGCTGTTGCTCCACGCATGGGATCACAATGGGGCACTTCCGCTGGGTAGATTGCAAGTAACTTCCACTGCCAGAGTCGGCCAAACCCCCGCTGCAGCAGCCTGCTGTGGGCCCGCTACCATCTGAGGTTATGATAACCTTCTGGCTTGATGAGCCTCCGCTGCTACCATAGCCTGAGCCGTCTCCCACGCAGCAGCCATCCGACCCCCCACTGCCACTGCTGGTGATTACAATCTTCTGCCTTGATCCTCCACTGCTACTGCCTAATTCTCCCCCTGTCACACAGCTGCCAGAAGATCCCCCAGAGCCTCCACTCAAGCCTCCACTGCCACCAATTATAATCTTTTGTCCTAATCCCCCACTCCCACTGCCTGGTCCTCCTCCCACGCAGCAGCCAGATGATCCACCATATACTCCACTGCTACCTCCTGATCCTCCCCCTGTCACGCAGCAGCCAGATGATCCCCCGGTGCCACCTTCAGCTATTATAACCTTTTGCTCTGATCCCCCACTTCCGCTGCCTGATCCTCCCCCTGTCACACAGCAGCCAGATGATCCTCCACTCGAGCCTCCACTGCCGATGCCTATTATAATCTTTTGGCTGCATCCTCCACATCCTCCAGCACCATAGCTTGATGAGCCGAGAATGCGTTGGCACAGCAAACTTCCACTGCCATCACCAGAGGATCCTCCGCCAGTGCAGTGGCCAGACCCACTACTGTGGCACGAACATCCCCCGCCTCCAGTGTGGCATCCTTCGGATTGAGCAGGGATCTCATGGCAGTCCCCTTTCTCTTGTCGTGAACACATCTTCCTGCAGTTTAGGTAACCCTGAAAAGAACAAAAGCTCTCAGGTTTGCAAAAGAAGGAGGCATCGTCTTTTATTGTCCTGGGCTACGGTATAGTAAAAAAATTTTTTTTTAAATGTAATATTAGTGGTTCTCAGCCTGGGGGCCATAAAATTGCCAGAGGGTCACCGGCAGCTACTGGTATGGGTCCACTGATGGGGATTTTCCTCAGCTGGCCTTCTCTAGAGGCCAGATAGACCTGTTGCAAGTGGCTGAATGGAAAGTCCAGTTGCAAACAGGATTCACACCACCTGTAGAGGAAGTGGCAGGTATGATTAAAAAGTTGCTGAAAACTTGTGAACCTCATTTTTCCATTATGGATTTGCAGCTTCTTCAGCTGATCTTAAACCATGTGGGTTCGGAGACCAAAAGACTCAACAGAGTCGAGTTTTGCCGGTAACCCTAAATATGACAGCAGATGGGACCTCCTTGTATTCCAATACTGCACATAAAGTATTAAGTATAAAGCAAAGAGTTAAACAAAGAGCAAAGAAACATGGGTGTAAGAGAAAAGTGAGTGCCTGGGTGCAAAAGGAAACAGATTAGAGTAAAGGAGCATTTTCCAAGGTAAGTGCAGTTTTCCTTTTTGGTGAAATTTTTGGAGGAAAATTTTGACATTTTCATAAAAAAATGTTCACTTTGTGCCCGAAATGTATCAGTTTGCAGGTTTACTCTCTCCAATTTGTCCACATCTTTCCTGTAGTGGGGCTCCCAAAACTGGGCACAGTACTCCAAATGAAGCCTCATCAGTGCCAGATAGAGGGGAATAATCACTTCCCTTGATTTGCTGGCAGTGCTTCTACTAATGCAGTCCAATATGCCGTTAGCTATTTGGGCAATAAAGGTACTCTGTTACTCATATCCTGCTTCTTGACCACTGTAACCCCCAGGTCCGTTTCTGTAGAACTGCTGCTTAGCCAGTCAGTTCCCAGTCTGTAACAGTATAGCAATGTTGTTATGATTTTTTTTTACTATTCTTCTTCTTCGATATTATGTTAGCTGTATAGCTGTCAAATGTAGGGCTTTCATCATAAAGTGCTTTGAGCACCATGGATCAAACTTGCTCTGGAAAAACTAATTATTATTATTCTTGCATTGCAGTAGCATCAAAAATGTCAGTACTTTGCAAACATACTCATATATGCAAAGAGTTTCCCGTCTAAAAGAAATGGTCCCATTATTGACCCATCTGGATTTACAGGGTGCTGACACATGCAACATCTAGCATCATAGCCGTATCTCCTTTCTGCTATTCAGCTGGAGTCTCTTCCCACTTCATCTGCAGAACATTTAAGAAATTCTGCATTGCTTCAGAGTAATGGACCACTCAAACTATGAGAGTTTGGTTTTGGAAAAGAATTGTCCTGAACAGATTCATTATGGATTTTTTGCAGATCATACTCCAAAATCCAGGGAAGAAGTTATCATCCATTAAGAAGTAGGAAAAAAGTTTCAGTGTAAATTGACTTACCCTGTTCAGCAACTGGAAACAGATGCAAAGAAGCAAAGTCAAGTGAATGAGGAGCCTTTGGACACAAGAACTTTTATACTGCTACCCTGACTTCTCCAAAGAGAAGTGAGACAACTCCAGGAATGGTGATGGGTTTATTTACCACCCAACCCTGCTCTAACTACCCATTTGTTTGATACTGAATGATTCATCAGCTCAGATCAATATCTCTCCTCTTTATCACCTGTTATATTTTGATGCAAACTATTTAATTGCCAGTCAAATTCCAAAGGGGTAGCCGTGTTAGTCTATTGTAGAAAGACAACAGAGTCTGACGAAGTGGATTTTCTCCCATGAAAGCTCATGCGATAAATAGATCTGTTAGTCTTTAAAAGCGCCACAGGACTCTGTTGTCTATTTAATTGCTAGTTCTACTTACTGGCTCAGTTTCTGAACTTGGGCTTTGAACTGGGGGAGTCCTTGGAGGGCTGTGAGGGGAGAGGGGGAACATGTCTGTCCCCACTCTGCAAAATGGCAGATGAACTGTTTTGCAGAAGGCAACCCTCCATCTCCAGAATGATCTGTACAGTGGGCTGCTCACTTTGCAGCAGACCTAATTAGCTTCATTCCAGCCACTCAAAGTCTTAGACCAATACTGCCTAACTAGCATTGAATCCCAATGAAGAACATGCCCTTTGCAGAGCTGGTCATTGTATATTTTATGGACAGTTAAAAACGGGAGCATGTACTATGAAAATTATAAAAGAACACTCTCAAAGATTGCTCAAAAGCTGGTCAAAGAGATGCAGTGAAACAAACTGACTCTCCTATGCCAACCAAGGTGGGAGAGTCCAACCCAAAATAACTGACTTGACTTCATTTTAGCCACCAGCACCTCGCTCTAAGCCCCAAGCATGGATCCTCAGTAGGAATGGTGGGTCCCAGCACACTGGCAAGGCATAGCCACTGCATATTTTCCCCTAATGTAGGTTGCCTTTCTCATCACTGAGGGGAACCATGATGGTTCTGGAGGCAGCAAGGCTTTCCATTCCCAAAGATGAATTGGCAGGAGATCCCCACCCATTCTGGCTGCTGCTTAGCCCAGGGCTGTTGTAGGTGGATCAGTGCCATCCCTTCCCTGAGCAGCTCATTCTGCTAAGGTCAGGGCTCCCGACAGACTCCCTAAAGCAAGGGATGGGAAGGCAGATATCCAGAGACCATGTCCGGATGTCCAGAGACCCTGTTTTCATGTGAAATAGGGCATGAAGCTGGGGATGCCAGAGGTATTGGTGGGAGCCAAGTCTGGGCAAGACTGGGTTTTCTGTTTGGCAAGATATGTCTCAATTTTGACATTGTTTTTTTTTTCTGTTCCAAAATCTGAACGAAACCTGAGAATGTCAAAATTCTGCACAATACAAAATTCCGCCTTAAGTACTTTTCTATGCCCCCCATTACTGTGATATCTGGACATCTTACAATTGCTGATATAATTACCCTCACAGCACCCCCATGAAGTAGAAGCCTGTTATAAAGCCCACTTTATAATAGCGAAATTGTATTACTATGGGTACGTCTACACTGGACCCTTAGGTCGACTTAAGGAAGGTTAAGTCGACCTACAGACTCCTGCATCCACAATGGGTTTTTATTAAGTCAACTTAAGTGCGTCCTTAAGTCGACTTAATAACACCACCTCTTAAGGTCAACTTAATGCTTAAGTTGACCTTATAAAGTCGACTTAAGCCAGCGTAGACAGGGAAAGCTCTTAAGTTGACCTAATTGGCCTCCAGGCTCCCTCTCAGCTACCCACAATGCACCACTCCTCCGTCGACCTACCACCTGCCAGTGTGGACGTAGGCAGTCGACAGGAGTTTTCAATGTGGACTCTCTAAGTTGACTTCACAAGGTTGACTTTAAATCGACTTGAAGTCAACCTTGTTAAGTCAACTTAACAGAGCCTCCAGTGTAGACTTACCCAGAGTGACCAAATGACTTGCTTGAGATCCCTATAGCTTAGGATATTGCTCTAACCACTAAACTATCCTTCCTCTCTGCCACATTCCTTCCCAAGCTGTTGTCCCACTGATGTTTTTCACCACTACTGGTGAGAGACTGAGGGGCAGCAATGTCTCCAATCAGATCAACTGAATGAGTTCCACGAAGGCAATAGATATTGAGTGAAGGAGCCCAGTCAGTAGGGGTTTGCCAGGATAACTGGGATCAAATCTGTAGAATTCAGAGACTCATCCTAAAATATAAGATGAAAGGAAAAGATGTATAAGGAGGACATGCAGGAGCATGCTGGAGGAGGCTGCCTGGGACTTTGATTGGGATCTTGTTGGACAAGTACCAAAGCCCCATTAATTAGTCTTTGCCCCCGGTTGTTTATCTCTGTGGTGCCATCAGGCTGTGGGAGGTAGGCCAGGTTGTTTTCCAGTGTGGTTTTCATGTAGGTGGCTAAAAGATATGGCTGTGGTTCCTGTGTTTTAAAGGGTGGTGGTCACCTATTAGCATGTCTGGAATGTTCCTCGCCTATGTTTTCATTGCCATGGTGGCAGCACTCCACCATCCAGCTGGTAAACATTATGGCCCAGATAATTCTCCTCTCTGACAAGTTCAGTGTTCTTGTCAAAATCCCTCAGGCATCCACAGATCTAAGCTGTGCTCAGAGCAGAACCTGGAGGTTGTGTGTGTGTTGGGGGAACCCACTTTCTGTTCCCCTGGTCTTAGGGCCAGACAAGGGCTGGTGTGAACCTTTGTGTTTTTTAGGTCATCCATGCAATCCCCACCTGCTGTGTTCCTCTGAGCAGAGCAGGTCACAAAATGGTTTACTTTTCAGTGGAAAACTTTGACAAATATGAAAACTCTCTCTTTTTTTTTGGATTTTGTCCACACTTTTAGCAGATTTCTCCCCACTTTTCATTGTGAAAAAAACATAAATCTACCCCCCACCCCTCAATTTTTCAAATTTTGGCAAATGAAAACCAAAATTTTTGGCCAGAAATTTTCTGAGACGTAAAAAATTTTCTATCAAAATATTGAGGAAAGGAAACATTTTTGGTTTGGTCAGTATCCCACTTCACTGTGGCAAAAAAGTTAGATGGAAAATTTCTGAGGAAGCTTAGTTCCCTACCAACTTGGTCTTCCCTTACAGCTAAGCAAGAGAAGGAGTGGGGTGGCATGGAGATGGTAATTCCAGGAGAATCCCTGTGAGACCCTGGATCAGTTTTAGTAATAAATGACTCCAAGAGGCCCAGGATTAAGTACAAATATCCACGTCTTTATTTGTAAAAGAAACAATAATATCACAAGTGCGGTGGGGACAATGCAATGAACAGTGATTCCCCTACTTCTATCAGGGATTACTTGCCTTTTTGAGAGCCCCCCCAACATCCTGGGTGGCGAGAGGTTCTGACTCACAGGTGGTTCGTTCCATCCCATTGTGGCTCAATTACTGGTGTCTGATTTCCCTTTTTTATAGCCTGCTAACCTACCTAGAAGATTCTGCCACTTCATCTGTAGTTTTCCATTGTTTGTATTTAGGGGAGGAGGAACTAGCATGCCTCAGGGCTAGCAGTTTACCACAGGATGCTTAGAAACTGGCCTTCACCAGTTTTTAAACCCTCTGTGTATGTGTTCCCCCGCCGCCTATAAGTGTTTGGCTGCCTTATTTGGGCTGTCTGGTCTTCACAATCCCCATAAGGCATCTTTCCAGTTGGCTCAGTGCAGATGTTTCTGCATCAAGTTAAATAATATTAATGCATGCTGATGGTGGAAATATTTGAGGAGATATAGCCAACCTCTGAAGACCACAAAAATGTTTCTATTAAAGAAGTGAACTCCATTCACTTAAAACTTTTGGGGCAAATCCTGCCCTGTCTCTGCAACCATAGAGATCCCAGATACAAAAGAACTGAGGTAGTTCAACTTTTGCAGAGTCTGTTTAGAAAGTGCAGACCCTTGTGCACTGCAGTGCACCTAGAATTATCTGGATTCACTGACCACCAACCCTACCTTTCAGTGGAGAGGGAGAACCAGTGCTGCAGATGCTAGTAGATGCTAGCCTTGGTTCAAGTCAAGACTCCCAAATTGAGGCTATAATTGATGCCAACCCTCTGTAGATTGGGTACAAAGGGGGATCCTGACTGGTGGTTTTGATTGCAGCCCAAAAAGCTGCCAGGAGCCCCACCCCAACAAACCTGCCCCATCGATGCAGTGTCATCTTCTTCTTGTGCCAAGCACAGGAATAGAGGGAGGGGAAGGCCAAAGCTGTCTGCATCGAGAGGCTGCCGGACTCCCAGTATCTTTCACCAGCCTTCTATGGAACTTTATGCCAGCATAGACTTGCCAGAGCAGTTTCCTCTCCTCTGCCTCCTCACTCTTTGGCTTGTCCCCAAGGCCAAGGGACAGGAGAGGAAGCACATGTACAGCCATTATGCTTCCTGAGTGTTGGCTAGAGAAGTCAGTGGGATGACCCTGTCCATATGAACTATGTCCATATAAGCCCAAGTCTTTCAACAACATCATAATAATCAACCACTAACATTAAAAATCATTAAATGGATAATGTCATATAGATAAATAGATAATCAATATATTATTGTCCAGGTTTTCGGGATTTGTTTTCTCACATATGGATTTTCACTATAACTGTTTGCTGAGAAAATAGAAAATACTGAGACAATACATGGCCCCTCATCTGAAATACATATCAGTGTATGAATACTCACAGACCATCACACGTGGAAAAATCAAAACGTTGCATTAAGAAAATTTCAAAACAAACCATTTTGAATTTTTTCCAGATTTATTAATTTTTTTAGGTTTTCTTTCTTCAGCAGAAACTGTTTGGTGAGACGGATAGGGTTTAGTGAAATGTTTCAATGGACATGAATCTGCAGAAGTGTTTTTTGGGTTTTTTTTTTTTGGTCGAAAACGGATGTGGCCAAAAAATGTGGCCCGGTGCTAGTCTTGACATCACGCCAAGTTTTTTGCTGGCAAGTTGGTCAGCAGTGGGTGGAATCAGAAACTTCAGTGGGAGCAGAGGTAGCTACTTGAAGTGTGTGTATCTTATTTCATGATGCACTTTCTATAGGGCTGTATTCCCTGCTGGCGTGCATTGCTACAGCTCCACTGACATAAATGGTGCTCAGCCAATAAACATCAGCAGATAGTTTGGCTATTCTATTCTATTCTATTCTATTCTATTCTTATGCTGGCCTTACCACTGCAATATCTGATGCCTTCCATTCTTGCCTTAATCTATGAGAGTAACTTCTGTCACATATAGTTCATAGTTTCTGTCATCTCCTCAAGGAGAGAATTCTGTGTTCCATTCAGTGACTGGTTCTAGCAGGATTTTTTGTTCTTGTTTATTTTCACGGTTTTTTAAATCTCTTTTCTACATTGGCAAATGAATACAGCCCAGGAACCTGCCTGTTAGAGCTACCATGGAGGAAGGGCTAATGCAGTGTGCAGGGTTGTGTGTGTGTGTGTCCATTTCTGGCCTCACTCCCCTGTGTGATCACATGGGGCTATGTCACAACCCCTTGTTGAAGATTTTAGTCTTAGGTTGGCAGGTATCTCTCCCCTCCCGAGGCCATGTAGAGAAATACAGTAGGCATTGGACTATGCCTAGATGTTGTGGAGACTGGAGCCGTTCCTCAGACAAACAGAGCAAGCCTGATTTTAGCCCCGAGGTTTTTTGTCTGTGGCATACAACTGAGCTCCCAATCACTTGTTGATACTCAAGAAGCTGGAGAGCTTATATCAAAGTGTGGGGTTGCTGATCCCAGCATCCACATTGATTTCCAGCTCAGTTCACTTGCATGCTGAATTGCCCAGGCAGCCTCCACTTGGCACAGAATTCTTCGTTATCTGTCTTGCACTATTGTTATGGGTGAATTGAGCCTTCTGGATATGGCTGAACTTAAGCTGGAAGGATTCATGTCTAGCTTGAGGAAACATGCCCATTCTTGCTCTGATGAAACTCATGTGCTAAAAATAGAAGTGGAGCCATGGTGGGGCAATGGCGTACCTGCCCCAAGGACATACCTGGGGTTTTGGATGAGAAAGAGGAAGGGGTGTGTACATATAAAATGTTGTGCAGATACAAAGTTACCTGCTTTGCGTATGCTGAGGTGTCTGGATGTGAGCTGGTCAAACGGCAGTATTGTCAACACATACGCTATGTCTACACTTGTAAAGTTAAGTCTACTCTGTTAAGTCTACTTAACAAGGTTGACTTTAAGTTGTGGCCCCATTATTACCACTGAAGAGGAATTATTTGAATAAATCACTATCTGGACCTGTGCAAATGTGTCAGAATTTCAGCTGTCTGTTGCATCATTGCTGTCCTGGGGCAGGGAGAAGTAGAAATCTCTCCCTGGCAGAAAATGGGTTAATGAGAGCCTGGGAGCTCATTTAACCACCTGGAGGGGAATTAGGTATTTCAATTAGCAGGTCCACCTGGAAAAAAGACAAGTTTCCCTTAAGAGGACCAGGAAAGCTCGATTAGGGGGAGGAAACCTAGGAGAGAAGTAGTTTTTAGGATTTATTTATTATTATTATTATTATTATTATTATTAAATTGTGTCAGGCAAGACATCATATGGAGAGCCATGGGAAGAAAGCTTTGTCCTGTGACTGGCCCTAGATGGAGAGGGGAGCTGGAAGAAAGAAGGCCCTCACAGAAGACCCTGGAAAAAGTCCAGGCCCAGGTAGTTGGGGATAAGGATCCAGCAGGGGAAGAGGTTATGCAATGGGAAGGGTTCTAAGGCAGGTGCCCTGAGGGTTAGCTGGCTTTCTGGGAGAAAGTCCTGGTACTTGGTAAAAAGAGAGGTCAAAGATTCTGCTGCATCTGGGATGAGGTGAAGAATCTGCAGAGAACTGAGGCAAGGAAAGGGAGTAGAGTTTGTCTGGCTTTGGATTTTTTGGAGAACTAGGCCGAAGAAGTGCCCAGGTGGAAGAGCATAACTTGTGTTGGTTACTTTGTTGAAAGTTGTTATGTCACATCTGCTGGTATAAATTGACATAGCTCTGCTGAAGTCAATGGACCAGATACTTGGCTGGCGTCAATGGGTGTAGCTCATGGACTCCTAGAGCCATCCTGATTTCTATCAAGTGAGGTTGTCACAAAGTCAGCGTGGTTAGTCAGCTTATTCCACATCCTTGTGGCCTTTCACTGAAGCCCATTTTACCCATCTGTGCACAGGGTAATCCTCTACTTACATGTGACTGTGGAGACTACATTTATTCTTATGAGGTAAAATGCCTTCTCGTGCAGATCGGCAAGTTCTATTAGGCCTGGCACAGGCCCTCAAACTGTGTGGGAATTAAGAGTATGTTTTCACTCATGGCAGGCCTGTGCTGGATTGACTCTTCAGGATTGATTGAGTGGAAGTGGAGATCTGCTCAATCGATCTGGAAGTCAACCACATTAATCCACCCCCACAAAAAGATTAATGCTGGGTCAGTGGAAGGGTCTTTCCCATTAAGGCAGCATACTGGGGACACTGCTCTAATTTAGAATTTAGGAAGTTGATGGGATATAAGCAAGCTACATTATGTAGCTTGTGCATCTCTCAGTGACTGCTGCCGAATTTCTCTGCACATGTAGACCTGGGGCCTCTGTTGCTAAGGTTTGGGGCTGGTCCCACACTACCTTTTCCATGTGACACCTCCCAAGAAACCTGCTTGTGATTGGCATGAGGGTGGAGCCAGGATCTGAGGAAGATTAAGAACCCTGGAGCAAGCATATATAAGAGTTAAGACTGCAGGGTTTCTGGGGAACTTAGAACTGCATTTGCTCGTGAGTTCAGTTTTTCCATTGGAATTAAAGCATTTGGTTTCACTGACAAAGGGAATAAAGCACGTGGGCCCGAGCAATGGGAGTTTGTGGGGTGGTTTATGTGGGAAATAGTTGCTCATACTCCTCTCACCTGAACTAGATGTGCAGAGCTGCATAACTTGAGTGTACTAGTTTCATTCTTGAGGCAAAAATGAGCCCTGAGTCTGCTGAACTGAGTTGGAGACCTTATGACCAAGGCTTTCTTGTGAACTTTATGGCACTTCCTACTGCATTAAAGCCATAGACATTCACATATTTTTCGGAACCAGAAAACAATCTTATGAACACTTCAGAACCTTAAGACCAAATTGCACTATCCTTACTCTCATGAGCAGTCCCAATGATTTCAATGTTGCTACTTGTGTGAGTAAAACAAGGGTAACTGGTTACTTAAGGAAGGCCGGGTCTGATTCAGTTCAAGAAATGTTATCAGGGCAGTGGGAGTTACTTTGCCAATAATTATCTAGTTGAATTAAACTTTCTCTCATTGCATCTCCCAGCACTACTAGGCTGGTGACTTCAGTGACTTATTAATGTGAACAGGCAACCTGAAGTGGAAGAAGGAAGTAATATAGTTGTGTTGTTTTGTAGTCATTGGCTGGACTATCTTCCCTTGGTGTAGTCTAGCTTTCCATCCATGACACGAAAGCAGGTGTAAACTAGTGTCACCAAATCTACGGTACCCAGCCCGTAAAAACCTTGTAGGACACGAAGGTTGGAAAACAGTGTCCATAATTCTCTGGTCCAAATTCAGCTGTGGCATAATGTGTTTGCCATGCCATCGAAGTCAGTGGATGGATTTGCCTCACAGCATTATGACAGCATCCTGGCTGCAGGACTCATTCTCTCTTAGTGTAGCTGCTCCAGCATCCAACATCCTGCAGTTGGGATTGCATCCTGCAATTCCTTCTCTCTTATTAGCCTGTGACCCAGGTATGCTGTCCCATGTACCAACAGCTGATCACCTAGCAAGACTGATTGGATTTCCATCACCTTCAGTTTCTCCCATCAGGAACCTGTGACCAGGATAGTAACTAACAGCATCCGTAAAACAAAGGGTTTTCATTTAGCAGTTGGAACCAATCCTCAAAGAATACGGAAAGATCAACCAACAGCCTGTGCACACATCTAGTTTCATCTGGTCTTTTGCTTCTCTACAAACTAAGTGAGATCAACTTCCCTCCTACATTAGAGGAACAGAGCAAACAACTGTGTTTGACTAGCTAGCCCAGATCTTGTGAATCTCTCAGTCAGGATCTCCTAGTTTGATTTATAGAGCCCTGCAAATCCATGGATATCCGCATCCGCAGATACAATGCGGATATCCTCAGACCATTTCTTGCAGATGCAGATCGGATACGGATCCATGTGTTTGTATCCGCAGAGGGCTCTATTGATTTAGTCTGTCCAAACTGGTGTCAGTGGAGAGTGGATTAGAGCCATTAAGGCTGCTTGCTCTGACATTGTCAGACTTTAATGAATCAGTGGGTATATGATGAGTAGGTAGGGATTCCTCCTCTTTCATTAAGGGGCTAGGCTGGTGCTGCTACCCAAAGAGACCCTGGGGGAAATAGCCCTTCCATGATAGTGTATGAGCACATCTTATAGACAGGGCATTAATTATTTCTAAAGTGCATTACCATGATTGTCACAGCTAGCATTTCATAACCATCGCTCCCCTAGGCAGAGGTCTGGCACAATTGAGGTGCCCCATTCAGGACAACTTCCACCCAATTCTGAAAACTTGAAGTGTTGCCTGGATCGAATGCTGACTTGTTGCATAACAATGACTTTTCCAGATGGAATCTCACGTCTGTAGGAGTATTTACTCATCAGCTCCCCTCCCATCTTTCCTCATCTGTTTATATAAGACTCCAATTGCATCACATTGAATCAAGGTGTTGAGCACACTCTGTGCTGGAAGGTCCCAAGGCAGAATGGAGTCTAACTTTGTTTGCTCTTTCAGGCCATCTTCTGTGCCTGTGATCCTGCAAACTGTGGATGGTGTCAAGCTGCACTCTTCTTTCCAACCAGCTCTCAACAGCTTCTGTCTGTTCTCAAATCCCTTTCTACTTTCACGGAATCCTATTCTCCCCTCACATCCTGATATAGGAATGAACTTAAACATGTGCTTCCATGCTGTCCTAAATCATGGCCATATTAACTTCTATTTTAGTTCTGGTTTAAGACTGCTGCTTATCAGTGAGAATTTTTCTAGTGTCTACCCTGCGATCATGGAGTGTGATGGAAGTACGTGTAGACATTACCCCAGCTAGCTTTGATCTAGCTACCTCTTTTATCAGAGTAGTATAGGCTTCAGCACAGGATAACCATCTAGCTAATCAGCCAGGGTTCCAGGTGACAGTTTCAGTATCTGAACTACTAAGATGAAAGCTATCTTCAGTCACACCTCATGACTGCAGTGTAGACGTACCATAGGATGCTTCTGTCTGAATTTCCTGTGCTGTACTGGGCAGCGTCAAAAGAACTACTGGTCCAAAATATGAACTGAGTAATAAATTCTAGCATGCCGGATGTTGTGCTTCAGAAGGTAACCATGATTCAGAAGATATGCAGACAAATTCTAAATTGAACTCAGATTTTGCCAATATTAATATTAATCGAGGGTTGTGATAATTCCCTTCTATTCGGCACTGGTAAGGCTGCATCTGGAATAGTGTGTCCAATTTTGGGCTCCCCACTACAGAAAGGATGTGGATGAATTAGAAAGAGTCCAGTGGAGGGCAACGAAAATGATTAGGGGGCTGGGGCACATGACTTATGAGGAGAGACTGAAGGAACTAGGCTTATTTAGTCTACAGAAGAGAAGACTGAGGGGAGATTTGATAGCAACCTTCAAGTACTTGAAGGGGTGCTCCAAAGAGGAGGGAGCTAGGCTGTTCTCAATGATAACAGAGAACAGAACAAGGAGCAATGGTTTCAAGTTGCAGGTGGGGAGGCCGAGGTTGGATATTAGGAAAAACTTTCTCACTAGGAGGGTGGTGAAGCGTTGGAATGGGCTACCTAGGGAGGTGGTAGAATCTCCATCTTTGGAGATATTGAAGGCCGGTTAGACAAAAACCTGGCTGGGGTGATTTAGTGGGAATGGTCCTGCTTTTTAGCAGGGGGCTGGACTAGATGACCTCGTGAGGTCCCTTCCATCCCTATTATTCTATGATTCTATGATTCTAATCGGTCACAGACAAAACCACAGAAGAATCTAAACTATGATCACTCAATTAACTCAGAGGATCCTCGGGTGCGCCTACACTTACAAATTAAGTTGACTTAAGCAGCAGCTTAAGTTGATTTAAGGAAAATTAAAGTCGACTTTATTAAACCTTGTTTTAAGTCGACTTTGCTGCGTAAGTTGACTTTATTAAGTTGACTTAGCCACTGTGGATGCAGAGTAGCCCTAAGTCAACTTTAAGTCAACTTAAAGGGCTTCAGGGCTCCCCCACTGCCCTCCCTGCCAGGGTGGCTGGCACAGCCAGAGCCTGGCGTGTCCCCCCACAGGGCAGGACAGAGCCCTGACCACCCTGCTCCTATGCCCTGCCAGTGTTCCTGTCTGGCTCAGACCCCATTGTACCCAGGTACCCAGGTACAATGGGGCAAATGCTGAGCCCTCTGGCACTTGGCAAGGGGTCCCCCCCCCCTGCCACCGTGGACCTGTCCCAGGTCCATCTAGGCCCTACAAGTCGACTTAGGCATCCAGTGTGGACGCTCTAAGTCGATTTGGCAGGGTCCCCTTTAAGTCAATTTAATTTTTGAGTGTGGACATGCTAAGTTGACTTAAATTAACAAGTGTAGACATAGCCCTCCTGAGTTATATGTAAATGCTCGCTAATAAAAGGAAATTATAAAATGAGGACAATGAAGATGTATTAATGTAATTATTCTTAATTTGTCTTATCATAAAAAGTGAACCAAGGATTAAAGTGACACAAGACATTCTGTCATTGCTTGGTGGAGACCACATTAAGGTCAGATGAGGGCAATGTTTGTGTAAATTACTTTGCCATTTGTCATATGATACAGTTGACATTACGTCGTGTTCTCAGTATGGGTCACATGAGAACACAAGGCCTGGTAGTAATGGGTGACTCAAAGGACACAGATATCTGTTGGAAAAGTAATGTAGGAAAACACAAAATTTCCAATAATTTCTTTTAATGTCTCGGGGACAAATATTTGTTTCAGAAAGTGGATGAAATAACTAGGGTCCCCAACTTTTTAGACTTGATTCTGAACAACTGGAAGTGGAAAGCAATTTGGATACCAGTCATTATGGGAAAGATGAATTTCATGATTTTAAGAAAAGGAAGGGACAGCAGCAGAACAAGGACAATGGACATCAAAAAAGTAGACTTCAGTAAACTCAGAACTGATAGGTAAAGTCCCAAGGGATGAAAATCGAAGGGTTAAAGAAGTTCAAGAAAGCTAGCAGTTTCTCAAGGAGACAATATTAGTTGTGCCTTTATCTTGATGCAAAGGAACTATAGGAAGAACAGTAAGATGCCAATATGGTTTAATCAGGAGCATTCTGATGAACTTAAAAAACCCCCCACTCTTACAGAAAGTAGCAATTTGTGACACTTCCAAGGAGTATAGAAATGGACAATTTATAGTCCTTTGGATGAATGTTGAAATTCTCTGAAGATCATATTAGATGATGATGGGTCTTCCTGGTCTTGAACTCTATAAATCTAAGCTTTTTTTTTTTTTTTTAAGAATTAATGCTATCTGCTAAAAGTGAGTCAATTAGTAAAATATATTGAATGTAAGTAGGTGGTCCAAGGAGACAGGTAATACTGCCTGATTACAATAACTCTATAACTCAGATTAACATTGGGAATGGATAAAGTACTACTGTGGCCATGCATAAGACACATCTTTGGTGGAGATGGCAGCACAGGAAGATAACAATGTCTTAGTAATCTTCATATGATCAGGTGTGACAATTTATGAGCCATCCAGCTGTTTCTGGGTTCCCTGCTCATGTTGACTCATGGCATTCACCCACCTTCCTTCTTATATGATCCAATTAGTTTGCATGTATCATAAGAGACATGCACTTACTGAAGGGAAACTACTACTTGGCTCATTATCATCTCTGATCATATCCTGCCCTTGGTTTATTTCCATGGGAACACCCTACATATTTCAATGGGGAGTTCTTACTTTCTATTCAAGATTATCCTGTTTTACTGCAACATGAAGTACAGTCACGAAGAATGGGAATTCAGTTCTGATCGAATAAGGACTGGTCCAGTGCTTGAACAGAAACAGAACCAAGCTGAGATCCCTAATTCAGGACCCCACTTAGGCACATGCTTCACATTATGTTTTCCTGCATTAACGCCTGAGGTTTTAAAAAACTCAGAATCTATCTTTTAAATGAGATGACAACCTCCAGGGGCGAATAAAACAAATAAGGAGTCCTGTGGCGCTTTTAGGCTATGTCTACACTACAAAAAGTTAGGTCGACTTACCAAAGTGGTTTCCCTGAACGAGGACTTAGTAAGTTGACCTAACTGCCCTTAGGTCGACCTAATAAAGTGGACTTAAGCATCCACACTGTGCTTAGGTCGACCTAAGGAATCGACTTAAGGGTTAGGTTGAGCTAACTGGCAGTTCTTATTAAATTGACCTAAGCTTTCATTAAGTTGACTTAAGGAATTTCTTAAGTTGACTTAATGAAAGCCTGGTGTGGACAGGGACTAAGTTAGGTCGACTTAAGCCTCCTTAAGTCGACCTAACTTGCAAGTGTAGACATAGCCTTAAAGACTAACACATTTATTTATCACATGAGCTTTTGTGAGAGAAAATCCCACTTCGTCAGATGCTTTGAATCTTGTCTCCATGGAACAATAGTTTTTTGGCACAAGAAATTGTCATTAAATGGAAAGGATTTGCTGTTCAGAAAGAACTAAGAATCTTTGACTTTGCAAGAGTGCCCAAGCTCTCTGTATCAATAGAAAATAAAGAACAAGAAGTAGCATGGGCCCACATTTTGGAAAAGTAGATGGAATCTGGGAGTGAAGTGCCTTTATACCTTTACATATCTGGCCTTAGGTGAGCTCAGAGCACAAATCTCACTAAAAGTCAGTGCCACCTGTGACCCTAAGACCTTGTCTACACATACAAATGGTATCACTTAACTCTGCTGGTATAATTAAGGTGGTACTTGCTGTGACAGGCCGCTCCCCAAATCCAGTCTGGTGTGCTGCTATGACCG
>ML685848.1:77127-105881 GCA_007922175.1 Pelusios castaneus | reverse complement strand
AATCTGTTAGTCTATAAGGTGCCACAGGACTCTCATTGTTTTTTTCATGTCTTAATGGTTCTCTTTCTATAACTTTTTTATTAGAAACTTTCAACTGAGTTACTGCTTGTGTTGGTGCCGAATAAAAACTGCCAGATGGCACTTGCTCCTTCTAGGTGAACTGCTTGGAAAGGTAAAAACTTCCTCCTCTTAGTCCCACCTCCCCCAAAGGTTTCTTTAACTAAAGAAAATGACTGATCTAGGGTAAAAATACCGTAAGCATTTAGTAGCTTAACTCCTATTCACTTTAAACTCTCAAGTGTCTAAGTCACTTTTGAAAACAGGACTGAGGCTTCTAAGTGATGCAGGATCTTTTGAATATTCCTCCTTCTACTTTCTCCACCCCTTTCCCCCCAGTCCTCATTGCTAACAGAACTTGCTATGCATAATCCAGCCTATTAAAAAAGCAGACATTTCTATTGCAAAGAAGCATGAACAATTTATTTGTCTAGAATAGCATTTGCCTTGCTATTGCTAATAAATAATGGAAGAGGACGGGGCACCTTAGTTCAATGAATAGAAAGCATTCAGTTTCATTGACTGAAATGCTGGCTGTGTACACACCTTTACTATCCGAGCCTGGTAAGTGAAATTTCAGGCTGAAGATTTCAAACTTTGTAGGCACCAAACACCATATTTAGGGATTCCCACAGGCTGCAATGGGCTTTGGATTAAGACTGTACCTGTGGGATCTGATTTTCAGCTCCCATTTCCTTCGAGAGTCTCTTTTGTAGGAGCTTAACACATCTGAAAACTGGGCCACTTTTATTTAGGTGCCTGAATTTAGGCACCCAGCTTTGAAAATCTTGGCCTACCTTCCTGTGTGTTTTTAGGATACTTGAATGCAGCAGCCAGCTCCTGGAATTCATTTCTGCTTAGATATCCTTGTATATGTCCAAATTAGAGTTTGTCAGCTATAGGAATTGCCAGTCTGGATCAGAGCAGGGATCCATGTTGTCCAGTTTCCTAGCTTAGACACTTACCAGTACCACATACGTACAGAGTAAGGTTAAAGTGCCCTGCAGCAGGCAGTTCTTCCCGAGAATTCTTTCTAATAACGGCCCCTAAAACATAAGTTGGTTTATGCCTTGAGTGATGCCCCAGACTCTTGTATGTTTTTATTTTATAATCTTTACTATTATAGCTTGGGGTATCTTTGCATTTCCTAGGAGTATGCTAGGTTCCTGTCACCCTTGTTCACCTTAACTCCACTGTAGTCCAGCTAGGTAAGGATATCTGAGTGCCACTGTGTTTTTTCATTACATAGTAGAGATATGGGCCAAGTCCTTACCTCATGTAAACTGACTTGCCTCCATTGATTTCAGTGGAGCTGTGCTAACTTTCATCAGCGGGACAGTGGGGGCACTAAATGGCTCTCCATTATTGTCAGAACATGATAAATAAAACTCTTTCTCTGCAGGTGTTTTATTTACCAATACAATTCATTAGCTCGCAGGACTCAAACTTCTTGCTGACAAAGATGCTGGCATGGCAAGGCTTGGTGTAATTTGCAAGGTGTGGATTACTGCACAAACAGCCTCTGAAGGGAACCTTTGTTCAGGTCATTAAAATGAACACAAGCTGCTGATGCACTCCTTTCAAGTGTTGCAACACTGTAGCGGAGCCAGTGAATGGCAGAAACTCACTTTATTGGTAACACCTACAAACCTTTTTAGCCTGACCACATGAGACCTTTCAAGCTGCCTACATGCAACTTTGCTCTAGGGTCACAGGCAGAGATCACTATTTATCCTTTCAGTCACTCTGGGTCGGAACCTCAGCTCGTATAAGTCATAGTAGCTCTGCTGGCTTCAATGGAGTTATGCCACTTCACTCTAGCTTTGTTCTGTGGCTGAAGTCAGGCTCATTAGGGTGTGAAGAGTTTAAATGACAAAGCTAAACCAGGTCATTTTCTCTCTAGGTGACACTGAATTGCGGCAGAAGGCCTATGAGCTGTTAAATCTTTGAAGCAGGGCTCAAGTTGCGTTTAAGTTATGCAATAGGCTTTTGTGCTAGGCCTTGGCCGTGCAGTCAATTTTTTCCTCTGTGTGCAGTGTAAAAATCTAGAATGCATTTTGCATTAGCTAAGGGATAAGTCTGTGCATGCCATTCCATTTTGCAATGTGGGAGGAATAGACTTGTAGTAATGATGAAGGAAGGAAATGAACATCGGTATGTTCTGTGGATCTTTAACAACAAGAATATCTGGCTCTTTCATCAGTAGACTGCAAAGTGCTTCCCAAAGGAGGTATCTGTTGCCCCCTTTTCAGACAGAGAAACCAAGGCACGGAAATGAAGTGACTTGCCCAAGGTAAGCCACTAGACTGGTGGCAGGACTGGGAATGGAACCCAGGGTCCATATCCCACTCCAATAAGCTATCTGCTAAGCTATGCTGCCTTTTATAAGGCCAGGAAATTTCATAAGTGGGGTTACAGTTCTATATCATACTCACTAGGAACTTTTATTATCAATGGCGCCAGTATAAGATTGTCACGGTTCAAAGGCAACCATACCTGTATTTGCCCTGTTTGTGATCCAGCAAGGGCCTCCTCACTCAGGTTCCTGGCTTCCCCACTGTTACCACTCTTGGGCAGAGATGTGTCATGCTGTCTCTCTTGACCAGGATATTTCCAAGCTAATACAGTTCTTGGCGTATGCCGAATTCCCCCAGCAAAGTTATGCTGGCTTAGTAGACGTGTTTTGGTTTCCTCCTTACAGGCCATAAATATCATACTAGACACAGTTTAACTACCATGCAGCTCTTTCCAAACAAGCCCACTTATTTTTAAGGGAAAAGCTCTACAGAGAAACTGTATAAAAACCAATAAGGGAACCTACCTGCGTGTCAATATGCTTACTGGAGATCAGCCTGACTCCAACAGGGACTCTGGTGGGTGAATGGTCCTTCAACCCCCTTTCCCCTTGGGGTTTTTCTGGGTTAAAAGTTTATAATCATGTTGATTCAGAACAAGCACCCTGTAAGCACAACCAGGGGTCTCTCTCTTATCCAGTTTGGGGCTCTGATCTTGTCCTCATGTAACAGGTGATCAGCAAAGAAGGGATGTCTCAGGGCTCAGCATCTAAAGCAGGGGTGTCAAACTCATTTGCTATGGTGGGCCAGATTTGACTTAAATATACTTCAAGTGGGCCATACATACTGTAAATGGAAATACTATGGCACTCTTGCGGAATTGCGGAGTGCTGTGTATGTGAAACTGCACTCTGCGATACCTTTCTCTCTCTCTCTCTCTCTGTTAAGGAGAGTGTGGTCCTGTGGAGTGCAGTTACAGGCCGGATGGAAGAGTATGGCCCATGGGCTGCATGTGTGACACCCCTGGTCTAAAGGATGGGTCCAGAGTATTTCCTCGGAAACCCACTGAACTAAGCATTCTATCCTTTGAAACTTATAACCCTTCCTCAGGGTTTATGTTATTCAGGTCTTCCTCCCCTTCATCCTCCCAAGATGTTACACACAATCCACTATAATTCAGAAACACTTTCCTTTTTAATACAACAAACTCCTACAGTACTTAAACTTAATTCAACAAGGTCTGGCCGGGATATTGCAGGAAACTGCCCTGTCTGTCCCAGAAACACTAACTTATAAATGATTATTACAAATAGCATGTGTCCCACTGAGATCAGGGCTATACAAACACATAAAAAAAGACAGTCTCTGACCCGAAGAACTTTGGGGGTGAGGTGGTTCACAAAGGTACTTGGGGCCTTACTGAAATCAATGGAATTTGGGTGCCTAAACACACTTTTGAGTCCCACCCTTGCAGTCTAAATAGATAAGCTTTCTTTCGCTATGTCTACACTTACTAAAGTTAGTTCAAATTAGTTAATTTGAACTAACTTTAGTTAGTTCGAATTAACTTAATTCAAACTAGAAAAATTTAGTTCGAACTAAGCAAGTGCCATTCATGGCACTTGCTTAGCTCGAATTAGCGAATTGCATTGAGTTCAATGGGCCGGTTAGTTCAAACTAAGCAATTAGTTTGAACTAACATGGCCACATTGGTTAATTCGAACTAACTAGTTCGAATTAACCCTTAGTTCAAATAGCCTATTTGAATTTATTAGTTCAAATTAAGGAAGCCCTTAATTCAAACTAATTAAAGCCTAGTGTAGCCATGGCTTTAGTTAGTTCGAATTAAGTTTCCTTAATTCAAACTAACTTGCCAGTGTAGACATAGCCTTTCTGTCTTATCTTGCAATCTGTCTGGTGGACATGGCCATCTCTTTGTTCTGTGTTTAGGTAGCACCTAGCACATTAAGGCGCTGTTCCATAACTGGGACTGGAGGACTCTACTGTAATCAAATTATTATTATAATTAAACATTATTAGTCTTATTGCAGAGGTGGGGAACTGAGGCAGAGAGATTGGCTGAAGTCCCACAGGAAACTGGTGAGGGAGCTGGGAACTGTGTGGTGCCTTGAGCACAAAGCCATGCTGCTTTTCAAAGAGCTCTGATTTGCAAGGTCTGGTGAATAATAGGGCTGTGAGAGCTTCTTCTGGGATCCCCAAATTTATTGTTTTGATATTGTGCATGTAGTAAAATGGTCAGAATAGAGTTAACTGAGTTACCCAGAATGTTATGCAATGTAGTCAGTTTCCACCCTTCCCTTACTTCCTCTCAGTTGGTAGATTTCCCTGCTCCCTGATGCAGTTAAAGGAATATGTTCCCATCCTGCAATCCTGTGAGTACATTTATTTTTGTTGCATTCAGAGATCCCTTTACAAATGCATATGATCTTATATATAAAAGTTAGAGAGCCCTGGAGAATGGCTTCAAGGCAGAAGGGGAAGAGAAATAGTAGCCAGCCTTCAGTGTTTGGATTTCATAGGTCTTGTTAATTATCTTAGTCATCGGGACATGCAGGGGAATGTTATTCACTGAAAAATTGTAGACACTGTTGCATCATAGGCACATCATCCATCAATCTGTTTGTACAGCACTCAGAAGTTTTGTCTTCCAAAGATGCCTTCAGTGGGGGAGTACACTTAGGATATTCTCATTTAACAATTTACTGATCCCTTGTCTGAGAAGATAACAAATCTAGACAATCCTGTGGCTCATATTGACTGTGTCTTATTTACAATAAGGCCACCAAATTCATTCATTTGCATAAGTACGCTGGCCCCAATGCCTATATTAAATTACAAAGAAAAATTTGTCCAAAGGATAACAGACCTCCTTCTGAGCTTTCTAACCTGACTGTATGTGGCACAAGCCATTGAAATGTGTCAAAGGACTGAAATGTGGAAAGTGTTCTGTTGCAGTGTGCTGTGGCAGTTTATACAAAGTGTTTAAAATATCAAGTCTGCTTTTAAGGATGCTCTCTCACTGTGGATCAAAGAGAAATGTTTTTGTAAGCAGTTAGAGTAATTGATGAGGGTGCAGAGAGAGGCTGGCTGGATCAAAAACTATAATATTTAAAAGTAAAAGTTGCCCTTTCCCTCTAACCTCTTGTGATCTTATTGCTAAGAATCATTTGTCCAGAAAATTTGTTTTATTAATATTTGTCAGCATGAGAAATTTCCTTTTGTTTAAGGTATCTGGATTTTGGTCAACAGGGGTCTGGGTTAAAACAGGAAATGCAAAATAAAGGAAACAACAGACATTAGTTTAGCATGAATTCCATTTAATAGTCAAGAGAGATGGCGGATACAGTTTTTGCCACTAAACCAATGCTGCACTCCTGTTGTGTCTCTGCAAGTAGCTGGACAAGGTACAATAGGTATAAAGTCCCATGTTATAAGAGACTCCAGAAGATACTGTTTCCCCCTCTTTTCCTCACTCCCCCCCTTTTATTTTGCTTACTTCTGGGCTCTTCTGCACACGTGACTATTTCAAAGGAGGAGGGGTTGGTTCTGGGCATTATGGAGAAGGATGGCAGAGTTCCCAGAATTTCAGAAGAGCAGCAGGCTCTGGTCATGTTGCTTTGCTGCTGGTGGAGAGACCCTTTAGGCAGATATGAGGCATTGGAGAGGCACTTACAGTTTTTATAGAACTCCTAGAGTGACAATGAGTCATTCAGAGCATAGTATGATGCCCACTGGTGTTGACAGGAGTCTGACTAAAGTGGGCTCTGGATCTGGTCAGTGCTTTTTCCTGTGATCCTCTCTAAAAGACAAGCTCTGGCGTCTTACCACCTGCCTCTTGACTTTCCACAGCTGATTTGCCTTCTTCACTTTCTGCTCCCCACCAGCTTCTCCTTGGAATTGCACCTTTCTTCCATTTCCTATGTTTGTCTCTGCCTCTTGTCCAGCTCCTCTTGCTGTCTTCAACCCGTCAGCTCCTCCTGCTGCCCCCAGACTCTTCCTCTTGAGTCTCCCCTTCTCTCTTTGTAACTCTAAAGCCTCCTCTTCGTAACCCCTTTTCTGAATAAAAAAGCTCTGATGAAAGTAGGGCCGGGAAGAACTAAGGAACATGTTTCTAGCTAACCTAAAGCAGAAGCTGTAGTCCAGATTTTTCCAATGGGACTAGTGATTCATTGCTGAGTGTTTTGGTTTTTGGGTGCCTAAGTGGACAGGCCTGACAGTGGTGTGGGTCTTTCTTGATTGTGATAGGGGAATAACTCCACGGTAGCCAGTGCAACTACCAGACAGTGGAGTATGTGAAGGAAGAATGAGGGCCCCAATGCACATGAGTCAGGTGTTTATATTTTTTAATAATAATAGTTGGCACTTTACAGGCTCTCTGCAGACATTAATGTTTTCAGTGCACTGCATGGATGGCTCCGGATCTCAGCAACACCACGAACCTCCACTACCAAATTAGTATATAGTTTCTTAGAGATTTAAGGCTGGAAGGAACCATAAGATCATCTAGTTTGATTTTCTGTATATCCCAGGCCTCTAAATTTCACCTAAAGACTTTAATTAGACTGAAGCCTTTCAGCCCCCTGGGAACTAAACTGTGTTCCATTGGCACAGAACAGGAGGGACCAAGATGCCACCAATGCCGAGGCCCCTGCAATGGCAGAGAATTGATTAGCTGACACGTACCTACAGGATGCCAGTATCATGCTATAAAGGTGGAAAAATGAACCTCTTCTCCCCGTCACTCTGACTTGGGGGGAAAAACTCCTTTCTGATACCAAATTTGGTGATCCATATGTTCTTTTTTGCTGAACTGCTGTCTTGCCAGCTGGTCCCCAGTCTGTATCGACTCACAAATATTCTGATCATCAGAATTTAAGGACAGACGGGGTTGCAACAGGTAGTGAGCTATAGGTACAGTTGTGCTCTTGGTTGGCTAGGGCAGTGTTTCTCAACTTTTAGTGGACCAGGGAACACCTAAAGGGTACATCCACACTGGAGCCTTAGGTCAACTTAAGGACGGTTAAGTCGACCTACAGACCACCACATCCACATTGGGTGCTTATTAAGTTGACTTAAGCGCTTCCTTAAGTTGACTTAATAACACCATCTCTGAAGGTCAATTTAATCCTTAAATTGACCTTATTAAGTCTACTTAAGCCAGTAAGTACAGGGAGTGCCGTTAAGTCGACCTAACTGGCCTCCAGGTCCCGGTGCAATGTGGGACAGCTACCCATGATGCACCACTCCTCCATTGACTTAGCACCTGCCAGTGTGGACGCTGGCAGTCGACTGGAGTGTTCAGTGTAGACTCTCTAAGTCGACTTAACAAGGTCGACTTTAAGTTGACTTAAAGTTGACCTTGTTAAGTTGGCTTAACAGAGCCTCCAGTGTAGAGGTACCCAAAGGTATTAATTACTTTACACAGAAATCCTAATGAAAAATTTCTCAAAAAAGCCAGTGTATACCAGCTGTAATGTTCATAATATCTGGGTACTATGCATTCCTGTGAAAATGATTCAGGAAACCAAATTAAATACAATTTTACAAATATTACATGCATGTATTTATAAAAAATAGATACATAATGATTGTGCATACAACTTAAAACTGATAATGATATTACTCAAGTAATAATGGGAATTTTGGGCCTGAATGTTCAAACAAAGTTAATCTATTCTCAGAGTAAGGTTCATGAAAGAAAGTCTTACCATGGAAGTTATGTCCAAACCATTTCAATGCCGGTGGTAACAGTGGCGGGTAATCAAAATGCCCCAGCCACAACAAAGGAGCAAGGTGGTGGCAGATGCTGATGTGTGCCTGGAAGCTTTGCTGCAGCTGGGGCATTTTTAATCTTCCAGGCATGTGTTGCCTTGCGGCGTTGATCCTTTCCCTCTCCTTACTCAATTCTCCCCAATAGGGAGGGGTTTGGGGTTGGTTGTGGAACACCTTCACTATGTCCGCAGAGCACTGGTGTTTCATGGAACACCAGTTGAGAAAGACTGGGCTAGGGAATCTCCCCTGAGATGGCATCCAGGTAACTCTGGCTGCTGCTTGAGCCTCTTCCGTTGGCTGCTTCTTATGTTGGGCTGGGTGGAGTCAGCAGTGGGGTAACTCACTGTGGTGCTGGTTGCTGCTTACCCTGGATTGGGAAGAGGACCTGGCTTCTTCCAGCCATACGCTGGAGGAGGATCTGACTGGGATGTTGGCTCCTAAAGGGCTTCTTTGCTCCTGGTTCACAGATTAGGGGATGGGCCGATCACTAGTAGGGGCCAGGTCCTGGCTAAATTCTGACCCTAACCCTGGCTGACGATCCTGGGGCTGGGTTAGGAGGGCCCTAGTTAGGTCTTGCAGGCCAGAGAGAGAGGCTTTGAGGTCTCCCAGTGTCTCTCTTAGCAGACCCCAAGTCTGCAGTGATGTGGACTCTGTGTGTGTGTCGGGGGGGGGGGGGGAGATGCCGTTGGCTTCATCTCTCAGGTTAAAGTCTTCCTTGCTGGGTCTCTGGGCTTCGATTCTGGGTCGACAGCCATCCTGCCAAGAATAGCCTGGACCTCCAAGAGACTAGAGCATCCCCGTGGTAAGAAATGTTTGTTACCGAGGCAACCACAGTGAGCTGAGCAGCTCAACGCAGGAGCGCCCTGGTTGGTGTGGGAGATGGGTGTGACTCTGGATTTACCTCAGCATGAGCAAGAGGAGAATCCGCCCCAAACTCTTGAAACTGGGCATAAGTGGAGCAGAATAATCGTATCCTGCCCTCGTTGGCTTTTCAATAAGCCCCCGTTGTTGTCGCTCCTGGGTGCCCATCTTCTGTGAGGCAGGGCAGGGCTGTTTTCTCTATGGTGCAGATAGGGAACTGGGGTTCAGAGAGACTGAGTCCTGAACGTTTAAAGGGGTTTAAGTGCATAATTCTCTGTTAAATCAATGACATTTAAGGTTATAAATACCTCTAAAAGTCTGTGTCTTCAGTGACACTCATAAAACCTCTGTCAGAGCAGGGTTTGAAAGTAGGTCCTCCAACCTCTTGCCTAGTTCCTTAATCAACAGAATAACCTTCCTTTTCTAGACCTCAGCTTTAGGGTTGTGCAGTTGGGAAACCTGGGATTATTCCCAGCTTTGCTGATGGCCTGTTGAGTGACCTGATGCCAGTCACTTCGTCTCTCTATGCCTCAATTTCCTCATTGTAAAATGGGGATAATGACACTACCCTCCTTGGCAAAGTGCTTTTGGACCTACAGATGAGATGTACCCATATAAGAGCTAAGTATCAGCATTATTGTGGTTTGAGGTGGTGCATAAACCTTCTTCTGGCCCCTCTGCAAATGGGAATTTCAGCTGTGGTGAATTGTAAATAAGGAACGGAGGATAAAATGAAAACAGGAGCTGTGATGCCATGTGAGTTTTAATGCATAAGAAGTGGAGTATACAGTGTGCAGAATGAAATAAGGCAAAGTACAGAGAATGCACTCTCTGGCTTCCAGAAATATACCAGAACTACGAAGTCAACTGCTACTTCCCTTCGAGGTAAGTCACTTCACTCAAGATGTTTGTTCTTGGTTTCAGCTGTAGAGTTGGGCAATCGAGTCTGCTTTCCCACCATTTGAAGCTACTTGTTTTAGCCCATGTGGGCTTCATATAGAACAAAGCCCAATATATGCACAGAATTAAAAACAGCTTCTGCACAAAACACCTTCTGTAGCTGACATAAACAGAAACAAATGGTACATTATCTTAGAAAGGCTAGAATATCCAGGGCTTAATTCTTATGATACTAAGGCTATTTTACACCCCTGTGGTCCTTGAAGGGACATTGTAGGGAGTGTAAACATAATGTATGCCCATTTTAGGGCCCTAACCTCCTTGACACTGGCAGAGTGGTTCCCAAAGTGCCTTAGGGTAAGAAACTCAAGCCCCCTGTGTTAACAATAGAAGGAGCTACTATGCCATTAGAGTAAATAGTCATAAACCTAAGGGAAAGGGCAAAAGGATAAAGAGATAGGGACCTCTTTTGTAGTAGCACCGAGCACCCACAGTTCTTGCTGGCTTCAACTGGCATTGGGGAGCTGAGCAAATTGGAAGGCCACACCCGTAATCTCAGCTGTGAATCTATGTCTCGCTTTTTCATTTCCTGATTGACTTTTGTTCTGTGGCCATTGCTTTTGGGTTTAGCACGGCCCACAGTGTCCATAGCCCCACATGTCGGGCCATTGAGGGCCATAAGGAGGGGAGCATTTTGGAAAAGATGGCCCATATGTTGGGACCCCTGACTGAGGGTATCCCGTAAACCAGGGACGCACATATGGTGGAGTGCATTGATTCCAGCTCTCGTTGAATGGCTGAGGGTGCAATGGACCATACGGCTCAGGATACCTTGTGACATATGGTGTCGAGCATGTCACGCCACCTGGCTCAGAGAATTTGGGGATATATTGTGCTGGGCGTCCCCGGGCATGCGGCTCAAAACACTTGGTATCGCATGGGACCGATGGCTTCCCCACACATGGATCTCTATACTTGGTAGTGCATGAGGCTGAGCTTTTCATAGCATATGGTTCTGCATGCTTGGTGGCATATGCAGTGGTGCTTTTTACCACATAGGGCTCACAGCATGGCATGAGGCGGGTTGTTGAGTAGGGTGTGTAGTTCCGTTGCTTGTGCTGGTATCCAAAGTAAGACATCTTCCTGCAGTGTAGGTAAACCTGAAATACACAGGGAGGAATGATACATCAGAACCAATAGCATAAGAGGCTCAGAGCTCATTACTGTGATGGAGGTCACGTAAGAACCTACTTGGGTACACAGACTGGTATGACAACATTAAATAGACATGGAACAAAAGAAAATGGACAGGTAGGTGAAGGGCAAAGAGAGTCCAGTTAAGGGCATGAATTATATCTGTAAAACCTTCATTGATGACCTTTCCTAGAGATCATCTCTGCTTGCACCGACTCCAACCTTCTGCCTCTTCTGTCCTCCCACTCTATCTAAAGCTTGCTCCTTCTCAACTCCTGCTTTTTTTCTTTATAGCTTCAGCCATCAGTAAAAATAGTACCTACTACTTACATGGCAACATGCTTGTTCATTGCTCCATGGAATCATTAGTCCTCACAGAAGTGGTGGTAACTGATCTGAGGCCCAAAAGTAAGTGACTTTCCTAGGTATACTTAGTGAGCCAGTGGGAGTGCTGGGATTAAAACGCACTTATACTGTGGTTTAGTCCTATTATGTATAATTTTCACTCCAAACAGTGCCTAGAGGGCCCAGTTGAGAGGCAGTGTTGACTAGTGGCTAGAACACTGGACACCACTGAAGATCTAGTTTCCATTCCCACATCTGCCACTAGGCGGCTGGGTGACTGTAAGTGTGTCGCTTCAGTGCTTTCTGCCTCAGGGTCACCATCTCTAAAATAGGCATACTGATCTTGATCTCCTTGTCAAGTGCCTTGAGATCTGATGATGAAAAGAGCTACAGACAAGCTGAGTGTTATTACGATTATTGTGCCGAGACCTGTACAAACATAGAAAGAGAAGGTTCCTACTTTGAATAATTCACACCCTGATTAGGTAAAACAAAGGAAGGTTTAACCTCAGTTAACACACTACGTGCTAAGGCACAAGGAAGTTAAAAGCCAGATTATTACTCCAGGTCAGCATATCGAGCACTGAACTGCTCTGAAAATCTGACCCAGCTGATTTGTCCATGGACATGCAGAGGCAAAAACTGAACTCTGATTTCCTGTCTCAGTCCAGTTCTTCAACCCCAAGGTTCTTGTTCCATAGTTAGTGCACTGTGCTATATAGCCTTGTTTGCTCTGTCCTGCCTTATTGTTCTAATAAAGCCACCGAAGAAAGAAAAAAACAAGTGGGTTAAAGAATTAAGCACTCAATCTAGAATATTTCTTTCATGGGTATCTGGTATTTCCACACCAGTGAGGAAACTATGCAACAGTATACGGTGGTGACAATTTTAATAATGCTACTTTCCTAATTAAAATTTAACCACTGCTTGCAAACTAGTTCTGTCTAGTACCAGAAAGCAGCACTTTGGTTTCCAGATCTTACTTCATTAGCAAATATTGCTGTCTTGTAACAGAAAATATTCTTTTGTGAAAACAAACTACAATGGGCCAGATCCTCAACTGTTGCAGATGAATGCAGCTGAGTTGATTTTCAGAGGAGCAGCTGAGTACATGGCCCTAAAGTTGCTAATTTATAACATGCAAACAGGAGCATTTCCAGAGTTGATTAGAGGAGGAGTCTCCTATATTGTCTCCCACACTGCGCAATGCCAGCTCCCTCAAAGGAAGGCACAAGACCGCACAAGTGGGGAGTTGTTTGGGAGTTAGGCACCCTAATCCTATAGATTCCTTTACAATCCCAACCCTATGCCTTACATTGAAAATAATAGTAAAGTTACACTTCAGCAATTAGATATGAAATTGGATGCCCTTAGCTTTGTAGTTAGGGAAGGTCTAGGGCCAGATTCATAGCTGGTGTAAACTAGTGTAAGTCTATTGAACTCAGCTGAATATCTAGCCTGACAGATATTCAAAAATAGCTAAATAAGATTCTCCAGAATAAAATTAACTGAGGCTGAGATTTTCAAAGCTGGTTAAGGGAGCTTGGTCCCTAATTTGGTAAGTAAAATTAATGGGAACTGGGAGTCCTTTATACTGAAAATTCCAGCCTTAGCCTCTAATGTCCAAATCCATGAGTACCTGCAACTGAATAACTACAAAAGGACTTTTATGGCAAGAAACCCCTTAACATTGCTAAGAGTCACAGAGAATTTGGCAAGATTCAGTTAAAGTTAAAACTGTTGACAAAAAGGGACATTTGGATACTTACAAAGAGATTGAGTCAAATACGACTTGCCCAGTGCACGGTGGAGAAAAAGTCGATAGAAGTGCTTAAAAGACCTCTCAGTTGCAAGTTCTTTTATATACTTTCTCAGACTGCTGGCAGAATGGGAGACACCTTTTTTTGCATCAGTCCTAATTTATTACCAAATAAAACATTTTTATAGGCGTAACTCTTTCATTTGATGCTATTGTTTTACTGTGGTGGTTAGTACATTTTCAGCTCCAATGTGCACGTCACGCCCTGAAGCTTTCTTTCATTTAAAAATTTTATTGGCCAAAATCATACTTGGTGCTTTTTCACTGTCAGTACCGGTGTTATTATACAGATGAATCTTGCTCTATATTTTAGATTGTCATTTAGCAAATTAATAATAGCAAAGTGGTTCAGAGAGGTATGGGCAGGGCAATCTGATGCGATGTGCAAGAGTCCCAATGTCCTTTCAATCCTGGCTAGTAGCTAGTGGGGATAATTGTGGAATTTATCCTTGCAGTTCTGGGAAACATGGCAGTTGTTGCAGACTCAGCTTTTCCACCCCTCAACTCCTCTTTCCATTGACTTTGGTGGGCTTTGAAGTAAGCTGTAAGGATTGCAATTCCTTCCTGACATGAAGGCCAGACTAATGCCTATGTTTAAGAACTATTTAATGCCTATTTAAGAACTCCCATAGGAAAAGAAGACAAAAACACCACATCATCTGAGGGTGCATGTTTTTTTATGAAATGAAATTTAATGTGGATAAGTGTAAAGTAATGCACATTGGAAAAAATAACCCCAACTATACCTATAATATGATGGGGGCTAATTTGGCTACAACGAGTCAAGAAAAAGATCTTGGAGTCATTGTGGATAGTTCTCTGAAGATGTCCGTACAGTGTGCGGAGGCGGTCAAAAAAGCAAACAGGATGTTAGGGATCATTAAAAAGGGGATAGAAAATAAGACTGCAAATGTATTATTGCCCTTATATAAATCCATGGTACGCCCACATCTCGAATACTGTGTACAGATGTGGTCTCCTCATCTCAAAAAAGATATTCTAGCACTAGAAAAGGTTCAGAAAAGGGCAACTAAAATGATTAGGGGTTTGGAGAGTGCCTCGTATGAGGAACGATTGAAAAGGCTGGGCCTCTTCAGCTTGGAAAAGAGGAGACTGAGGGGGGACATGATAGAAGTATATAAAATTATGACGGATGTGGAAAAAGTGGACAAGGAAAAGTTGTTTAAATACTCCCATAATACAAGAACCAGGGGTCACCAAATGAAACTGATAGGTAGCAGGTTCAAAACAAATAAAAGGAAGTTCTTCTTCACACAACGCACAGTCAACTTGTGGAACTCCTTACCTGAGGAGGTTGTGAAGGCTGGGACTATAACAATATTTAAAAGGGAACTGGATAAGTTCATGGGGGCTAAGTCCATAAATGGCTATTAGCCAGAAAGGGGTTAAGAATGGTGTCCCTAGCCTCTGTTTATCAGAGGATGGAGACGGATGGCAGGAGAGTGATCACTTGATCATTGCCTGTTAGGTTCACTCCCTCTGGGGCACCTGGGCACTGGCCACTGTCGGTAGACAGATACTGGGCTAGATGGACCTCTGGTCTGACCCAGTACGGCCTTTCTTATGTTCTTATGTTCTTATGAAGAGATTACTCTATATCTGACCTGTCAGTACAGGGATGTTAATAGGCCACTTCACCTTGAATACTCCCTTAGAATTATGGTTCTCAATCTTTTGTGGGTTGTGACACACTTGGTGGTGTATTGCAACCTACAGGACACTCCAGCCCACCCCCGCCAAGTCAAATCCAGCCATCTCCCTGGCTCTCTGCAACACACTTATTTATCACTGTGTGGCAACCCAGTGATGTGTCCTGACACACTGGTTGAGAACCATTGCCTTAGAATATATACTCACTAGTTATGCTAAACAATCTGTTCGATATTGTATTTAGCTTGATGCCTTTCCCAGACTTGAAGAAGAACTCTGTAGTTCAGAAGTGTGTCTCTTTCACCAACAGAAGTTGATCCAATAAATGACCTCACCCACCGTGTCTCTCTAATATCCTGGGACCCCCATGGCTGCACCACCGCTGCATTAAAAAAGAACTGTCATCTTCCATTTAATGTAGGAGACTGAAGAAAAGAGGTTATTGCTTTATTCAATGGCTATGTCTATACTTGCAAGTTAGTTCGAATTAAGGAAGCTTAATTCAAGCTAACTTAAGCCTTGACCACATTAGGCTTTCATTTGTTCGAATTAAGGGCTTCCTTAATTCAAACTAATAAATTCGATTGCTTAGTTCGAACTATTAATTCGAAATAGTTAGTTTGAATGAAGTCAAATGTGGCCATATTAGTTCGAACTAATTGGCAGATTGACCTTCATGCAACTGACTAACTCGAACTAAGCAAGTTCCCTGCATGGACATGGCTAGTTTGAACTAGCATTCTAGTGGGGCCATGCTAGTTCAAACTAGATTAATTTGAACTAACTAAAATTAGTTTGAATTAGTTAGTTTGAATTAACTAATTTGAACTAGCTTTTGTAAGTGTAGACATAGCCAATATGTCTGTGGCCCAACCCTAGGCCAAGATTTTTCAAAAGTAACTGATGGCTTTAGGTGTCCAAACTTGAGTAACCTCAAAGGGGCCTGATTTTCAGAAAGTGAGGTCCTGCTTTCTTAATATCAGGACACCTTAGGGCAGTGGTTTTCAAACTTCTTTACTTGGGACTTAGCTGAAAAAAATCATTTATGCCTGTGACCCAACAGTTATATCTTTGAGCAATGCATTCCAGGCTTTCGGTGGTAGCAACAGGGGGTGCCATGACCCAGCACCTGAGGGTCTGTTGCCTAGTACTGAGTCCTGACACATGATTTGAAAACCACTGCCATAAGGTGTCGCAAGTTGGTTGCCTACAATCACTAATCACTTTTGAAAATCACAGCCTTCCATACGCCAAACTGTGTGCCTTAATCCCCAGGCCATCCTTCCTTCTCTTACCTTTACTGATCAGAGTTAAATCTGCTTGGAAGGGAGAGATGATTGAAGATCAAGGGAGCTTTAGGTTTGAGACTGATCAACCTGCAAAACAAATTTGGAAACATGCCTGAAGGACACAAAGATTGTTTTTACACCACAGAAAAGGGAGAGCAGATCACGGACAGATGGACAATTCTAACAGAATTTGAAATATAGCCTAGATCTTCAACTGGCATAAATCAGCTGGAGTGATGCTAATTTCCACCAATACAATATCTGGCCTCAACTTCAAAAAGGAATTTTTAGTAGAAAAAGAGACAAAGTTACTGCTTAATGAAAATCAAATAACCCCAAATTCTGAGGCTATAAATCATGAGCTGATTTGGGGAATGAAGTAAAACATGGATGTGACTTTTTTTTTGATGTGATGCTAATATTCGACCCATGAGTAACATGTTACTTCAGTAACAAGCTACTAAGATTATAATAATACAGCACTTTGCATATATGAAACAGTTATGAATATCTGCAAAGAGATTTGAAATCCTTTGTTCTGGAGATGCCTCAGAGAATATCCCCCAGGGCCACCATTATCTCTTGATTCCTGTATAGGAAAGATGCACATTGAGGTGAGCATCATACACAGAGAGGGGCGTAAAGCCAGGAATAGATCCCAGGTGTTCTGAAGTTCTTTGTGCCATGTTCTTGCGGCCCCATATTAGCCTGTGTTACAAGAGTGCATTAGCAATATGCGTTATTAAATAATGCTTAATGTTCTTGGCTTCCAAATGTGTGTCTAACATGAGAGGAATTGTTAGAGACGCTGTTCTTGTGAAATTTTGAATGACTCAACTTTGCTGGGCACATCTTTTCCTAAATAATGACGCGCTAGAGAATGCGGAGGGCTGCTCTAGCTTTGCTATTTTTAGTTGTACATGACAAAAATGATTCTCCCAATGAATTACCAAAGCCTGTTTTTCATACTTGTTCATTGGTGGTATGGTATTTTTTCAGGTTGAATAGTCAATAGGCCTGCATTTTGCAGGAGGTCAGACTAGATGATCGTACTGGTCCCTTCTGACCTTAAAGTCTGTGAGTCAAAGTTTGGGTATGCACATTTCTGCAAAAATTCTCAGTGAGTTGAAAAGCCATTTTCTTTAAGATGAGTTTGACAGAGAATATTCAAACACTTGTAAGTCCAGTGACAGGGGCCATGCAGGTGGGTAGATAGGTAGATTGATGGATAAACCTGGAGATGGATAGGTAGCTATATAGAAAAATACTATGACAGTAGGTATTCATTTAGTGCATTTTAGGAGACAAAGCGAATGAAATTTTCTTTTAACCTGGAAATATCACGGAGCAATATATTGGGAGAGCCATACAACTCTTATGAATAAGTGTGAGCTAAACCACTCCTTGCTGTTAATAATAATAATTCCTAGTTCTTCTGTAGAGCTATTCACCAATAGTCTCAAAGCACTTTACAAAGGAAATCAGTCTTGTGAGCTCCATTTTAGTGAGCGGGGAGACTGTGGAACAGGGAGAGGCAGTGACTTACCCAAAGTCACCCAGTGAGCTAGTGGCAAAGAGGCGTGCAGGTCCCAGATCTCCTGAGGCCCAGTCCAGTGTTCTATCCACTAGTTTACCATGGCTTGAGAGAGCTCCCTCAGTGACGGGACAGATACGTTATAGATTCAGGAGGATGACAAGGCGAGGAAGAAAACCAAGTTCATAGTTCCCCTCTGGTATGGTGCTATTCATTATGACATTCAATAACAAGTACGGAAATAAGTTTAACTGTTCCTAGAACTCATGTATTACTTTACGAAAGTGCTACAAAAAATGAATTATGCCACACTGCTCATCTGTGATGCAATTATTCTTTCTAATCCCTGTTTTACCAAAGGGGAAGCTGAAGTACTGAGGGGGATGTGAATTTCACCAAATCACACACTAAATCACTGGCATAATCAGGGTTATAAATCATAGCTTCTGGATTCCCAGGTCCGTGATTATGTCTTCAGAGCACTCTGTTCCTATAAGGAAATGCCATGTTTTTCCACTGGGTTGTAGATTTTAATCCTTGGCTGTAGGATTTTAAAGGGAATCCAGCTATATCCTTAAATACTAAATCCTTGATATGGCCCCATCTTCTTGAACACAGAATTATCATCTTTGTTTAATGTGCAAAAAAAAAAAAAAAAAGAGGCAGAGTGAGGTGGTGAAGGTTCCACAGGGAAACAGTTGCAGAGCCAGAAACACAACCAAATAACGCTGACTCTTTCTGCTACAGGTTACTCTTAGCCAGGCAGCATTACAAGACTATACCAGTAACATGTCTCATCAAATAAAACTTAACATACTTGGGTGTCTGGAAATGACATGAAAATCAAAGTCAATCTTAAAGAGCCTCACTCAGTTTGAGGTTTGGTTTTTGTTTTGTTTTTATTTTCAGAAGAGGACGTGTACACCAACAAGTGCGTGTGAGCATGCACACACACACACATGACACTTGCCACATTCATCCTGATGGATGCTATAAAATGAAACTTTAACCGCAACCTTAGCAAATGTGACTTGTGCATGGAACAGGTCGACAGCTGATAGAATTGGGGAAAATGTTTTGAGGCAAATATGAAGTGCCTGTTATTATTTTCCTTTTATAGCATTAACCCAATGAAGAAGCAGAGGGATGAGATTTTCAGAGACCAGATTTTGTGGGTCACAGAAATCTCACGGTGTTGGAGGTGTGGGACAGGAGTTCTGGGGATTTGATAGATTCTGGGAAATGGTCAAATGAGAGGAATGCAATGCTTGCGGGTGGCTCTATGGAGCAGGTGATGGCTGGGGATTGTGCTATAGTGTGGTGAGGGAGAGCAACAAAAAGGTGATCTGAGTTTCATAGGGCCAGAACAGTGAAAGGGAAAAGTGGCCAGAAGGGCCAGAAAAGTGAAAGTGCTGGGGGCTTGTATTCCCAGGAATTGAGGTGGTGTTGGTGATCCACTGCTGTGGGGAGATGAGAGCTGGGGAAAACTGGAATCAGTGGGAGGGAAGGGAGAAGGTATGCTTGAGGTTGGAGGTGTGGAGATCTGGGAGTGGGGTAGCTCTGGAGTGTTTTGTAAAAAGGTCAGCTAGCAACTTCCTACCAAGTCTCTCACCAACAATTGTGATCACAGACTTCATACAGTGCTCTCAGATTGGTGCCAAGCGACATCAGTTGTGGACACCAAAAATGTCAGAGAGATGGTTTAGGGTATAAGGAATAATTTTGTTCTTTGGCGTGGCATATGCTTATTGAATTCTTACTGACAAGTGTGCTCTAAAACACACCTTGTAGCTGTTCCCATTTCCCACAGCTAAATCAGAGATGTCCCCAGATCAGTTTACAGGGGCTCTGGAGTGCTACACACACCATTCCGCTTGGATTGTCAAGGTCATGTGGTGAATGATATCTCTCATGTGATATACACTGTAGAAGGATCAAAGATGAGAATAAATTAAACTAGAGCCCAAAACCTGGAAACAACCAAATGAGGAGCCTTTGGGTGATATGAGAATTATTAAGCGTGGAGAAAAAAGGAAAAGTAGAAAACCAATATTATGGCAAACATGATTTTTAATGTGAATGAAAAGAGTACACAGTGGAACACAGATAAAATGAGGAAGAGAGTGACTGTATTTTTAGGATTTCTAAAAGACCTGGAACCAATCACTTACACCAAGAGGATGCAATTCAAATAAGATGTTCTTTCTTTGTTGCAGCTGTGAAGTTTGCTTATCATTTTTTTCCCCCAGGCATTTTAAGTTAGTTGTTTCATTCCGGAGAGTAACAAATGAGACAAAGCACACTACGAGCAGAGGATCAAATGGTTTCTGCATTGTACATCTTGTGTAGCAAACTTAAAAGCCAGCAATGAATGGCACCTATTTGGAGAAAGATTAGAATCTAAAATGCCTAATTTGTCTTCACACCTCTCTGGCAATGGACAATGGCCTTAAACTGAACATAAATGGAATTTATGCCCACTTAAAAGTTCCAGCTTCTTACCTGCCAGAGTGGTGTAACGGGCCCTCAGTGGAATTGAGAATTAGGCCCCCACTGCTCATAAAAGAAGCAGCTGATTGCTGGGAACACCTGAGAGGGAAGAATTGGAGAATAACTTGAGAATGATGTGTCTGTGCCTCCTTGTCAGAGATTCTAAGAAATCACAACTCCCACTGATGTCAGAGAGAGTTGTGGGTGCAGAGCACTTCTGAAAGCCATGACCATAAGTTCAGCTGTGAATCTATACCCTGCTTTTCATTCCCTGGCTGTTCCTTTTGGATTTAACATGGCCCACATGGGCCACAGGTTCCGTGGCCCAATGCAAGAGCTCCTGAACCATATGTGCCCCCGAAGCCGCTTGCAACAACAGGTGCACCTTCGGATTCCACTACGGTTTTCTGAGGGAAAGTGGTGAGAATAGGTCCTGGGAAGGTCACGACGACTGGTGGTGGATAGATTATCACTCTTGAGTCAGGGCACTGCACGACACATGGTTCATTGCAGGTGTCAGTACATGGCCTGGGACGTGCCACACCGCATGCTGAACCCCCATCAATGCCCAGGTTTGGGGCACAAGACATCTTTCTGAGATGGAGGTTGCTCTGAAACACACATTAAGGAGCAGTGTTAATACAAGGGACAAATATGAATGGAATAAGAGAAGAAAGTCAGATACTATCGGAATAGGATCCATACAGATAAGCTGGAATATATCTGAGTTAGGCATGCATTTCAATCAGAGTCAGTACCTAAATCCCTTTAAATTCCTAGGCAGTTTTAGATATTAAATTAAAAGCTGCAATGATGTTACACCTCAGTTGGTTACAGTTGAAAGCTGGTATGTGTGGTTTTAATGGAAATGGTGAAGGCCACTTCCTAAATTTGGTGAAAACTGATGTTGCTTCAACAAAAGTCAACAAAAAATTGATCGTGTTAATATTTTTTTAAAATGCCTACAGCACTCCTGTCTAGTATTAAAAGTTCTTTCCTAGTTGTAGAGTTGCCGGCATTGCTAAGTCAAGGCTCTTCTTTTTCAAACCTAATCAAGAGATTAGAATGTTACACCCTCTCCCCAAAATGACTGGGAATGCAGCATCCAAGCACACCAAAAATCTCATCTTAACATAGACTCATAGACTTTAAGGTCAGAAGGGGCTTAATTCAGCAATGCCCTGTAACTGTTCAACTATCGATGGATTCCTTTATGGCAAGAACCTCATGAGATTGCTAAAAATGGTAGACTGTTTGGGCAGGATTCAGTTGTGAGTTAAAAGTATCAGTTCATAACATTTTAATAGTTATAAAGAGAGCCAAATCAGACTTACCCAGTTCACTGAGAATAAGTCAGGAAGCAGTTAGAAGAATCCTTAGTTGAGAGCTTTTATACTCATTTGCAGAGCTCCTGAAGCACGAGACATCGTTTGTGCAAGAGAAGCTAATTAGTTACCAAACAAAATTTGCTATAGGCGTAACTCCTCTAGATGATGAAATTATTATACACATGGCTTGTGATTTTTTTTTAAAGTCTGTTCACTGCCTCACATAATACGATGTGCACATTACACCCACAGGTTCCTTTAATTTTAAAGATTACCGGTATATGGGTCAAAGTCATTCTTTGTGTCATTCCATTGACCCTAATGGAGTTGCAGCAGGAATGACTCTAACTCTATACATTTTTTTAAAAATCAGCATAAGGATATGAAGGTGGCTCAGTTGGTATTTGTGTAGCCACTTATGGTGTTAGACACACAATTCCAATTTGATCCTGGAAATCCAGACTGGTGTTGGTTGGGATATAATGGTGTTTAACCTTGTAGTTCCTAGGAGACTTTGTTCTGCATGCTCAGAACCTTTACCCCAAAGGTTCTGATTAAATGTCCACTGAAATCAGTGAATCATTTGTTGATGGGAAACTGCTGCTTGCAAAGGCCGGGAAAAAGCAAAGGAGAGATGAAGGCAAGGCATTCTTGGTGAAGGGGAGATGGTTGTGGGCTGAGATAAAACTAGTTCAAAGTCACCACTTTTAAGACATGCTGTGAGAGCCTTCTTCTGCAGAATCCTTTCTAGCCATAAGGAAAATGATTTTTAAAGTGTAAGATATGCCCCACTTTGGTCCATGGAGTCGTTCCGATACACACCATCTGAGAAACTGGTCCATGAACATGAATAAGAATTTTTATAAAAAAGGAGAAATTTAAAAAGTGACTTTTTAATGAAAAACAGATATTCCTAAATCCTGAGATTATATTATGACCTGATTAGGGAAATTAAATGAGAAACCTGAACATCTAATTTAGGTGTCAACTTATTAATATAATAGACTTCAAAACTTTGGACATATAAAACATTAATGAATGTTTGTGGAGTGCTTTGATGTCCTCTGAAGTTCTGAGAGCGCTTCAGGACATCTAGCACTGGTATTATTATCCTTGTTTATAAGCAAATCAAAAGAAGCATGTTGCAGCAAAACTTCCAGGGACTTAGGGGCAGCACCATGAATACAGTCTAATAGTATTGACTTTTGTAACCTCTAGTCCTGACCTTTTTTAGAGCTGTCACAAGGGAAGATGAATAACAAGTGTTGTTTAATAATGCTCAACATTCTTGGCTCCCAAATAAGTCGTTATAACAAGAGCAACAATTATAGAGAGATTTAGCTTTGGGTTTTGTATGATTTTTTTTTAAAATTATATCTCTTCTGGAAAAATCGTCTTTTGATCAGTGCATAAGCAATGGCCACCTAGATCAAGTTATGAGCCATTTCACTTTGCCGTCTTTATCCAGGGTGATAATGATTTTCCAAAGGAATGACCAGTATGTAAATATCAGGCTTGTTCATGGGTTCTGTGAGATTGTGAATGGCAACATTTACTGAAACAACACAAACATGGGGATAAGACACTTAAGGATGCTCAGATGCAATTTCATACCACCAAGTGAAATCCTTAAAAGGAAGGAAATTCAGAATTAAAGAGAGAGTCTGCTCTGTGCCTTGCTCCTAACACATGACATTATTTGTTGTCAATGGAGTATTGTGACCCAATGTAGAGAAGTTTTTCTGCTTACAGAAAGACACTCACTCTCTCAGCATTTGGCAGATTAATCCTCATGGGTGTTGTATAGTATAGTAAAATCTTGACTGTGACCTCAGCAAACGTACCTTGTGCATGGAACAAGCCCAAGATCTATATAGTTGGAGCAGATGGGAAAATGTTTTGAGGACACTGAGATCCCAGTGAAGGTTTTGCTTTATAATACCAGTCAAAAGAAGTGGAGTAGAGATGGGGATGTCAGAGCAGATGCTCCAGGGCAGAGGAAGCATGGGGGGCTTTGGTAGTGCAGGGAAGGTAGGTGCTGGGATAAGAAGTATAGGGGCAGTGAGAAAGGGTATTGGTGTTGTGGGCAGTGGCTCAGTGCAGTGGTGAAGGACTTGGGTAATGGGTTTATGGCGAGAGTAAGAGCAAAGGAGAGGTGCTCAGGGAGAGGATAAGCAGAAGATGGCTGGAGTAGTGAGAAGGAGAAGAGGGGAAGAGCTGGGGAGAAGTATTCTGGTGAGTTGTGGTGCTAGCGATTGGGGAAGGGATGGGGAAGACTGGAGTAAGTGGAAGGGAGGGAATTTGGGGGAGCCAGAGACTGGGGGGCCATGGAAGGGAAAGAAGTTTGTGTGCATATGAGTGGGTGCTGTGGGCAGCTGAGAGTGAAACCTTGGTTGTGAGGAAAGGTAGGATGATCGGGGCTCACAACTGTCTACCCAGTCTCTGAATGATCATTGCCCTAGAGTTGATACAGAACTTTTAAAAGGGCATCGTGCAGACGAGTTACAAAACCAAACCGTTCAGATAGAGGGAAAGAGATGGTGTGCCAAGGGATGGATAAGTAAGGAGATTGTGTTTGTGGGAGGAATAGATAGACAAGATTAAAGAAAATGATGTCATTCAATTTATCCTAAACCATCTATCTCTTTGATCTAGGAGATGGTTTGTGAGGTCCTGGATTCTTATTAATGAGTATTAAAACTCAGCTTGTGACCAATTTTCCAGTTTCCGACTGCTTCAGAGGCTTTTCCCCAGTAAGGAACATATTTTGTATCCTCAGCAGGACCATAACGTGAGCCAGGAAACCAAGTTTCCATTTCTGTCCTGGCACAGTGCTACACATTATCCCATCCCATCAACAGGGAGGAAATAATTTACATTACAACTCGTATATTTGTATACATTCAAAATACTACAAAATTATCAACTAATTAATAGAGGGCATAGGAAAACTTCAGTTGGAAGCATTATCTGTTGGAAACTTCTGTTTTGACTAGCCCCTATTTGGAACCAAAAAACAAAAAGAATGATGTTTCCAAATGTTTCATGAGGTGAAAAAATCCATTTTCTGACCAGCTCTACTAATTATCTCTCACATCTACTCTATTATGCTAGTAATCATCCCCATTTTGCTAATGGGCAAACAAAGTCACAGAAGGAGGAAATGCTGTAATATTTTGTTTGTAAGAAAAGTTCTCTCTTTTAGGATACAAGTTTTGTTTAAAGATAATATAACTCTATCTAAAATATGGGAAACTTGATACGGCCCCATTCTTTGGAAAGCAGAAATAGAGGAATCTCCATACTGGAGCAGACCAGTGGTCCATATAGTCCAAGATTCTGTCTCTAACAGTGGCCAATGCCAGCTGCTTCAGAAGACTGAATGCGTAAGAAACCCTGCAGAAGGCTGTTATGAGATAATATGCTCATACGCGAAGATTCTGTCAACTTGCCAATAATTAAGCAGAACATTAGTTATTGGCTTGTGCCCTGATGCTGGTAACCTGTTGCCTGAGGCTGGTGTCTGATGCATCAATTATTGGTTGGTGCCTTTCTAAACCTGACCAAGTGGAGTAACTCCATATCAGTTTACAGCTGCTTTGGAGTGCTGCATACTCCATTCTGGTTTGCCATTACCATGTAGCAACTGAGCACTCTCCAGTGAGAAATATCACACAATAAGAACACAAAGCAGGCCCTGAAAATTTGAGGCATCCAACTTACGTGACAGGAAAATCACCAAGAATGAAGTAAAAAGTAAAACCAGAAAGCCAGTGCAATGAAGAAACATGATTTTTAATGTGAATGACAAGAGGGGTATATAGTGGCAGACTGAAATAATACAAGGGACAGAAAATATGTTTGTAGGGTTTCAGAAAGGACTGTAACTTAATCACTTGCTCCAAGGAGAGGCAGTTCAAACAAGATGTTCTTCTTTGCTGCAGCTGTGAAGTTTGCCTATCAAGTTCTTTTTTTTCCCCCCAGGCATTTAGTCAGCAGTTTCACCCCAGAGATAGACAAATGAGACATAGCACCATGTAAGTAGAGGGTTAAATGGCTTCTGCATTGTACATCTTGTTTAGGAAATTCAGAAGACAGCATCAAATGGTGACTATTCCTTGAAAGGCTAGAACCTAAAGTGCCCGACTTCTCTTTGACTCAGAAGCCCCTTCACACATCCCTGGCAATGGAGAATGGCCTTAAACTGAGGGTAAATGGAATTTATGCCCACTTTGAGGCTCCAACTCCTTTACTCTGCCAGAGTAGTGTAAGGATCCCTCAGTGAAATTGAAAATTAGGCCCCACAGCTAATAAAAGAAGTAGCAGATAGCAAGGAAGAAACTGGAGGAAAGAATTATAAAAAAGATGTGTCTGTGCCTCCTTGTCAGAGGTTCTGAGCACTCACAGAGTGAGCAACCCACACTGTTGTCAGCAAGAGCTGTGGGTACAGAGCACTTCTAAAAGCCAGATCATGCTATGTTCAGCTGTGAATCTATACCCTTCTTTTCATTGCCTGGTGATTCCTTCTGGATTTAACATGGCCCACATGGGCCACAGTTTCCATGGCCCAATGCAAGAGCCCCTGAACCATATGTGCCCCCGTAGCTGCTTGCAACAACAGGTGCACCTTCGGATTCCACTACGGTTTTCTGAGGGAAGGTGGTGAGGATAGGTCCTGGGAAGGTCACGACGACTGGGGGTGGGTAGATTATCACTCTTGAGTCAGGGCACTGCACGACACATGGTTCATTGCAGGTGTCAGCACATGGCCTGGGACGTGCCACGCCGCATGCGGAACCCCCATCAATGCACACATTTCTGGAGGAAGACATCTTTCTGCGGTGGAGGTAACCCTGGAACAAATGTTGAGGAGTAGTGTAAACATAAGGCACAAGCAGAAGTGGAATAAAACTTACATACTTTAGTAATACAGAGCAGCTATCTAGCTAGAATATTGGAATTTGAATGGCAACCTAAGAGAGGTTCACTTGGAATCCACACCCAAATCCCTTTAAATTCATAAAGAGATCATACCTATATAGCCTATGTGGAAGATGGCAATAATGTTACACTTTAGCTGTTATAAATAAAAATTGACCTCTGCAGTTCATGGAAGTGGTTGTGAATTGGTGTAGATTGGCATAGCTCCATTGAAAGAAACTGAGGATTTGGCCCCAAGTGTGTTTTTTAACATGCATAAAGCAATGCTGGCTAATATTAAAGAAAAGAAATTACACTGCATTTTCAAGGCCACTGAAGAGAGCTCGATGTTTACTTCCTCTAAAAATGAATAGGAACAAGGGCAAACAAATCTCAGTCTAGATCCCATCCTTAACTTCTAAAGCCTCAATTCATCAATACTTGCAACTGAACACTGAATCACTAAAAAGAAAGGTTCTTTTAGGGCAATCTCCTTCCCCCCCACCCCGAAGTTGCTAAGAACATTTATGCAGGACTCAGCAATAAGTTAAAAATATCAGTAAATCACATTTTAATAGTTACAAAGAGACAACGTCAAATCAAACTTACTCAGTTCACAGAGAAGAATAAATGAAGAGAAGTGGCAAGAAAAAACCTGAGTCGTGAAAGCTTTTATATTCATCCTCAGACCGCCTGAAACCTGTGAGACACCACTGGTGCATGAGGGCCTAATAAGGTACCAATCAAAATTTCTTGACTGCATAACTCCTATACATTATATAACTGTTATACTCACTGCTTACGATTATTATTGTATACTCGGTGGCACATAGTATGACATGCACGTAACAGTTTCCTTTCCTTGTAAAACTTTATGGGTGAAATTCATGTGATGTCTCATTCCACTGACCTCAGTTAAGATACAGCTCATGTAGGATCTTTTAAAAACATATTAGCAATAGGAAGGGGCTTAGAAGTACATGGGTAGAAAAATCATGAAGGGGACTCCAATATGGTCCTTTAACTCCTCTCTGGTATTGGTTGGGGGTATTTTGGAGTTCATACTTGCAATTCCTAGAAGAAAAGAATATCTTTTGTCCACACACTCAGCAACGTTGCCTCCAACTGATCTGATCCAGACTGTGCATTGAAACCATCGGGAATTGTTTTCTTTTGAGAAAATGCAGCTGATAAATCCCAGGAAGGGGCTCAAGTGAGGTAGGGATCCCGGTCTCCTAACCAAGAAGAGATGACTGTGGGAAGAATTTAGATGAGTTCAAAGTCTGACCAGCCATAGAGCAGCTGAAAGACCCTCCTTTTGCAGATCCCTTTCCTGCTATACCCAGAATGATTTGGAAAGTGTAATTAATATTCCAAACTAATCAATGGATCTATTTCCATTTGCACCAGCACATAAACGACAAAAAAGATTATTTTTTTTAAAATGGGGGACTAATTAAAAAGTGTGTTTTTATTCATATAAAATAGCCCTGGATTCTGAGGCTATAAATCATGACCTGAGTTGGCAAACAACATGATTTTGAAATGTATTTAGAAAATGACTCAATTGTTCTATGCTAGGGCATTTAACTCCAGTTACAGGCTATTAATACTATAATAATACAACATTACTGAGTGTGGTAAGAAATGCTTTGAAATCCTAAGTTATTAGGAAGCCTCAGAACATCCTCTATGACTCTTATTATCCTTGTTTCATATACTGAGAGATTACTGGGGTCAAGGTCACACATAAGTGGCAGAGACCAATAGAAGAAAGATATCTTGACTCCTTATGCTATGTGCTATCCACTGGTCCCAACCCTATTAGGCTGCATTACAAGACAGTATTAATAACCTGTTTTGTTAAATAGCCCTTCATGTTCTTCTTTGAAAATGTGACGTGAACATGAAAGCAACATCAAGATTCATTCAACTTTTTATGTGACGTTCAGGAAGGATCATCTAAAGCAATCTTCACAATGACAAACTATATAATGTTGCAAGAAACAACGAGAGTCCTGTAGCACCTTAGACTATGTCTACACTTGCACTTTTAAGTCGACTTAGTGTGTCTACACTTAAAATTAAAGTCGACTTAAAGGGGAACTTACAAAGTCGACCTAGAGCGTCCACACTGGATGCTCTAGGTCGACTTTGTGGGGCTAGGCGGACCTTGGGCAGGTCCACGGTGGTGGTGGTGGGGGAGCACCCCCTGTGTACAATGGGGCAAAGGGGGACAGGGACCCTGGCAGGGCAGAG